>VWZN01020029.1:0-127352 GCA_013396955.1 Regulus satrapa | reverse complement strand
CCTCCCCCCCTTCTTCCCCCCCCCCCCCCGTTGTACCTCTTCTCCACTTGTCACATCCATTCCTGATGCTGCCTCTCCCGGATCCAGAGGAGCCAGGAGCAGTCATTCCGATTGCACCCATTCCCATGTCTCTCAGATCCAGAGGAGCCAGGAGCAGTCATTCCAATTGCACCCAGCTCCATCTGTGTGCCCAGGAGCTGCTGGGTAGAGGTGACAGCCCTTCCCCTCTCCTGGCAGCTGTGACGAGGGTTTGGGATGCGGTGTCTGAACATATCCAGTGGATGCTCCTGATGGAGCAGGTAGTCCTTGGATCCCCTGATCAGGGCGGGAGGAGCTCAGAGAAGTGAAACCCATTGCTTGCTGCTCTGCCCCTCCTGTAAAGGCAGCTAAACCAACCCTGAATCTTCCAGCCAAAAAATGGGCCACAGGCTGGAGCCTCCAGCCAACTCCAGCTCTTCCACACCTTTTCCCATTTCCCTGTTCCCCACAGCCAGTGGGGAAGCAGGAAAGACCAGACCAGGAGCTTAATGCATTTCTCAGGCTGGGAGAACTGATGGTGTTCACCTGAAGAAGGTTCTAGAGAGACCTCAGAGCCCCTTCTAGCACTTAAAGGGGCTCCAGGAGAGCTGGAGAGGAACCTGGGACAAGGGATGGAGGGACAGGACACAGGGGATGGCTTCCCATTGCCAGAGGTCAGGGCTGGATGGGAAATGGGGAAGGAATTGTTCCCTGTGAGGGTGGTAAGGCTGTGGTGGGCACATGAGAACACGACATGAACAGATGGATATGCAGTTACAGCCTGGTCTTTACTTGCAGAAGAGCCCACCTGTGGCTGTGGATTCTGGGAAGCTCCGTGAGATGCCTTTACTGACACGTGATGTTATTTCTGGAGCTTCCCTGAAAAATCTCAAGTTCTGCTGTATTTTGTGAAGATCACGCCCATTCCACAAGACCCACCAGGATCAGTGCTGAGATGCTTGGGAACAGCAGCCATTCCTCCCCTTGGTGGTGATGTAATTGATGATGCCAGCACGAAGCACAGAGACTGAGAAGAATGAGCAGGGAAAGGCTGCTCTGACGCTGATATTCCGCTATGGAAGGGGTCAAGGTGCCCCTGTGCTGGCTCTCTGTCCGGGAGGACAGACAGCCCCTCACTGCTGGCTGTTCTTGGAGAAATAGCACCATCTATTTGCAGCATGAGAGGAGAGGGAACAAGGTGGCCTCTGGGGCTGCATAGGTGTGCCCCTCAGCAGGACCAGGGATCCCACCCTGGAGCAGCAGCCGATGCTGTCCTGGGTCACACCAGGACATTCCTGACTGCCAGACCCTCCTGCAGCCCACAGGAGACTCCTGGGCTTGCTCCAAGGTCAGGGCAGGAGTTGCAGGACAACTGTGCAGGAGCAGGAGGGGAGAGGCTCCAGGCTGGCGGCTCAGCTCAGGTTTGGGTCCCTCTTTCCCGGGGAGGCTCTGTCCTTCCTTCCCCATGCATGGAATGAGGACACTCACCGTGAGGCCCCACAGGACTCAGCCATTCCCACATTTCCCCATCACTAGCTTGGACAGGCTCTAGCCCCGAGGCATCAGAGGACCAGGGAACGTGTTGTCCCCACAGCACCAAGGGGAGAAAGCCAGGCTGGCCATCAGCTTTGCTCCAGGGGCTNTAGGACCACCTATTCCAGCCTTACCAAGAAACTGGGAGGAATGAAGAAGATCTGATTTATTAAACCTATTAAAAAGGGTACAAGGGGTGGCCTGGGACTCTCAAAGCCCACAAGAAGAAACTACTACTTCTTCTTGCGACGTTTGGTGTTCATTCTGATCAGATGCAGTCCCTGCTTCTTGATGTCCTCCCGGGTGGGGATGTAGTCATGGTCTTCGTCCTCAAAATCCAAGGCATCTGGAGGGGAGAGTGGAGAGGAGGGGCTGGGGAGGGCCTGGGACCACCTCTGTTGTGCTTGTGTCCCTGGAAGAGCTGGCACATTTTGTTGGGCACATGGGATCCAGGAAAGTCCTTGTGGGCTTCTCCACTCCAGCATCCCAGGGTCACCTGTGGGACCTGGTGATGCTACTCCTGTGACCCATCTCCAGTGCTGCTGGAGCTTCTTGTAAAGCTCTGGAGCTGCAGTGTGGTGGGCACAGCTCCTACTTTGCTAAAGAATGGTGGTGAGCTGCTTAAAGCTTTTTGCCTCTTTCGGGAACATCCGTAGGCAGAACCAAGCACTGATTATTCTTCACAACCAGGTAATTTTAAAGACTAGGGTGTCTCCTCTTGCCCCACAGCATGTCTTCTTGTTCCTGCAGTGGCTTGGTGCTCATCATACCACCACCTGCCTTCATTCTCCCACATCCCTGCCTAAAACCACCACCCATGTCTGAAGCCTTGCAAACAGCCAAGGTCAACCTCAAGACCTGGAGGCAACTTGTGGGTTGGTATCTGCTGGGCCAGCAGAAGACAGACAAGGAGTCCCAGAAATCCCCGGGGGCAGGGGCTGGAATAGTCACTGTGGGACATGTTCCCACTGTACTCTCCTACCATCTTCCATAGCGTCTTCATCCTCAAAGGAAATCTTCAGGTTCTGTGCTTCACCTGCAGTTCTTTCCTCCAGAAGGTTCCTGACCCTGGCAAAAGTCTGCAAAAGACAGCCTGGGTTAGGTGCTTGAGGGCAGGTGGCACTGTGAGTGTGTCCAAGGGTGCCACACCTGAGGTACCACATGGGTGCCCAGTGCCATCTGGGGCTGAGCTGCTCCATGGCTCTTCCCTGTAGCCTTGCTGAGGAGGGATTACTTGGGTGTCCGTCTGTGAGGGCTCTGTGTGTGTCCCAGGGGCACAAAGGCCTAGAGCCCCTTTACCTCGCTGCGTTCATCAGTGCTGTCCTCGGGCCGGGCTGCCACCTTCTCCTTCAGGAACTGCAGCTTCTGCTCACAGTGCTGCAGCTTCTCTTCCAGCCCCACCACTGCAACAGAGTCATCCTGGAGGAGACAGAACCACCTTGGTGGGGACAGCGTGGCCCTGATGACAGTGCCCACTGCCCCATGGGACATGGCCAGGGCCTGCATGGCCATGCTCCCCCATGTACCTGGCCAGGGATGAGGATGCCCTGCAAGCGGAGGAACAGGTTATCAATGATGTTCTCAAACTCAATCAAGCGCTTCTGGTTCTTCAACATCTGGGCTTGCATCTGCTCCAGCCGGGCCTCTTCCTTCTTCAAGTTCTCCCTCAGCTCCTCCTCCCGCAGCCTGGAGCGAGCCACACTCACATCACACAGCTGCAGAGGGGTGCAGGGACACCCCAAAGCCGCTCAGATTCCCCCATCCCAACTGCAGCCCAGCTCCATGCTGCTGGCAGCACTTCCCATGCTAGGTAAGGAGAAAGGGAGCTCCAGAACACCAGTGGGAGCTTTGGGCACTCTGCCAGCAGCACAGCTGGAAACTCAGAAACCCTCTCAGTGTGGGAGGAGTGCGTGGCTGCAGTGGGGTGGAGGTCAGGGTCCATGTTGGGACATGTCCCCCCAAGGGTGGTGGCCTGGTTGGCGCAACTGTGTGAGGCCTGCAGCACCTGGTGATGCTGATGGGCTGGTTAAACTTCAGTTTAGCCTGCTTCAACTCCAGCTCCTGCAGTGTCTTCTTCAGGACCTCCTTCTTCTCCCTGTACTCATCAATGTGCTGCTGCAGATTCCCCAAGGATTTCCTCTGGGCCTCGATGCTGCTGGGGATGTCCTGGCCAGGGGAGACACAAGGACTCAGCCCAAGGTGCTCCTGTTGGAAGCAGGGCCTTGGAGGGGATAGCAGCACCACTGAGCTCTGGGGTTTCTGGTCATGGAGTAGGGCAGCTCCATGCCTGCCTGCAAAGCAGGGCTTTGTGGGGCTCAAGGGAGAGGAGAGCAGGTAACTCCACAGGGAAACAGGGGGAGCAGAGAGATCACAGCTCCCCAGTGCTCTGGCAGCCCCAGGTTTTAGCAGGGATGGGTTTTCCATTACCCAGAGGCAGGAGCACTCCAGGACAGTCTTTGCCTTCTCCATCTTGTCAGTCACAAAGGCCTCGCGCTGCATCTTGGCCATGGCAGCCTCCATGTCAGGAACTGGGGTGGCAGGGAAGGAGCAGGGCAGGATGTCCATGGCTGTGCCCACATCCCCCCGCCCCACCCCCTGCCAGGCACTTACCGACCGTCGTGTCTGAGGAGCTCAGCTCCTGATCTGCAGAGAGCATGGACACAGCTTGCTGCAAGAACAGTCACTGTCATCCCTGGGGCCTCAGCACTCCAGGCTGCCCCCTGCCCCCAGCCCTGCCTGCCCCACACCCCCAGCTCACCTGCCTCTGCTGCCTTTCGCTCTCCTCCTGGTGCCGGAGGCTCTCAATGTGCTTCCTCTGCTCAGCCAGGGACTGGTCCCTGAGCTGCTTCTCCACACGGACCTGGGGTCCCGCCTCAGCCATGAGTTTCTAGAGCATAACAGAGAAGGGAAGAGCTGTTGCCAAACTCAGTTGGAGCTTTCTACAAATTGATTATTAGGTTCAAGTATTGGTTTAGATTGTGATAAGGAAGAAATCCTTCCCTGCGAGGCCCTGGCACAGGGTTCCCAGACCAGCTGTGGCTGTCCCTGCATCCCTGGAAGTGTCCAAGGTCAGGTTGGACAGGGCTTGGAGCAACATGGGAGAGTGGAAATTGTCCCTGCCCATGGCAGGGGGCTGAAATGAGAGGAGCTTTAAGGTCTCTGCTAACCCAATCTATTCCATGAATCTGTGATTTGAGCTACTGTGATGCCCAGTGTCAAAAGTGACCCTAGTACAAGCAAATAAGCCTTGAAGTAAGCTTGGCAAGGAGGTCTTGGGTGTGAGACACTCTACCATTGTCATGGCTGGTATTTCAGACAGGCTGACCCCACCAGCCCCAGGGGACAAGATGGAGATCCAGGAGGACCTATGGAGGCCTCCGGGTGCTGTGGGCAGCCTCAGCTCTATTTTTTTGCCCCTTGCTGAAGGAAGGCTCTCGGGCCCAGGTATGTGGTGCTGTCTGTGGGCACTGCAGGGTGGGAAAGGGCCCCAGTTATCTCACCTTGATGACATCGTTGGCTTTGTGGCTACTCCGGGCCGTGAGCTCCTCATGGTACATGACAGTCATCCCACACAGAAGGTCCAGGTATCGAGGCAGGTACACCAGCTCCTGGCACACAGGGAGCCACAGCACCTCACCATGGGTTCCCCCATGCTGTGACAGGGCATGGAGGGGAGCAGCAGGATGTCCCCTGGGACACAGCCCCTCGGGCACCCTGTGCCTTTGCAGGGAGAGCAGGTGAGACAGTGGCACAGTGAGGAGGAGCTCACCCTCCTCAGGACCTCCTGCAACCGCAGGTACAGATTGGTCATGATCTCTCCTGTGTGAATTTTCATGAGCATCTTCTCAATGTCATTGCCCAGCTGGCGAATGGTCTGGGTCAGACATGGGAGGAAGACACGAAGTGACTACATGTGCCGTGCTGGGGGTGCAGGGGCTGGATTAAAGCCCCCATGGGTGCTGACACACCAGGAAGAGCTCCTGGGTACCTGTAACTGTGGCTCTTGCCACTTAGGATCAGTCTCAGCATCCTGCAACTCCTGCAGGTGCCTCTGGCGCTCGTCCCTGGCTTGGCTCCACTGCTTCAACTGGTGCAGCAGCATGTCACACACCTTCACCTGTTCATGGACTTTGGCCTGGATCTTCTTTATGACCACCTGGATAGGCACGAGACCATTTTCCAGGCTGGATGCTGCAGGAGAAAGGGGGGCTGCCCAGAAAACTCCCCCCAAGATAAAGCTGGGAACACTGCGGTGCTGCTCCAGGATGTTGTCACTGGTTTGATAAGATGGGGTCTGGGACAACTTTGCTCTAGGGGCTGGCTGGGGTAAGGCAGCGGTGGGCAATTGCTGATGGCAGGGCTGGGCTAGGCTGAATTGGGCTTAGGGACTCTGCATAACATAGAGCAGGGCTGGGGATCAATAAAATTGATCAGGGCTCAGATGGGGATGTTGTTAAGGGAACGGCACCTCTCTGTCCCTGCAAGAGGCCCCTGGGCAAAGGCAGCTCCGTGGGCACAGCACCACAATCTCCACGGGTTTATAACCAGGCCACAACCTTGGGACAGGCAGAGAAGGGCAGGGACATCATCTCTCTGCCAGGGATGTGACTGGACTCTGTAAAACCCGGGCAGCACCAGGGCATGTGGGGGTGGGACAGCCAGGAGGTCTGCTGGGAGAAAGGGGCGGCACGTTCATGTCTGGACCCACGGGACCAGACATGAACATGCCGTGTTTCCACAGCAGCCCTGTGGGGCTGTCCTGGTGCTAGCACTAGATCCCTCTGCCATGCACTGTTCTTCCCAGCGTCCCCAGAGCCCCAGCCCTTGCAAGCAGCCCTGCTGTTACCTCCAGGCTCTCAGTGGCTGAAACGAGCTCCTGGCCCTCTCCAAAAGCATCCTTAATGGGGAGTTTGTTGTACTGTGGGCAGGGGAGGGACAAAGAGATGGTCACTGTCAGCCTGGGAATGACACATCCTTTTGCTGGCCTGTGCTGCCAGCTCCTGGAGGAGCTGGAGGTGTAGGGTCAGCACCATGCAGGGCTGCAGCAGAAAGGACCTGCTGGTACCTTCAGAACAAATTTCAGGATACTGGAATCCTCCTGCAAGGTCGCCTGCAGGCTGGGGAGCAGCTCCCTGTTCTGCCGGAGCTTTTCTTCGCAGGACTGAGTGAAAATCTTCCCGCCTTGCTCTGGGGGACATCAGGCAGCTGATGGCACCGCGTGGGACGAGGGGGCTGGGACCCCCCTGCCCCGAGCAGCGCGAGGCAGCACCTTGCAGGGCCACGAGGGCACGCATCTCCTGGCTGCGCTGGCTCAGGTCGGCCTTGGGGCCCCGCACGCTGTCGGGGGCCTCCATCCCTTGGCCCACCATTCCCAGATCCCTGCAGCGCAGATGCCGAGGCCCTGCTGCACCAGGGAGGCGTCGTCGTGTTGTGACCGCAGGGTTCCACCGTGGAACTGTCACCGTGGCACTGCCAACTGCCACTGGCCACACAGCTCCTGTTCAGCCCAGCCCCCTCCTCAGCACTTCTGCAGGGAACAGGTTAATTAACAACTGATTAATGAGCGCCTGGAGGGGGGCAGAGAAGCATTCCAGATTTGTCTTCCACTGTCCTGGCAGTGGGTCAGTCTGCCATTGTCAGTGGCAGCTGGGTCAGAGTGGTCAGGGACCATTCTGAGCCCCACCAGGAACAGGACAATTTCAGGGCAAACACATATGCACCCAAACACACCAGCAGTGCTCTCAAAGAAGCTACCCACTTATTTAAATGCCCACCTATCTAGAAATTCCAGTTAATTAGACAGGAAATGGTTGTGCAGGGAGTTATGCTCTCGTTGGAACGGGCAAAGACAAACGAGTTATCAATCCTGAGCTTTATTCCGAAGCTCACCATACATTCTTGCTGAACTACAAACATAACAAGAAATGCCAGCATGTATCTTTATTTGTTCATAAATAAACTCAAGCTCCCTCTACCAGAGAAAATCCTTATGTTTGGATTTGCAGGAAAAGAGTTTAAAAAGAAATTGCCTTCCTAGCACCAAGCTCATGAATCAGCTTAGATTCATGTTCTGGAACTCCAGATCTTTAACCTGCTGCTATCCTTTTGTGCACAAGGTGTTAAACTCAGCAAAGCAAGAAATTAAAGAACTGTGAAATCAGATATTACTGACACAATACCCTCTGAGGCTCTTGCATCTCATTTGCATATTTATGAATTGCGTGTTACTGCTAATTGCCAGTGACAAGCTAAATATCAACATAATCATCTTCAGTGCTTCCCAATGCGTGCCTTGGAGAGAAGGGTATGTGAAGGCAGCAGCCCAGGGTGGTACCCAGAGGGAGCTGCCTGTGCACACAGACCTCTCCACACCACGCCCGTCCGCATGGCTTATCCAGTCACTACACCCCTGCATTTCCTAGGCAGCATTTAAACTCCTGGGAACAAACAAAAGCATTTTTAAATCTCTGTTTCACCTGCCCTCAGCAAAACTCAGGCTCTAGAGAGGCAGATCCTCCCAAAATACTGCTTAAGGAATTGATCCTGACCTTGCACTAGTGCACACAAATTGTCTGCTGCAGAAATCCACTCCCAAGGGGCAGCCTTGGACTGAGGCTCCAGCCCTGCAGCCACCTCACATGCCAAACCTCCCCTCCTCCCCTCTCCCTGATGAAATTCCAGAAATTCACAATGACTTAAAGGTGCAGAGGAAAGGTCAGAAGCACAAACCCAGTTCTGTTTAAGTGCCACATAAGGGGGGCGTCTCTGAAAGGCAAACAGCAACCAAAGATCACCACGCTCACCTGGGAGAGATCACCTCCCTGGCTGCCCCACAGCTCCTCACCTGTGGCCTGTTATCTGCATGGAAACAGGAATGTCTTATTAAAGGCTCCTCCAATTCTTGCTGATTTAGCTTTTAGTCACTGAACCATATCTGCTTTGCCCGTTAGTTTGTATTTTTAGTATCTCCTTCCCCAGTTTTGTCCTCTCTTCCCCTTTTCTTTGAAATACCCTGGTTCAACTTCAAATTATTTGTTTAACACAGCTGCAGCAAGATTTAACAGAATTAACAAGAACTATATCCCATGCCTCAGGAGCTGGCTGGAAATTCTGTGCATGGATTAGAGAGCAGAAAAAAAAAAAGGACAGAGGATAAAGGACAGCTGCCAGAATTATTCTGTTGCACTAAAAAGCAAAGGGGCACACACAAACAATTCCTGCTGAGAATTACTGTCCAACAAAAGCCTGTCTGGCTCCATAGCCAGAGGCCACCACTGCCTGTTTGAGATTCATTTTATCATGTGAAAGCAGCAGCTCCCAAGCACAGGCTACTCCCTCAGCCTACAAAAGCATTGCCACAGCCGGGGATATCTCCTCTACTATTAACAAAAATAAGTATCTTATTTCTTTCTGTATCTATAATATATAAATAGATGATAATTTTTTTATTAATGTAGCTAAATATATTCTACAAATAAGTTATTTTGAGAACATCACCTCTACATGAGCAAGTGATGTTATAGCCAGTGAAGGGAATTCTTTATGAGTGGTCCTTTGAAATACTTTAATTCTCAAGTAGCCAATTATGGAAGCCTATGTCAGTTTTCACGGTGCCAAGAGACTGATTTTTAGACATGATCCACACTTTGCACCTGTTTAGAAGTGAAAATGCAACTCTCTTTTCTTAAGGTCCCTCTCCTCACATACAAAGCCACTTGTCAGTGACCAGTGCAATCTCCCTCTCAACACTGACAACCTAAAAGTACAAACAACTGGCACTAGATCACTCAAACACTCTTCGACAGCAACCCTGAAACTAAAGCAAAACCTCCTACCACACCCTAACTCAGTCCTTATTAGTGCAACTCTGACACAAAATCTTCTTACAGGCAAAGACATCTGTAAACCAGGCAAGTGTAAAATGATAAAAAAAACCCCAACCCACACTGCATGGAAAAATCCCAAAGGATTAGTGTCAGAAAATATTTGGCAGCAAGAGATTGGAAAAAACCATGAAGGCCTAACAGAAGAGTGGCTACACCAGTCACTGCGAGGAGGCTGTTGAAGCAGATCTGTTGCAGGAAGGTTTTGTTATTCAAGCTTTTCATCTCCTTCCTCCACATCCTTCAGACTGAGCACTTCCAGGGATCCTTTCCCTTTCGTCTCACTGCGGATCAGCTCGTCGATCTCCCTGAAGCAGCCTGGGTCAATAAGGCACACCTGGAATGTTCCACATTTCATCAGTCAGCCAAGAATGTTTGAATTTCATCAGCCCCTACCAAGGCCTAACATTCACTTTCATTAAAACAATCCTGGCTAGTTACTGAGGAGGACTCGGAAGAGTTGATAAGCTCTGTCTGGCAGCATTCTTTCCACAGAATTCTATAGTTACAGCTCCCCATGCTGGACATGACTTTTGCCAGTTGGGATTGCTGGATTCTAATCTGTTCATATGAAGATTTTAATACCAAATTTTGCATTACGATACACCAACTTCAAAAAATATTAACTCTTAAAATCCAGACCCAAGCCACCAAATAAATAATAGATAAAATAATGTTTATTTTATAAATAAATAAACATTCCACATATGAGAGAAACTTATCAGTGTTGCAGGATCATCACTGCTAAGAGGAATTGCACTGTGCACTCCTCAGCTTGGAGCAGCAACCTCTGGATACCAAAGGCTGCTTCCATGCCTAAATCACCAGGATTGTGTGAAATTAAAAATTCCCAACTGCTGCTTTGCTTCAGGTTCTCTGGTAAGCCTGCAATTTAGTTAAACAACTTCCATCTATGAATTCATCTCCTAATAAAATACTTTTGTGTAGTCCAAATCAAACCTGAACCCCAGGAACTGCCTTTTGCTTACAATTTCCAGCTGTTCCTGGAAGTCTTCACTCTCAGTAACTTTAATTAGTGGCTTGAGCTTCTCTTTCAGCTTCTTGCCCTCCTTTGCTGGCAGGATAAACCTCAGCCTCATGTGAGCACGTTCAATCTGCATGGTCTCCTTCAGCTGCCTGATCACTTCCAGGGCCTGTTGGACAAGAAAATGAGCATTTACACACCTGCTTATAATCTAGCACCAGATCCAAATCTCAAACCTTTTCCCCAGCTTCAGAGCCATCTCTTAGTGCTGGCCACTCTGCTGCAGGGAAGTTGCTATCATGCTCTTCTGACAGATAGAAATAAGACACTACAAGGCAGACTTATTGCTGTTTGATCACAAGATCACTTTGAACACTGTCTGAAATAAAATTAAATAGTTTATTAAATTTATACTGCAAAACACCACAAAGCTATGTGGCTCAGATGCAAACCTGATATACCACCTCAATTGGCATAAATCATAAACCTTTTGTTTCTGTTCTAAGTGTATCGCTGTTGTTTTCTTTTTTCCTTTCCTTCTCCCTCCCCTGAATTCTTAGCAAACAAATTGCCTGAGTTTCAGGAGCTTTTTCTCTCCAGCATTCAGCTGCCAGATGGCTGAGTAATCCCTGTGTGGGCCTCAGATCCCAGGGTGCTGCTGATCCCTTTGTGGCTCAGACCTGAGGAATTGGTGCCTGATGGCAGCACCTCGGAGCAGGAGCTGATACTGCAGGGAACTCACCTGCTGCTTCGTGCTCTTGTTGGGTTTGACAGAGTAGTGAATGTCCTTCATGGCCCTTTCGATGAGGATCACAGTGTAGGGCCGCTTCGTCTCGGGGTTCACGCACTTGTCAGCCACGATGGTAGCGATGTCTCGGAACATCTGCTCCAGCTGAGTGTGCCGCTCCTTGTCCGACACCTGCAGCTCCCCTTTGGATAAAATCTGTAAAACCACAAAATCTGTTCATGAACATCGTGGATTTGAAGAGTGACAAGTCGAGTAACTTTGTTAAATCTGACAGCTGCTTAAAAGGTTGGGTGAGATTTGAAGTGCAGCAAACAATAACCTAATTAACAATGAGAATCATTACAACAAGGAGCATTGGAAAGGCTTCAGACAAAAAACCCACCATGGAAACACTAAACTGCAGTGAGAGGAGCACAGATTTCACAGAATCATGGAATATCTTGAGTTGGAAAGGACCCCCAGGGATCATCCAGTCCAGCCCCTGGCCTTGCACAGACACCCCAACAATCCCACCCTGTGCATCCCTGGGAGTGCTGTCCAAACGCTCCTGGAGCTTGGGCAGCCTTGGGGCCAGGACCATTCCCTGGGGAGCCTAGACAGCTCAGCACTATCTGGGGGAAGAACCTTTCCCTAAAATCCAACCTAAACCTGCCCTGGCCCAGCTCCAGCCATTCTCTGGGTCCTGTCCCTGTCACGTAGAGCAGAGATCAGTGCTGTCCCTTGGCAGGAGCTGCAGATCTTGATGAGTTCTGACCTCAGTGTCCTCAGGCTGAACAGACCAAGTTCCCTTAGCTGTTCCTCTTGTGGCCCCTCCAGGCCCTTCACCTTCTTTGTAGCTTTCTTAGGACTGTGGCAGCTTTAGATCTTTCTTATATTGTGGCATCCAAAACTGCCCTAGCACTGGAGGTCAGGCCACCCACCCCAGCCCAGAGCAGAGCAGGACAATCCTGGCCCAGCTGTTGATGCTGGGGCTGGCAACCCCAGAAGAGGGATGTCCCTCCTGGCTGCCAGGGCAATGCTGACTCAGGAGATGTACTGAAATCTCATCAGTCACAGCAAGTCCACAGTTCATATCCCACCAGTAAGGACAAAGAATTTAGATCTCTTACTAACACTTAAGTGAACTCTCCAAAGTAAGCAACTGTCCCCTTGCTTTCTCTGCATTCTTAGTATCTTATGTGAGGAACTCTTCAGTGCTGGCTGTGTCCAGACTTATCAGCACATGTAATTTGTGTATTAGACAGAATTCTTTCCAGCTACATACATATGCCCAGTTTAGAACTATAGTTATATAGCTTATATATAAACGATAGTGTATATATAGTTTATATATAAAAAGGAGGCACTGCTCCTTTTTACCCCTTTCTTAACAAACTCCCCTTTCACCTACAGGAACATTCTACAAGCACCCTTCAATACAAGCCGGCTTATCTGGATGACTATATCTTCTCACATCTTTTATAAAGCAAAATGTGTGAAACCTACCATCTTGCAGATTTCTGTTTGGTCATCTGTCCCAAAAGCTTTAACCAGATCTTCCTTTTTTGCCACCTGGCCTTTGGAGACATTGACAAACACTGTGTGTGTCTGCAGGACCTCGTCGAGATCTTTCTCCCTAGAAATAGAGACAAATGCAGAAAACTCAGAATAATCCCAGAATGGTGCCAGCTCCACCCCTGCCATGGCAGGGACACCTGCCACTGCCCCAGGCTGCTCCAAGCCCAGTCCAACCTGGCCTTGGGCACTGCCAGGGATCCAGGGGCAGCCCCAGCTGCTCTGGGCACCCTGTGCCAGGCCTCCCCACCCTCACAGGGGACAATTCCTTCCCAATATCCAATCTATCCATCCCTGTCCTCCGTTTGAAATCATTGCCCCTCATCGTAGCACTCCATGTCTTGCCCAAAGCCCCTCTCCAGCAAAGCAGCAATCCCAGGAGCCCAGCTGTGTTTAGCGAGGAGAAAGAGCTCCCACTGCCCCGAGCTGAATCAGCACAGCTGGAACCTTCCAGCACCGAGTCATCGCTGCCCAAGGCACGGGCACGGCGCTCCCCTTACCAGCGCCGCGGCTCCTCCCGGGGTCAGATCCGGGGGCCGGGGCCGTGCACGATCCCCGACCCCGCAGCCGGGTCCCGCACGGTCACTGCCGACCCCCCTCCCACACCCTGGGCCCTTTCCGGTCTTCACACGGGCTCCCCTCCCGCGCCACTACCGAGTCCCCACACGGGGTGCCCGGGTACGACCCCCTCACACCCGGGTCCCCACGCGGGCCCTTCCACGGGCCCCGCGCCGAGCCCGAGCCGCCTCCCCGCGGGATCCCCGGGCACTCACGCTCCGCTGCGCCAGCCCATAACCTTGTTGCGGTAACAGGCAATCTCGAAGCGCTTCCCTGCGCGCCGTGCTCGCACCACGGCCACATTGGTGAGGCGGATCTGGTTGGTGGGGGTGAAGATGGACATGGCGACGGCCTCCCGCTCCGCCCCCGGCTCGGCCCGGCAGTGAATGGCGGCCGCTCCGGCACGGGCGGAAGGGGCGGGAGCGGCGCATGGCGGCGTGAGGGGAAGCGGGCGGGGAGCGGGGTCAGTGTCGGGCGGCGGAACCGTGAGGGGGAATATGATAACCGCGTGTGTGTGCGGTTATAACTGTGAGGCGTGCTGTGGAGGGAGAGGAGGGTAATGACCGTGGGGATGGTTATTAACCGTGAGTGGTGTACGGGGGGAGTAACTCTGAGGTGGGGGGTACTTAATAATTGTGAGAGTGATGGCATGGTAACCGTGAGAGCCAGGGGAAGGTGGGGTAATAACCGTGAGGGGTATTTGGGGGAGAGAGGGGCATTAACCGTGAGAGGAGGAATAACCACGAGGGTGGTGGTGGTGGGGGTGTTTGTGGGGTGATAACCATAAGGGGGGCGTGCACTTGTGTAGGGATAATAGGGAGTGAGTGTGTGCGTGTGTGTGTGTGCGTGTGTGTACGTGCGTGTGTGTGTGTGTGTACACATTTTGGAGCTAAATTCTCTTGAATACATGTAGCATCTATTGCCTTTGAGGAAATTCTGTAGAGCTTAAGGGAATCCCTATAGCTAGTTAGGGTAAAACTCAGAACACTGGGCAGGTGCTCTTAGCTTTTCTCTTTTGTGAGTCTCAGTGCTGTTGCTAGAGGGTTGAAGGGCATCCCCTTAAGTCTTTTCCTCTGGTAACTTGAATAATAACCAGCACGAGTTTCCAGCCTCTTGGAAATACTTAAATTGTGGTCTTGATTGATATCTGCAAAGCCAAGATCCAAGCTGCAGATGACAGTAGGAGGGTGTCAGCTGTGTTCCTCAGTCAATACATATCACAAACCAGCCTTTTTGGAGTGCCTGAATATTTTGTATGAAACAGATATTCCCAGACACCAGGCAGGTGCATTCCTGGCTGTACCCTGGCTTACTATGTGTACCTTTAATGTTCTGAACCAACCTGAAACATCTCAGTGGTTCCAAATCAAACTTGCTTCGTAGAATTCTGTAAAAGTGTTTCCAATTGAATCCATGTTTCAATCTGCCCTTGGAACTCTAATCACTGTGACATCTAATGTGTGTAAGCAAAGGGTTGTGTTCAGCAGAAAGTTCTTTGCAGGTGATTTCCCCCTTGGACTGGAACTTTCTCATTTTAGAGAGCTGCATTTACTTGGTTTGTGTAAACCTAAAACCAGCATGATCCACTGGATGTTTCCCAAGGACTTTTTCCTTTCAGGCACTTGGACAGCACAAGTATTTTCTGCTTTTCCTTGTAACAGAGCTGCTCTATCAAGGAAAAACACAGAGTTTCCCTCTGACAGTATGGAATGCTAGCTTGGAGCTCAGTTGATGCACCTGAGGAGGGGAAGGTTTCTTGCCTTGTCTTTAGCCAGAAGCTGTTTTCTGCAAAGCCTGGGCAATAGCTGATGATGTGAGGCTGTGGGTACTGTGTGATTATTTTGTGTCTTCTCATTCCCTATTTGCTCTGTAGGAATCTGTGACATTCCAAATTTAGATGTCCCAATGGATACATGGAGCTACTTCCAGACTTGCTTGGTGTCCATATGGCTACACAGATTTTACATCTATTCTGCTGTTGCTTTTGGGATCAGCCTTTGGATTGTCATTCAGTTCACCACCAGCAGAACCAAAAAGAAGGTAACTGAGCCTGTCAGCACTTCTCTCTGAGAAGACCCTGAAAACCTGGGTGGAAGTGAGTAATGACTGGATAAGGCACCTGCCGTGGGCCTGCTGAGAGTGTTGCAAATCCCAAATGCAGTTTGGTTAACTAGTTATGATCCTCAGCCTGGATGGTTTGTGTCTGTGGGTTACTAAATGTTCTTGTTGCTCTGATGTTGGGGCAGAGCTCAGCAGGACACTCCTCACACTGTTCCTGGGAGAATGTGTCCCCCTGAGTTGCTCTGCCGCTCCAGGTAAACCCCTCTGCTGTGCCCGGTGATTGCACCTCCACATTTTCACGGTGCTAATGACAGGGTTGGGCTGGTGTTGGGATGGAATTAGGCCATTCACAAATTGAAAACCTCCTTGTGCAAGTGGGTAGAAGATCTGCTGCAGGACTTGGGAGCTTCAGTTGGATCCTGTTACCTCCCAGACAAGTGGGTATTGTAGCATGGCCTAGGTCAGGAAAACAGGTCCTGGTGTGTTTGTCTGCATGTGAGAGGAACCAAAATACTTTAACTGTTGCTAAGAGTGGACCTAGGATTTGAATTTTAAATGCTCTTGGTTTGACAGCCCTTGGAGAAGGGGCTGCAGGTGACACAGCTCTTGTTTCATAGGCTGAGAAATCCCATGGGAATCCCTCTTCCCCAGAGGGAACAGCAGACAAACTGGGAAATGGATGTGTTCCACCTCAGGCACAGGAGGTCCATGTTGCTGGAGTGAAGATTTTCTATGGCTCTCAGACTGGCACAGCAAAGGTATCTGTACTTCTATTGCAATTTACTTATATTTGAGATACTATTGGGATCTGAGAACATCGCTTGCCTTAAAACATGGGCCTGGGTACAGATCTGGGAGTTCATCAGCACATCAGCTTGTTACAGTCATTCCCCAACACGGAAGATAAGTGAAAAATTAAATAAAAATAACAATTTTCCTCCTCCTTTAAAGCAAGGCACACAGTAGAGATTGATTATAAAGCTAAAAGTTCAGTCTTGCACTATAATTTTAATTTTCTAGCAAGGCTTTGTAGAGAGAAGAGCTGGTTTTGATGCTTTCTCAAGAAGAAATGTAATTTGTGTGTGTAACTGTGAAGTGATTAGTCATTATAATGTTGTAACTCTCAGTCAATATACTCATTTTTTGTTTTAATGTGAGGAGTTGCAGTGCTGGTGTTCAGGCCTCCTGTGTCATTATTCTTCCTGTCCTGGGAGAAGTCTTGTGGCTGAGCACAGCAGGGCTTGTGAGGCTTGAAGTAATTGATAACTTCATGTGTTTCTTCATTCAGAGATTTGCCAAAGCTCTGGCTGAAGCTGTTACTTCCCTTAATTTGCCTGTGGAAGTCATTAACATGGGAGACTACGATCCAGAAGATGGTTTAGCAGAGGAGGTGGGTATGGCATAAACACCAATAATAAGTACAAGCTTTTCCTGGGGTTGTCAAGGCTGATTCCCTCTTGTATTTCTCTCCTGTTGTTCTGGCTTTGTGTTGAATTGCTTCCCTACCTATGCAAATGTAGCCCATCAGCCCTTAGTAGAAAATACCTGTATTTTGAGAATTTTAAAGCACCAGTTGGATGTTTTGCTGTCACAGTGACTCTGTATGAGCCAGTTCTGTAATTCAGGGGTGAGCTGAGTAAGAGTGGCTGCCCCAGGTGCCCTGTACACCTGGGCAAGGTTCAGAAGCAGAACAGGAAGGTGCTGATGCCTCTGCAGCCTTTAGAGGCTTTTATGTTAGAAACTCATTATGAGGTGTATTTATGTGGAGTAATCCTTGATGGGTTTTTCTTCTGTGAATGTTGATAGTTGCTACTTGAGAGTTTTAATTAATCCTAACAAAAAGATTTTGTGGGAACTGCGTGCTGGAAATTCCTTAAGGTTTCAGTATTAATTGTCAGCATTTGATACTGCCTCTAACATACCTGGAAATGTGAGGTTGAGGAGTTTGAAATATTTATCCATGGAGCACTTTCCTGCTGATGGAGTTGGGTCAGGAAGCTGCTGATAGTGCTGGATGTCCAGTTTTGCTCTGTCACTGTTCCCTGTTCAGCTTGACCTCTCTCTGCTAGTTTAAGGTGCTGTGCAGATTGTTCAGCACCCTTGGGATCCCACCCCAACAGGAGGTGGTCTCCTGACAGGAAACAGCCTTGTCTTTTGATTTCTCCTAGTTGCCTGGGTGTTGTAACTCTGCTTTAAAAGAAAGTTCTGGATAATGCAGTGATTTTTTTTTTTTCCTCTCCTGCCCTGTTTGTGTGACCAGACAAGCAGCAAGAATATCTGTGTGTTCCTGGTGGCCACCTACACTGAGGGGCAGCCCCCAGAGAGCGCAGCCTGGTTCTGCAAGTGGCTGGAAGAGGCAGCCAATGATTTCCGTGTTGGGAAAAGCTTCCTGCAGGGCCTGAGATATGCTGTGTTCGGGCTGGGGAACTCGGCCTATGTGGATCATTACAACACAGTGAGTGTCCCCCAAGCTCCCTGCTTGGCTTCTACTCCTTGAGAGCTTCAACTGCGTGAAGTGCTTCAGACCTGAATGAGGCTGGTGGTCTGTGTGAGAATTGCAGCTGCTCTGACTGGGTGAGGCACAGGGTTTAGGACATGGGCAAAATCTTAGAGTCACTGGGCTTGAAACAAACCTCCAAGATCATTGAACCCACCCTATTCCTGATCCCCCTCTTGTCCCCAGCCCAGACTGCTGAATGCTATGTCCAAGCCTTTCTTGGGCTTTCTTGGGCACTTCCAGGGATGGGGCTTCCAAACCTCCATGGGCAGTACCTTCCTGTCCCTGACCACCCTTTCTGTGGGAAAATACCTGCTGATGTCCACCCTGCCTCTNATACCTGTTGATGTCCCCCCGGCCTCTGCCCTGGCCCAGCCTGAGGCCGTTCCCTCTCCTCCTGTCCCTGTTCCCTGGAGCACAGCCCGATCCCTCCGGCTGTCCCCTCCTGTCAGGAGTTGTGCAGAGCCAGAAGGGCTCCCCTGAGCTTTCCAGGCTGAGCCCCTTTCCAGTTCCCTCAGCCTCTCCTGGGGCTCCAGCCCCTTCCCCATCTCCATTCCCTTCTCTGGACATGCTCCAGCCCCACGATGTCTTTCTTGGGATGAGGGGCCCAAAACTGCCCCCAGAACTGGAGGTACCTCAGCAGTGCCAGCACAGAGAGACACGCACTGCCCTGGTCCTGCTGCCACACCATTGCTGGTACAAGCCAGTGCCATTTGCCTTCTTGGCCACCTGGGGATTTCAAATGGCAAGTGAGTTGCAAAGGCACTGGGAGGTGGGGTAACACATTTGGTAAATCCTTACTGAGTTAATTTCCCAGCTTTGAAACCTTTCTGCAGTCGCCTAGGGGCACAGCGCTGTAAACTCTTGCTCTTGCTGCCTTTTAAACTTTTCTCCTTTTTATGATGTGGGTGTTAGCTTTATTCCCTGATGTGATCTCTGCCTGATCATTGGTCTCATCTCACACAGAAAAATGGCTTCATTTGTCACAGGTTGTGTTCAGAGCTGGGGCTGTGTGTCACATGTGTGACCATTCTGACCAGCTAGCACCATAGAGAGCAGTCTGTTCCCAGAGCCCATCTCTTCACCCCAGGGACGGCAGAGGGATTTTCCAACGGAATCTGAGGGGGGGTGGTGCTGTTCAGGCTGCCCTGTGTCTGTGCTGAGCCAGCCCCTGAGAGGGACTCCCCAGGTCCCTGCCCTGCAGTGCCTTGCAGCTCACTGGCTCTTCTCAGGGCTGATCCTTGCTTTTCTGATTGGCTGCTTGCATTTGGCCCTGGTTTAATTTCCTTTCCAACCCTTCCTCCTGCCCTAGGTTGGAAGGAGGATGGACCGGTGGCTGTGGATGCTCAGTGCCAGCAGGATCATGACTCGGACTGAAGGGGACTGCAATGTGGCCCAGAGCAAGCATGGCAGCATCGAGGCTGACTTTGAGACCTGGAAAGCCAAATTCCTCACTCGGCTCCAGGCGCTCTGCAAAGGGGAAAGGAAGAGCTGCAGTGAGAAGTGCAAGAAAGGGAAGTGCAAATCTTCAGGGAAGCAGAGCAAGGAAACCTCAGACCATGAACATGGGACGTCAGAACATGAGAATACTGAGGTACAGCCAAAGTCCTTGAGGCCTTTGCAGTTATTTGGAGCACTGTTTGACTTCTCCCCTTCCTTCTGCAGTCCAGAGGGCTGCTGTGGCAGCCTGGTACTTGTTCTGGAGCAGGGGGAGAAAAAAGCTGAGATCCCATGGCAATAACAAGTAGAATGAGCCATCCAAAAGAAGAACCAGAGAATTAATGATGGACCCAGGCTTGATGGCATTTGTGTGATGAGGGAGTCTTGCTCCTGACTGGGGACAGACGCTTCAGGGAGCGAGGCTGGGTTCTCAGCAGAGCCTTTGCCTTGTCCCATGCAGTTCCCTGTGAGTCATTAATCTGCTTCCACTTCAACCCGGTGAAGCTCAGCTGCTCTGCCTGCATCCCAGGGTTTTCCAAAGGCAGCTGGGGTGTGTTACCTGAGCAAGCCCTGTGTATGTCCTTTGTGTGTCTGCCTGTAATGATTTCTCTCTTCTGGAGTGTTTATTGATTGCGGATTTTGACTAAGAAATGCTCTCTATTGCTCTCCAGTGCAAGACCCAGAGCTGCTATGGCACTTTAATCTTCCCTCGAGCCATTTACTGTGGGTTGGAAGTTATTGCTGGGTTGAATTTTATAGGAAAGTAAGTGGTTCTTCTGGCTGGTTTTGGGAGTGCTGTCTGCTGCAGGGCAGGAGGAATAAATCTTGCTGTCCGCAAGGCACTTGGGTTTAAAGGGGTTCAGGATTCCATGTTCATCCTACAGGTTTTTGGTAGGCTATTACTTCTTTTCAGTGATCTTTACTGGTGAGGAGAGCTCATTTCACTGGCTAGCATAGTCTTACATTTAACAGTGAGAGAAATTCTTAATTTTTTTTCTCTGCTCTCTCCCACAGGCAGAGGAATTGTTTGAAACCAGTAGTGAGGAGGAAGCTGGCGACACAGATTCTGTCATCGATGTTGAAGATCTTGGCAATATCATGGGCCACATGAAGAAAGCAAAGGTACTGCTGTTATAGGGGGTATGGAATAGTCAGGTCTTGGTCACTGAGCAGCTGGATTGATTAAAATGTAACTGACTGCATTTGAATCTGTAGGGTTTGGTTAGAGGAAGAGCTATTCTTCCATATGAGCTACTGAAGAACCTGTCCCCAAACAGAACATCTTTGGAGGTGTGTTGGGTGTCAGTCACAGATTGACTCTGTCTTCCTCACCAAGCAAATGCTGCAGCGGGGTGATCTCTGACTTCCAGTGTGAGGGGACATTTACTTGCAGATGTAGCTCTGGATCTGGCTGCAAGTCTCTACACTGAGATTCCCAGTGGAGTGCCTGAACACAGGTCCTGTTCCTGTACTGCCTGTGGGTTGTCACTGAAATGCAGGTGTGTGAGGACAGGGGCAGAGCTGCAGGTGCAGCAGGAACACCTGGCTGCCAGAGCACCTTGGCCTCCTCACTGCTGCCCTAGGGTGAGGTCTGTGCTTTAGACACTGGGCCTGTCACACAGCCCCAGTTCCTGCTCCATCCCAGGCTCTTGCTGGCTGTTTGCAGTGGTTCTGTTGGTGTTCCTTTCCTGTGCTCAGCCTGAGCAGGGATGTGTCACACTTGCCTCACTCAAAGGACTAGGGACAGCTGCAGGGTCTTGCTGTGCTCCCTATTCTTTGCTGGCTGGGCGGTCGTTGGACAGGGTGGGGAGGGGTTGCTCTGAGCCCATCTGCTAACCCCCTTCACTCCCAATGACCTTTGCATGGTGCTGTCATTGCTTGTGCACCCTTGAGCTGCTGTTCATGCCCTTCTCGCCAAACTGATCTCTTAATTACACCTTCCTTACCTTGGGTGCATCTGCTCTGTGAGACTTCTCACAGCTCTTTCCCAAAATGGGGCCCTGGCACAGAGTGCCCAGAGAAGCTGTGGCTGCCCCTGGATCCCTTGGGCAGTGCCCAAGGCCAGGTTGGATGGGGCTTGGAGCAGCCTGGGATAGTGGAAGGGGTCCTTGCCTGTGGAATGAGATGATCTCTGAGGTCCCTGCCAATCCAAACTACTCTGTGACTATGAAAATACAACAATGCCTTTGGTGCTCTGAGCTGAGGTGGCACTGCTGGGCCAGCTGAAACCGGGCTGTGGCTCACAGGAGGATGTGTGCTTGGGCAGGAGGTCACAAGGGGAGCATGGGGATCTCTGTTGCCCCCCTTATGGAGGGGAAGAAGGTAAATCAAATGCTGCTGTTTGTAACCAGCTCTGCGAGGAGAGGAGCCCCAGTGACGGGCAAGGCCGGCTGCTGTGGGAGGGCTCTGTCCCGGAGCTGGGATCGGCCTGTGCACTGCAGCTCGTGAGGGAAGGCTGGGGAACTTCTGGCTTCTCTTTGGAGGGAGAAAGGACCACAGTTCCTCATGGAGAACATTGTTCCTGCCTCCCCTTTCCTACGCTCACCACTAGAGGTCAGCGGCCAAAAGGGAACCGCGGGCGCTGCGGCAGCTCCTGGGCAGTGCTTCAGCCCTGCTGGGGCAGTGGTGACAGCCAACGGTCCTGAGAAGGATTGGGCATTGAGCTTTCCCTGACTGACAGACTATAGCAACATCACGATCGAGGAGCAGTGTAATCCAGGAAAATCACATCACAGGCCAGTTTACAAGTAAAAAGTGAGCATAGCAATAAAATACTTCCTGCTGTTCACTGGAAGAAGTCTGTGCTGAGGTCAGGATGGTGTGGGTTTGTACACAGGGGATGGAAAGTTCACTGCTGTCTGTGCCTTGGCTGAGGCAGGATCCAGACAATTTTCTCTTCAGCTTTCCTGGTGCTCTACTGGAGCAGGGACAGGCCTGGCTGTTGGATGTGCTTGTGTTCTGCAGTAACAGAGACTCTGCAGATCAGGTTGCTGTGGCTGCGACCCAAGTGCCACCCTGATCAGAGGGGCAGCTGCTGTCTGAGCAGACACTCAGCTGGAGCTGGAACCTGTAGTTATTGGTCCTTTGAGCCTTTTCCTTGGAGGAGCTGGCAGAGCTGTTCTGCTGTGGGAGTTGAACACTGCTCTCCAGCAGAGGATTAAATCCTGAGGGGACAAATGTTGGTGTGGGCCTGAGAGCTCACTCTGAGTGTGCATAACGGCACCTCTGTTGAAGCCCTGTCCCCTTTCTAGGCTCTGAGTCTGCACTGAGATGTTTACTGTGCTAGGTGAGTTGTTCTGCCTTTGGCTGGTTTAGCCAGTTTCCCTCTCATGGAATGCTGAGCTGTGTATAATGGGTGTGACACTGCTGTTTTACCCTGAGCTAACCTGTTGTCCTGCAGGACTGCTTCTTGCCCATACAGCCGAGTGCTCTGGGCTTTGCGTTCTGAACTAATCACACACAGGTGAGCAAGTCTGAGAGAAACTTGGCTATCCTCTGGATTATATCACAGACGGTTCTTCCTCCTCAGAGTTCCTTGGGTCTGGAATGTGCCTGACACTTTCCAGCAGGAGTTCTCCATAGAACAGTGTTGGGTACCTCACCCCTCTGCCTATGGGATGTGGAAGTGCAGGTTCTGCCTTGTGCATTGTAGTTAATTTGAAATTGTTTTGGGTCCAGCTTTCACGTCTTCTGCATGGATTGGCTCTTGTGAGACTCACTAGCAGGTAAGGCATCTGTGCAGGCACAGATAGTCAGAATTCCTTATTGTCCTGCCTTTTCTGGGATGGCAGAGTGATGTGGAGGTGATGTGATCTAATAAATGATTGCTCACATATCTGCAGGTCATCTTAATTTTATTTTGCATCTGTCTTTTGTTGTGGAAATCAAGGCTGAGATTTGTTTTATAGCTTTCCCCCTCATATTCTGCAGGTTTGTATTGTATTGTCAAAAGACTTGAAGCAGGTACTGGATTCCTGCAGCCACCTGGACCAGGCAGATGGATTCAGGAGTTCCAGGGGAATTCCAGAACCTCTCTGCCAGGTTGAATTATAGCTATTACAGACTGAGTTAGAGAAGAGATGGATTTTTAAAGAGCTGCTGAATGTGAAGTTACCCAATTCATGGTGATGGTGTCTTCTGCACACTGAGTCTGAGCCCAAACTGACACAAGGTTGGGTAGATATTGGTCATATATTCAAGTATATTAACTGGTAGCTGATCCAGCAGCAAATTCCACGAGCGTACCAAATTTCATAATATGTGCTGATGGTTTTTAATGAATTTAAGGACCAGGTGGAACTCCGGAGTTTTGCAGTTGTGGCACACTTTGCCTGTCCTCCAGAGTTCATCCCGTGATGTGGATTTGTCAGGGAAAGTGAACTCTGATGGTGTTTGTGGCCTGCAAGATGCTGGTAATCACAAGGACACCAGTTCTTAGTGTGGATTGTCTCTTTCAGCTGGGAGCTCAGCTGTAAAGACAGATCCATCTACACTCATTCCCAGGGAATGGAATGACTTTGTTAACCTTCACATTTATTAACTTCAGGCATGAGGAATAGCAATAATAATATCCTGATTCCTTGTTTGATGGGTTTGGCAGCAATCAAATGAGCACAGTTTGTTGACGCAATTTTGAGATTAATGCTCATGTTTTCTACAACAAGCAGTGCAATGATGCTGACAGGCTCATTTGCAATGTAAAGAGAGAGGGGGTGATTGGAACACACCTAGAGTTTCCAGGAACCAAACCTTGCCCCAGAGTTCTCAGTTTGTGTCCCTCTGTATCCCTGCAGCTGTTTGACACTGTTCCCTGAAAAGTCACCCTGGGTTAGCCATTGTAGGTCCCACCCTTTCCAGCTTTTCCTGGGAGCCCTTGGAGCTGCTGTGGAAGCCCAAACCTTGCAGGCCTTGGGTGGAAGAACTCTTAAGAAAGCTGGGTTTGGTTGGAGTGGGGCAGTGGGCAATGAGGTATTTAAGGCCTAAGGTTTACAGACCAAGGGTCATGTGCAACTTTGTACTACAGCTAGGAGCTTAAAGGAGGAAAGAATAGTCAGTGACACGTTAACCAAATGGAAAAAGATTTGGGTATGTAACTTTCATTTTAAACTAATGTGGACAGCTCCCAAAACTTCAGCTTTTAATAGGTGAAGGATTCCTTTATGAAAAATGTGCCCTTATCTGCAGCAGCTGCTCTGGGCTGGATTCTGACCTGTGCTACTCTGGTTCAGAATTCAGTGTGTGCTTACATTTTAAAATGAGCTTTAAGAAATTTAATTTAACTTCTTAGGGACTACTTTGGTCATTAACAGCAGGATTTGCCGCAGGGACACTTCACCCTTCTCTTTTCCTGAGTTCAAATATTTTTTTCTCTAAACCCTGGCTAATGGAAAGGATTACAGTTGCTTAAGAAAATTGCAAGAGATCTTGAGGCTTTTTCTGAGTAAGACCTGTGAGTGATAAAAGGGAAAAAAAAGCCCCAAAATAACTTGAATGCAACCTGTGTCTGCATGGGCAGTCTCTGTCATGTGGGGTGGCAGGGACTTCCTTAGTAAAGGCATTTGAGACCTCTGAGTGTTTATTTGCAGCCTTTTCCTGACGACTTCCTTTGGTGATGGTCAGGGCTGACCCTGCAGCAGCCTGACCTTCCTGCTCCCCATTTCTCACCAACTTTGTGCTCCATTTCTCAGGTGGTTTTCTTTTTGCTGTGCATTTTCTGAGTTTCCTACCTGTCTAATGACAGATTTGAGTAGACTTCCCCAAATTCTACAGATCAATGCAGCAGAGTCCCTCTACTCTGAAGCCAGGCTCGTAGAGCTGGGGGTGCTCACCTGGAGAGGAGAAGGCTCCAGGGAGAGCTCAGAGACACTGCCAGGGCCTAAAGGGGCTCCAGGAGAGCTGGACAGGGACTGGGGACAGGGGATGGAGGGACAGGACACAGGGAATGGCTCCCACTGCCAGAGGGCAGGGCTGGATGGGATATTGGGAAGGAATTGTTCCCTGGGAGGGCGGGCAGGCCCTGGCTGCCCCTGGATCCCTGGCAGTGCCCAAGGCCAGGTTGGACAGGCTGGGTGCAGCCTGGGACAGTGGCAGGTGTCCTTGCCATGGCAGGGATGGGAGTGGATGGGCTTTAAGGACCCTTCCAACCCAAACCATTCAGGATTCTGTGGTTTTTTTGACCAGTTGAAAAATTGCTGTTGAAATGAAATGTTCTTGCCGTCCTGAACTCCATGGAAAAGAAAGAAATGGAGTGAAAAAGTCTTTACAGAGACATTTTTAAAAGAATCTGCAAAAGATGGCAGGATGTATGGAAGGATGTGTATTGCCTGCTCTGTGTATGAGAGAGCAGAAGAGACTGAATGGAAAATCTTACTGGTTTGAACTTAGGCATTTGGGATGCTTGTTGACCTGTGTTAACTGGGTTTCAGTTGGATTTTTTGTAGTACAGAAGAAAGAAAGAAAATGTGAAATTATGGCTCAGTTTTCAAGTATAAGCAGTCCCTTTTGGGTGGACACGAACATTGTTAGTTTTGACTCCTTTGGTGCCTTTGAAAATCAATCTTCTTCCTGGCTTGTCCTAGGAAGTCTCCCAAATCAAACAAACCCTTGCAGGGTCTCTCAGCAGTGTGTGAGTTGAAGCTGTGCTTCAGCAGCACCTTGTAAAAGCTGCCCTGCAGCACAGCAGTGCTGCTGGAGCTCAGTGCAGCCCTCTGAATCTTCCCTGCAGCCCTGCAGATACATCAGAAAGTTGTGACCAGGGAAATTTCTTGTCCTTGAAGCCTTGGGCTGATATTGAATCAACAAGAAAATGATGTTGGTGGGTTCATTTTTGCATCTACATTTCATGGAAGATGCTCAGTGCCCTTTCAGGCTGATTCACTTGGATGGCAGCATAAGCTCCTGTCACTGCTTGTGTGCAGGACTTTGGGATTTAAAATGCTGCTGTAAATGTCTAGAAATCTCAGCAATGACTTTTCAGAAAAAATGAAATTGAAAATGCCCTCTGTGAGGATGGAGCTGCAGGTCTGTTTTCCTTTGTTTAGGTGGGAGCTGGGAGCTGCTGCCTCATGGTAACACCAGAGACCTTCTGTCATTCTGCAGCATAGGGCAGGAGATGGGGATTCCACCTCCTTATTTAAAATTCACAGGGGTTTCAGGAGAGAAAAGTCCTGTTGCTGAATTTGGGTTTTTTTGTATCAGTCAGGATTTCTCAGGGACTTTCCCCATTTTGAAGGGAACCTACAAGGAGGATGGAGTGCTAGGACATGGGGAATGGCTTCCAGAGAGCTGGGCTTCACCCAGAGAGCAGGTGAGATGAGATATTGGGAAGGAATTCCTCCCTGGGAGGGTGGGCAGGCCCTGGCCCAGGGTGCCCAGAGCAGCTGTGGCTGCCCCTGGCTCCCTGGCAGTGCCCCAGGCCAGGCTGGATGGGCTGGGAGCAGTCTGGGACAGTGGGAGGGGTCCCTGCCATGGCAGGGCTGGAATAGGGGGAGCTTTAAGGTCCCTCCCAATCTGTTCCATGATTCTGTGGCTTTAGGGCCACTTTTTGAGAGCACGTGCCCCAGTTTTCCCTTCTGTCCCAGGCAGCTGATGTTTAGTCATGGCCAGGTGTTGCATTGCCCTTTTCCCATCTCAGTTCTTTGTGCTGCTCTCAGCTCTTTGTGCTTCACTGGGCAGTGCTGGGTGTGTGTGTAGCCTGTGATTATGTAGACTCTGGCAGCTGTTTTTAATAAGATTTTCTGTCTGTTAGGCTGTTTGCTGGTTCACAGCTTGCTCACTCTGACTTCTCAGTTCTCCTCTCTGCTGCAGGGACTCCAGGCCATCTCTGCTGGTGACTGACAGCAGCAAGGGCTGGGGTGCTGTGGGATTGACAGGGTGTTCATCCCCAGGCTCAGCAAATTGCAGCTCTGTGTCTGTCTGTCACAGCTGAATTGTGACAGCCACAGCTATGTTCTTGCAGGAGGACAGTCCCCACAGTGCACCCTCTGCTCCTGTGCTTGTGTTCAGGGGTGTCTTTGTGGAGCGGGCTCCCTGCCCTCTTTTCCCCAGGTATTTTAACCTTCCAGGAAGGTTGTTTCATAAGGAAAGGAGTGTCATTCCTGTGGGCAGTCTGGTGTTCCATCAGCTCCCCAAATCCACATGTGGTTCCTGTCAGTGGTGTCCCTGCCAAATGAGGATGAGTGAGGGGAAAAGCTGCCAGCATCACTGGCTGTCCTTCTGCCCCTGGGGTATTGCTTCCAGAGCTCTGTTCTGTGAACTTTAACTCTCATTCATGTAATTCATGAACTTTAATAGTTCATTCCCCAGCTCCTGGGGAAGTGTTGCTAATCCTTCTTGCTGCCAGACAGCTTTTCCTGACAGCCTGGCCAGCATTCCCTCAGTGCTGTTCTATTAGTGCTGGCTTCAGCCCTGGTGTGTTCCTGTTTGCTTAATGCTTGTGCTTTTCATTTGGGAAAAGATCTTGGAGCTTGTGGATGGATGAAGCTGGAAATCATGGCAAGGCCAGGGGTTCCCTTTGTCCGAGCACTTGGAGGTTAAGCAGGAAAGAAGTTGAGTCATGATT
Source organism: Regulus satrapa (assembly GCA_013396955.1). NCBI lineage: Eukaryota > Metazoa > Chordata > Aves > Passeriformes > Regulidae > Regulus > Regulus satrapa. The sequence goes on along the minus strand of VWZN01020029.1, from coordinate 99,515 downwards.
GGGTGTAATTTTTTTTCTGAGAGTGAAAGCTTTTTTGCCCTGCCATGGCGCATCAGTAAATAGACCCATGAGGCTAAAAGTGCTAAATTTAGTTAATTTAGGCAATCATAGAATGGCTTGGGTTTGAAGAAATCTTAAAGCTCATCTTGTTCCATGGGCAGGGACACCTTCCACTGTCCCAGGCTGCTCCCAGCCTTGTCCAGCCTGGCCTTGGGCACTGCCAGGGGTCCAGGGGCAGCCACAGCTGCTCTGGGCGCCCTGGGCCAGGGCCTGCCCACCCTCACAGGAAAAAAATTCTCCTTAATATCTGATCCTATTTCTCCCCTGTCAGACTGAACCTGTTATTCCTCGTCCTGTCTCTCCAGTTCCTGATGCAGGGTCCTTCTCTGGCTTCCCTGTGTCTCCTCCAGACCCTGGAAGGTGCTGTGAGGTCTCCAGAAAACCTCTTCTTCCCCAGTCTGAACAGCCCAAAGTTTCTCAGACTTTGCATGGAGTTTCAATGCCTTTTTAATTTTTCTCCCCTCTGCATGATTGGTTTGAAGAGTGTTTGATGGATAAAGTGGGAAACACAGGGAGCTGTCAGGCGCCTGGATATCCTGGAGAGAGCACTTCAGAGAGGACAAGTGGCAGTAGCACATCCTGGTGGTCACCTTTTGAGGGTGGCTGGGGCTGAGTTTGGAAGACAGATTTGGAGGAAGTCCTTTGAAACACTGGCACTGGGATTTGTCCTGGGTCAGGGAATGCTGAGGCCCTTGCTTGTGTCAGGGGCTCTTGGTCCATGGAAGTTCTGTTTTCCTTGCCTTGGAAAAGGTGCTGCCTCTGCCTGTTGTGCTGCCCTGTGAGAGGGAAAGGAAAGGGATTTCTTTTCCCCTCAGCTGCAGAGCAGGGGATCACACCTGAGGTTCAGCTGCCTTTATTCTGAACCAAACCCCTCCAGCCTGCAGTGGAGCTGTGCTGAGCCTTCCAAATAATTGGGGTGTATCCAGAGGTTTTCATCATCTCTGGGCTCACTCCTTTGTGAGCTACACCTGCAGGTTTTGGCAGTGAAGTATTTCAGGGGCCTGAAAAGCTGTCTTTTGTCCCTGTTTGCTTGATTTGTTGTGGAAAGACAGTGATTTGCCTTGGATTTACTGCAGGGCTTTCTCCTAAATCACCACAACTGGAGAAGTTTCCTTTGTGCAAAATTAACTTTTTTCCCTCCTCTCCAACCCTCAATATCTGAAAGGTTTATTAAGCAAATAAGTAAAAATCCCTGTGCAGTGAGTTCCATCTCCCCCCAGGAGTATGTGCAGCCAAAGTGAACAGGTCAGGTATTGCAGGACAAGGAAAAACAAAGCATGTTTTTTTAACAGCCTCTCATGTCAGAGTGTATGCAGGGAGAATTGTGATCCTCTCTCTGTGAGGGGAAAATGATCATTGAACTGTATTTCTGCCCTGTCAGGAAGGAACTGGATGTTGTTCTGTCGAGGTGCTTTTCTTGGGTGCTGCAGTGACAGAAATGCAGATATTCTTCATGCAGAAGGACTTGGTCTGTGTTTGGAGGCTCTCTTGGATGGGGTCTCTCATTTGTAATTAAATCAATGGCTGCATTTTTGATATTAGGATGTGCTCCATAGGGGAGATTTAGTTCTTCTGAGAGGATTGACCTGCCCCAAGATGGTAGAGCACAGGCCAGAAGGTGTCCATGTTTAAATCCTGCTCAGGACTTTGAGGGGCTCCCAAATCACAGGATTGGGGAGTGAGTGATTTGAGTGGGAAGGGACCCTAGAGCTCCTCCAGTTCCACTCTGCTGCTATGGGCAAGACCTCCTTCCACTAGCCTAAGTCTGTGCTAAGATAGGTCTCTCCCTGGGGCCTGGGCTAAGTGATGGCTTGTGGCAGGACAAGCTCCTTTATTTAACATTTGGAAGATGAAGTTTTTATATATTATCTCCTTCCTTCCGTATGCATGAAGCTTTCCCAGCAATATTAATATTTTACTGTTGAAGAGTCTTGCTGATAAATTAAGATCAAGGCTCAAGAAAAGAGCTTTAAAGCCAATTAATTATTACATGTAACCTTCCAGGGGAGTTTTAATGTGTTACAGAAACCAATGAAGTCCTGCCTGAAGGCTCAGAAAGCTGAGTGGAAGGCAGTAGAGGGTAGATACAGCTTTCTCCTCCAGAAAGGACCATGTTGTGGTACTCGTTGTTGAAAAATACATTTCTGAACATCCCTGAGACTGTGAGCTGTGACAGTTTTATCCAAAACAAGTAGGGAAGGTAATAATCTCTGCCCCTAAATGTTTTGCTCTCCTATTTCCTTCTTGAGTCTTTATTAGGAGCTCTGTTTTGTCCTTGAACCTCTGTGTGTGTTTTAATATTTAAATTTATTTTTCTTTGGAGACACCTTTTATTTTTTGAGATGTTGCTCAGGTACAGAACCAGTCTGTTTATGTGCAGGAGCAGCCAGACTCCTCTCCCTGTTTGTGAAGAACAGTTTGGCAAGTCAGGAGCACTGGTTTCCTTAGTGATGCTGACAGTTGGTGGGGAGACTCAGACTGGAAGCATATCCATTAACTTTTCCATGGCTTTGGCACAAAAGAGGCTTGGATGTGAAATAGCCTCAGTGTTGTCAAGACAAAATGTCCTCTGCTGATTTTTGTTTGTTGTTTATGCATAATTCCTTCAATAAAAGCCATAAAGGACTGACAGATTACAAGCTGCATGAAATATCCGAGTAGTTATTTCCACTTTGATGCTTCTTTGTGCAGACATGAAACAATAAATACCCATAAAGTCTCAGTAGTGACACTCACACAGCAGGGGAGTCACCACTTGTTACGTGCCAGGGTTTGCTTCTCCTGCCTATGACTTTATCCCAATATCTGGAACTCCTGGCTAGGGCTTAGCTGTGTGTGGAAGCAGCTGGAAGCCAGACTTCCATGGGCTGCTGCTGCAGGGGGAGCAGCTTTTTCCTGTAGGCCTTTGCTGTGGCTGAATTTTGGTGGTGCAGATGGCTGCTGCTTCAGGGCTTCTCTGCTTTGTGTACTCCTGGGGGTTCTCACTGAGCTCTCCCAAGCAGTGGCACTCCAAGCATGCACCAGTTTGATTATTGTGCCCTCAAGAAACATTTGGGCTTGAAACCTGGAGTCGCTCTTGGATGAGATTTCACACTGCAGTTGTTAAAATATCCTTGGAAATTTTATTGCTGTGTCAGTGGGACAACTCTGTTGTGCTGGGGGTGTTCCTTTTCCAGTTTACTGGGAAGTTGTAAGTTACTGATGAGAAGAGGGATGTGATGCAGGATTACAGGGAAGCAGGAATTGCTGTGTGGCACTTGTCAGTTCAGTCCAGCAGGTGTGTGGCTGTGCCCCAGGGTTCGAGGTGATGCCTGGCTCTAACTGGCTGTAATTCCCTGTCTTCCAACAGAGAGAGCGGGAGCTGGAGGAAGGAGCTGCTGGAGCTGGGAGGAAGGAGGAGCCTGAGAGGAGAGAGATGATCACCCCAGCCTTGAGGGAGGCACTCACAAAACAAGGTGAGGCTCTGCCCAGAGCAGCTGGGCACAGCTGAGAGTCTTGGTACTGGCTTTGAGCAGAGCAGTGGGAGAGGGGCTCTGTGTGGGAAAGGGGCTGCTCTGGGCCTTCACTGCTGGCCCAAACCACAGACAGGACACACGGAATGGCTGAGGCTGGAGGGGCCTCTGGAGATCACCCAGTCCGACAGCAGGGTTTCCCAGAGCAGGTAGCACAGAAATGTGTCCAAGGGGTTTTGGGATGTGGCCACAGAGGGAGACTCCGTGCCTGCTCTGGGCAGCTGTTCCAGAGTTCTGCCGCATTGTGGGAAGAAGTGCTTCTTCATGTGGAGGTGGAATTTGATGTGGTTCAGTTCATGGCCATTGCTCCTCATCCTGTCACTGGCACCACTGAACAGAGCCTGGCACCTCTGATACCCCCTGGGGATGTTTTATGGATTGACAGGATCCCTCTCAGCCTTCCCTTCTCCAAACTGACCAGGCCCAGCTCCCACAGTCTCTCCTGACCAGGGAGATGCTTCTTACCCCAAATCATCCTTGTGGCCTCCACTGGACCCTCTCCAGTAGCTCCTGGTCTTTCTTGAGCTGTGGAGCCCAGAACTTCAGAGGTGCCTCACCTGGGCTGAGCAGAAGGACAGGGTCACTCCCTGCCTGGGCTGGGAATGCTCTTCCTGATGCCTCCAGGATCCCAGTGGCCCTCCTGGACCTCAGGACACTCTGCTGGCTCCTGGGCAGCTCCTCATGCAGTGCCTGGAGCTCCCAGGGTTTGATGTACCTGCTGGGACAGCTTGAGAGTGTAGCTTTTACAGTGTAGGTTTGTCAGGGAATATTTAAAGATCAGCTTTGCATCTGTTTTGCATCTTAGTCCCTTGCTTTTATCTTAGTTTCAAATTCTCATTTGTTGCTGAAACTGTTTCTAGAAAAGGAGGTAGTTCAAACTAATTTTAACCATCCACTAGATGTTTAGATCAGCAGCTCTCCAATGAGAGCAGTTGGAGTGGATTTAGTGTCTTTATTTTAAACAAAGGATCATGAGGAGAGCCAGACTGAGCCCTGCAGTTCAGGAGCCTCAGCCTGGAGTGGCAGAGCCAGGAGGAGGCTGATGGGAACTTCCTTTTGCTGCTCACATGGAGACTAAAGGGAGTAGAGTCTGAGTTCTTTTCTCTCTTTTCAACGCAACGCAACACCACCCCCATGTTCAGCACTAAACCATGATTTCAAGTGCCACATCCTCACATTTATTCAGCGCTTCCAGGGATGGGGACTCCCCCACTGCCTGGGCTTCTCTGCTGAAGCTCCTGAGACTGCCCCTTTGTCACTGAGCACTGAGCTGTGGAGTCTGGCATGTCCTGGGTGAGTCCAGCTGTGTACCCCAGCCCTGCTGCTCCCAGGGCTCATCTGCTCTTTGGCCTGAGCTTTGCAGTGCCTGGAGTGTTCTGCCCAGCCCGTGGCAGCTTTGGTTGCTCGGTTTGCATCAGCCTTGGCACAGCTGAGAAGCAAGGAGCCATTCTTTAACTGTGTGGTGTGAGGAATGGCCCAAGGGCTCAGCAAGGAGAGGCAGAGGCTTTGCCTTCTCCTCCTGGCCCTCAGGGATCTGCTGCTGTCTGGGATCAGTGCAGGCCTTGAACCAATCCATCTTTTCAGCCTCAGTCCTGAAGGCTGTGGTGTGGTGGCACTTACTTTGGTTTTGTTTGTCATGTGTTTGACTGTGTTTTATTTATATTTTACTTTGTTTACTTTATATTTTTACTTCGTTTTGTGTTTAAGGTGACAGCCTTTCATTTTTATTTATTCACTTACTTCACTTTACTACTAAAGAAAGCAGGGGATGGGGCTTTTCTGTGCTAGCCCTGTCCTCTGTGTGATGGTTGGAGCATTTTCCCTTGGCTCAGTCTCACCAGTTGCTGCTGGTTTGGGTTTGGATGTGAATGGAACTGTGCTTTTGTACAAAGCGACCATTTGGAAAATAAAGCAGTGCTGGAAGGAAGGTCACCTTCCTGCCACAATTCTTTTGACTCAGAGGAGGCTCCCCAGGGAGCTGTGATTTCCCAGTGACACTCCAGGGACAGGAATTCGTTATCCATCAGTTATCCATTCGTTATCCATTCCTTAGATAAGTTGGTCCACATTTCTCCCTTCCTGCAGTGCTCATGGTATTGCTGGTATTGGAGCCACTGGTAGGATCTGCTGGCATAAATCTGCACTTTCAGTGACTCTTAACTGTTGTGTCCTTACAGCTTAGCTGCCTCTCCCAGCTCTCCCTCCTCTGCTGCTCACCACATTCTTCAGTGGTCGCTCAGCTGTGAAAAAGAGAAGCTGCATTGTTGTTTTTTTTAATGTCATATAACATTTTTTCCTGTAAATAACACACCAGGAAGGCTTTTGTGGCTACAAAAATAAAACAATTCCCTTCCTCCCTCAGCATCATTCCCCCAAAAATAACAAGTGCAGTGTAGTCAAAAGATTATCTCATTTATTTTGTACGAACTGGTTTCTTTGGGTGTAGGCTCAGTGTCTTTTCAAGAGTATCCCTGAGGGCATAATTAGCCCAAGAGAAGGAAAATGATTATTAGTGGTTCAGGGAGAGCTGTTCTTTGATACTGCAGTTGCATAACAGAGGTTTTCCTTGGTGCAGCATCTCCTCAGACCATGGTAGTGCTCAGTCTGGATTCACCTTCAAAGCAATTTACCTTCCTTGAGGTAAAAGGAACAGTGCTTAAGCAAAGGTTTTTATTTTAGCCCTGGCATCGAATATTGGCTAAATTTGGCCTCCCTATTGGTTTGCAGCAGGGTGAGCCTTTGGAGCTGCCTGCTTGCAGATGCCTTGATAATGGGTACTCAGCAAGAGCTGCTTTTGGAAGTCCCAGCCAGAGACAACACAATTCCAGTTCCATTTCCATCAGTGCCCAGCCCTGCCTGAAACACTAGCACTGCACTGAGGCTTTGGTGAATGCCCGGTGCAGTTGGTTGTATGTTGTGTTTGCAGTGCTCCTGGAAGCGCTTCAGTCATTCTGTGTGTTCAGGTAGGCTGAAAGAAATGAAATAAACTGAAAATAGAAACAAACTTGTCATGTTTACATTTCCTGTGGTGCTTAGCTCAATTTCACATTTGGTTTTTGGGGTTGCTTGTAAATTTTTGACACAATTCCTTCTGGGCTGAAAATCGCTTTTGCTTGGCCTGAGTGCTAGGAGGGCTTGGTATAGGGTGAAGGACTCATGAACCTTTCCAGTGTTCCTGATTTCTCAGGAAGCCATTTAAATCCTTGGTGAACTTTAGAGGAAATCTCAAGCTGCTGTTTCAATAGGAAAGATGAAACTAGGAAAAAGACAGTGTGTTTTTCTTTCTCTGTAAAACAGACAAAAAAGCAAAACACCCTTCTGTGTGTCAGGGCAGGGTCAGGCTGGAGATCATGGAAAGGCTCTTCCCCAGAGGGTGCTGGCACTGCCCGGGCTCCCCAGGGAATGGGCACAGCCCGGGGCTGCCAGAGCTCCAGGAGCTCCCAGGGATGCCCAGGGTGGGGCTGTTGGGGGGTCTGTGCAGGGCCAGGGGCTGGGTGATCCTTCCAGTCAGGCTGTTCATGACTCAGGGACTGACCATGACTTTGTGCTCTGCTGGGGTTGGTGGCATCATTAGTCACAGCTGATTTGCCAAATGTTTTATTGACGCCGATGGTCTGACTGAAGCCAGCCACATCCTGCAGGATGCTGGCAGCTGGGAATGGGATTGTTCACTGCCTGCCTGAGCTATTTGGAGCTCAGACGTGATGTGTCTCAGTGCCAGCCACCTCCATCATGTGTCATGTCATAGGGGTGGTTCAGCAGCCCCAGGTCGGCTCTGATGCACTTCCCTCAATGGGGCAGAAATGGAATGGGAGCAATAAGCCCAAAGCCCTGAGAGCTGAGATTTTGCTGAGGAGGCTCCAAGAGGGAATAGCTTCCCAGTGCCAGAGGGCAGGGATAGAGGGGATATTGGGAAAGAATTGTTCCCTGGGAGGGTGGGCAGGCCCTGGCCCAGGGTGCCCAGAGAAGCTGTGGCTGCCCCTGGATCCCTGGCGGTGCCCAAGGCCAGGTTGGACACCGGGGCTTGGGGCACCCCGGGATAGTGGAAGTTGTCCCTGCCCATGGCAGGGGTGGCACTGGATGTCTTTCGGTCCCTTCAGGTCAGACCATTCCAGGATTTCTGAAGCTGCTCACACTGTGTTTCTGCCATGCTCTTTGCTTTGCTTTCTCCTGCTGTAACAGTACCAAACAAATCCCTGCTCTCCCTGCCTGGCAGTGCAATGGGAACGGATTAATGATGCCAAAGGCTCACCCTGCTGACATTGGATAAGTTATTCTGTCCTACAAGGATAGTTTTCCTGCAGTCCAGTTGGTTCTGTCCTTACTGGTTAAGGAAGGCTACAATTTAGCTCCAGGGTGCCCAGGACACCTCTATTTTACTTGTCTCCAAAGACAAGTGGTGCATTAAGAGAACTCTTATCTGAAATAGTCTGGGCTTCAGCATGCACTTAAACTATCGTGCTCTTTGTGCTGCAGCTAAAACTGTGGCTTTTAGTGGGGATGGGCAGGCAAGAGGCTGACTTGAGAAAAATACTGAAGGCTGGTCTTTTCAAGTGCTCACCAACCTGGAATGGAGGTTTTTAAAAGCTTTGGTGGCTTTTGCTGGCCCTTCTTGGGCTGATGTTCTCAGTGCCTGCAGTTCTTGTGCCCAGCTCAGCCTGGCTCTCTGGGCTGAGCCTTTGGAGTGTCCAGCATGTGGAAATGGTATCCCAAGCCATGGCACAGACCCTGGTGCTGCTGACTGAATGCTTTGCAGGCTCTGTGCTCCAGGATTTGGGATCTGGCAGGCTTTGGGAGGAGCTGTTTAACTCCAGGTGGCACTAGCAGCCCACAGCTGGCTCCAGGATTGGTGACACTGGTGCAGTCCCCAGAATGTGCCACAGAAATCAAATACTGGCCATGGCAGATTAAAAATTATTTTGCTAACTACAAAATTACTTGTGGTGAGCAGAATAAATACAGTGACCAAACCCAGGCACAAAGAAGACTTGATAATTTCCTTAGGAAATGTCTGTAGATAAAAAGGCAAGCATGTAGGTAAAAGGAAGGAGTCCAGGCAGCAGAAGATGCTTAAGCCCCACTGTGTGAGAGCTGCCAGGAGCTGGTGGAGAGCTGTCTGCAATTCTGATGTGCTAGCACAGCCGTACCACCTGAGTAAGAACAGAGGAGATGGGAAAATAATGTTTAGGGGGCTGATTCTTCTCTGATGTGTTACCAGAACTGGTAGAATAACCCCATGTATAAGAGAGGAAAATAAAAATAAGCACATTTATATTTAAAGTGCATACTTTTTTTGGTTTGTTTTAGGTTTTGGCAGGGCTTTGGAAAGTACTGGGCTTTGAAATTAAACTGGAACAAAGTACAGGATATGTTCAGGCAAGGATAAAATTTGCTGTCCTTTCTTCGTAATGTGACACTGGCCCCACACAAGGGGACAGTTCAGACAAATGGGAATGTGGAGAGGGAAATGTGCCCTGAATGACTGAAGAGTGTCTCAGGAAAACAGAAGAGAGGCAGCTCATAGCAGTCATCAGTTCTGTCTGTTAACTTTTGGGGTTGTTCTGGGTGGTTCAGGAGGCCTGTGCAGGTAGAACCTTCTATTCCAGACTTCAGGCAAACCTGATCCTGAGGTACAGCTCTTAAAAGTGCCAAGTGCTTGCAGATTTCTCGAGATTTTCTGTGAATAAAGAATTGCAGATTCCCAGACTGGTTTTGGTTGGAAAGGACCTTAAAGCTCATCTCATCCCACCTCTGCAATGGGCAGGGACACCTGCCACTATCCCTGGGGTGCCCCAAGCCCTGTCCAGCCTGGCCTTAGGCACTTCCAGGGATCCAGGGGCAGCCACAGCTGTTCTGGGCACCCTGTGCCTGCCCACCCTCCCAGGGAACAATTCCTTCCCAATAGCCCATCCATCCCTGCCCTCTGGCACTGGGATCCATTCACCCATGGGAATGGCTGAATCACCAGTTGCACTGGTTGATCTTTGAGGCTCCTTCCAACCCAAACCAGTCAATGATCCATTTTGGGAATGCTCTGGCTTGGTGATACTGTTGGATAGAGGCCAGATGCAGAAGGCTCTGCCGCATTTTCTCTGGTGTTGATGCAGGTGAGAGTATCAGAGGTCTCTGAGGCTGTTCCTGGCAAAGGCATTATTTGACAGGAAATGATGCCTTTGCCTATGGGAGGTTTTATATTCCTGTGCTTCAGAGGGAAAGGTGCTTTTGGATTACAGAGACATCTGGGTCAAAGGGAAAAGCCAGGTTTTGAGAATCCTTGAGTTCTCTTATGATCAGCTGTGGAGGCTGGAATTGGTGGTAACTCCTGGCATTCCCACCCCTGAACTTTGCCAGTCTCGTTTTCCTGGCTCTAGGCTGGCTCTGGTTTGCCTGTGCAGCAGTTGAATCCCTTTCACTGTCCCCAGGAGGCTTTTACTGTGTCTTAAAAGAGTTCAAGATGTTTGTTTTGTACAATGAGAGGGATCTGAGGGAGCTGAGAGGCCAAAGCTCCCATCCCTTTGGGAGAGACAGCGTTTATGCTAACGAGGGACAGTCCTGCAGTCCCTGCTCCCGTCCCACTCCTGCTTTCAGCTCATAGGAGAAATCCTTCCCAATGACAAGCCTTTTGTATTTTTAAAGAGCCTTTTTTTCTGACAAAGAGAATCTAAAATAGGTCTTGGTGGACCTGGTAAGAATTGAGCAGTTCTAGGAATAAACCTGGAGGTGTCTCTTGTCATGCTTGGGCAATCTGAAAAATTATACTTCCCAGAGTCCCCTTCTTTCTAGATTTGTATAAAATACTGATATAATCTGAACAGGTGCCTCACCAGGGGCATTTCTCCTTGTTTTTGTTGTTATTATTATTACTATTGCTATAACTGTTACTATCATTACTTTATTATTAACTTTCAAATATTCTGTCTTTTGGGTGGGGACTTGGAAGCAGTTGTGTTTCCAAGTAGAAAATGGTCCTTACAGGTGGTGGGGATGGATCCTGCTGTGTCACTGACCTTCAGCTCTGGTCCTGTTAAACAGCCCTCCATCAGAACTACAGAAAACTGGGATTTTTTCCCCTGTAAATGTTCTGCTAGTGTGAGACTGCCCTGAACTGCATCTCTAGCAGAAATCACTGCCTCAAAGCAGTGATTCTATTGCAGGCAAGTGCTGGATAGCCCCACACAGAGGTGTCAGCTGTGCTTTGCTCCTCTCAGGGCAGCCCTCTGACAGCCAGCAGAGTTTGGGGGGCACGAGGAGGCCTTGGAGTGACTTTCCCCAGCTCCCAGTGCCTACAGTCCTGGAATAGGATGGCTCAGACTTCTCCTTGTGGTTTTTGAAGCTTTTTCAACCACAAATCTCTTTCTTTCTTTTGGTATTGAATCTTTTCCTTTAGGAGTTTAGGTGCAGAGATCTGAACTGGGAGGTGTCAACCAGGCAGGGACTGTCCCCTGTGCTGGCACTGCTGAGGTCCCACCCCAGTCCTGGGGGCAGTCCTGGGTCCCTCAGGGCAATGAAGACCCTGAGGGGCTGGAGCGTGTCCAGGGAATGCAACGGAGGTGGGAAGGGTCTGGAGCCCCAGGAGAGGCTGAGGGAGCTGGAAAGGGGCTCAGCCTGGAGAGGAGGAGGCTCAGGGGGGCCCTTCTGGCTCTGCACAACTCCTGACAGGAGGGGACAGCCGGGGGGATCGGGCTCTGCTCCAGGGAACAGGGACAGGAGGAGAGGGAACAGCTCAGGCTGGGCCAGGGGAGGGGCAGGGTGGACATCAGGAGGAATTTCTCCATGGGAATCATTGTCAAGGATTGGTAGGGGCTGCCCAGGGAGGTTTGGAGTGCCCATCCTGGGAGAGGCTCAAGGAAGGCCCGGACATGGCATTCAGCAGTCTGGGTTGGGGACAAGGGGGGGATGTGGCACAGGTTCTGTGGCACAGACTCAATGACCTTGCAGGATTTTTCTAACCTCAGGGATTCCATATCTGTGGGTTTTTTTCTGGACATTTTGTCATCTGGGGATAGTCTGTAGTCCCTGAATGCTGCTCAGCATTGTTCAGAGGTTGCAGGTGGCATGACATGGCTCCTGATAGGACACTTGTGCTTGTGGAAATTCAGCTGATCTGTTCTGCTCTCAAAAATAATAGGATTTCTCAGCTATGGACATAATTAATCCATGTCCTTGGATGTTTCCAGCTTGGAAAGACTGGATGTGTGTCTGACACTGGTAAACTGGCAAACCACACCCAGAGCACCTGGATATTGGGATGTGCCCTGGGAATACAGACAGCAGTGTCCTGGCTCAGTGCTGAGAGCTCAGGTGGGTCCCTCCATGAGTTCTTTGAGTTTCAGAGAAGGGACTTTTATTTCCAGGATGGAGTGGAAATGCTGCAATGTGGTTCCAAAAATCTGAGCACAGTCCTGCCCCAGCTTCCTGGGCAATCAGGAGCTGTGACTTTGGCCATCTCTCCAGTTCAACATTTTTCTGTGCTCTGTTAAACTCCAGTTGGCCTGACAGGGTGAGCAATCACCACATGTTCCTCAGCCTGGTGTTACTGCCTGATAACACTCATTTCACCCCAAAGGTTGTTTAAAAGCTTAATTCATGTCTATAAAAGTGACACTTAATTTCAGTGAAGGTTGGCAAGCCTCTAGGTTATCTAAAATTTATCATCTAGAGCAGGATCAACTTATACCCCAGCCTTTGGATGAGATGTTCTTGTCCTTTCGTTGGAAGCTGAGCTGATTACTGTGATCCTTCTTAAAATTGAAGGAATCCTTTAAATATTAGACTGTGGAAATAATAAATAGATTGGTTTGCTCAGCTTTAGTGTCTGAAGGTACACAGGGGTGGGGAACAGCAGGTCCATCAAACACTGGATTGTTTGGAAGGTGCTGTATCCAAATATCCACTTAGAGTTATTGGTCACAAGTCACAGCCCTTCTGATCAAGGGAGAAATGTGTCCACAGGGAGTCCTGGCACACACAGCTCCAGACTTGGGGCCATCAGGAGGATTGGATTCAAGCACCGCTGATCTTGGCATAGGCCCGGGGACGTTGTGGCAAAGCTGGTGGAAGAGGCAACTGGCCTGAGCTTCCATAAGGGAGGCTCAGCAGGAGCTGCAGTATGGGAATAGGGCTGGAGACCCATAGGCTGGCTTTGATCACAGTCTTTCACATGTTTAATTTGAAACTTTGCAGTAAGGATGTGCCTGTCCCCCTGTATTGGCACTGCTGAGGTCACACCCCAGTCCTGGGGGCAGATTTGGGCCCTCAATGCAGAGAGGACATTGAGGGGCTGGAGCGTGTCCAGGGAAGGGAACAGAGCTGGGAAGGGGCTGGAGCCCCAAGAGCAGCTGAGGGAGCTGGAAAGGGGCTCAGCCTGGAGAGAGAGGCTCAGGGGGGCCCTTCTGGCTCTGCACAACTCCTGACAGGAGGGGACAGCCGGGGGGATCGGGCTCTGCTCCAGGGAACAGGGACAGGAGGAGAGGGAACGGTCTCGGGCTGGGCCTGGGCAGGCTCAGGGTGGACATGGGGGAAATTTCTTACTGAAAGTGTTGTCCAGCCCTGTCACAGCTGCCCAGGGCAGTGGTGGAGTCCCCATTCCTGGAGGGGTTTAACAGCCCTGTGGATATGGCACAAGGCTGAGTGCTGGGGATGGGCTCGATGATCTCAGAGGGGTTTACCAGCCAGAACAGTTCTGTAGTTCTGGGACACTCACAGTTTCTTGCTTAACCTTTTGTCCTTTTTTTTGGCCCATACTGCTTTGCTGCTTCCTTCCCAGCAGTGCAGCCAGTGCTGAAGAACTGCTTTGCAGTGTTGTAGAGTCTCTGCTCATCTGCAGCGGGGGTGGAACAAGTGTCCAGCCTTGGTCTCTGGTATTTTCTCTCTTTCCCAACTGTCAGAAACTTGGCATGGGTGACCACACCTTCTCCCAGTTCCCCACACGGTGCAGGACCCCAGTTCTGTGGCTTTAGGAATTCCTCACATCCCTGCTACTCCCTCCTGCCACCACAGCTGCGATTCCTGGCAATGACACGGATGAGTAACCCCCTTCCCATCCCCAAAGCTGGCTGGCGTTTGTAAGACTGTTTTGATGTTGAACATGTACAATTTTCTTGGCCTTCAAAGGATGCTGTGGGTGCTCCACATGGTGGAAGTTGACTTAAGGAACTTCAGAGAAGGTGCTGGAACTCTGGAGCTTGGCACTTTGCTCAGTTCAGCTGCTTCCTCCCTTCCCTCAAACAACTCAGTAGCAGATCTGGGTGGGTATGTCCTATTTCCCATGTAATTTTTCTGCAAAACCCATTTGAAAGCAGCCATGTTGCTGTTACTGACCAGTGTTATGTGAGAGAATAATCTTATATGACTGCTGGTGCTGGATTTGGAGAAATGGGAAAAATAAGGTTTGGACTGTGCTGGGTGACAGCAGCAGAGTTGCTGTATTGGAGAGAGGAGGAATGCAGCATCTTTTTAGCTCTCATCCACAAATCCTGTAATTTCAGCAGGGCAGGGAGGTCTCAGCTGAGATTAGACCTTGCTGGACAAGCTGTTTGCAGAGAAAAGCTGCAGAAAGAGGTGGGACAAAGCCTGGGCAGTGAGGTGTTAGGTTCCAGCTGTCTGTGTGTGGCTGTGCCCCTGGCATCTTCTGGATCTCAGCCATTTTGAGGTGAAGGTGTCCCCAAGATTATATGTGGCTTTGGGGACTGTCTTAGAAGGGCTGTCACAGAATCCCAGAATGGTTTGGACTGGAAGGCATCTTAAAAGGGAAAGGGCAGAGACACCTTCCACTGTCCCAGGCTGCTCCCAGCCCCAATATCTAGCCTGGCCTTGGGCACTGCCAGGGATTCAGGGGCAGCCACAGCTGCTCTGGGCACCCTGGGCTTGCCCTCCTTCCCAGGGAACAATTCCTTCCCAATATTCCATCCAGCCCTGCCCTCTGGGAGGCAGTGGAAGCCATTCCCTGTGTCCTGTCCTTCCATCCCTTGTCCCAAGTCCCTCTCCAGCGCTCTTGCAGCAGTGGTCACTCTGCCTGTATAATTCCAGTGTGGAGATGGATCAAACCCCATCAGGTGGAGTAGGCAGAGGAGCCTCCTGGGCAGGTCTCTGCTGGGTTTGAGTGGCAGGAGCAGAGCATTGTTTGTCCCTGTTAGCCCTGTCTGTATGCACAGAGTTTAATTTCTGCCTTCTGCAGCTGGTGTGGCATCTGCTGCTCCTGTAATTCCTGGCTGGCTCAGTGTCCTTGCAGGTGTGAGAGATTTTGGGATGCAGTTGCTCTTGCTGGGGCTTTGCTGTGCCAGAGCTGCTCAGGGACAGACGAACAGGGAGGGCACTTGTGCTGCTGCCCTGTGGAGCAGCTGAAGGCCCATTTGCTGAGCTGAAGGCTTTTTCCCTGTTAAGTTTATGTTGGTTGGCAGGAAGAAGACTTGATAGCTAAAATTTGTTTTTCCTTTCCTTCAAAGTGTTAATAAGAGCAGCAGCCTGCAGTAGGCAGCTGAGAGTTGCTGAGTTTGGGGACAGCCAGGCCAGTGACTATGAAAGCCACTGTGAGGGACACAGCAGGCGTTTCAAATCCCTCTTATTTTTATGCTGATTTTGAAGGGACTTTTAATCCTTCAGACATACTGGCCTCTAAGTACTTTACTCAAAGAGGAATATAACCCCATTCAAGTGGTTTGGGTAATAATACCACATAGTGCTTAACAAACATTGTGCAATTAATCCTTCTGGAACCATTGGAATGGAATTGTGTTGATCTTGGCTGGGGAATGAGGAGCTGATCTGAGCTCAGCTTTTCTTTGGGTGTGGAGGAGCTGCTCCTTCACTGTGGCTGCCCTAGAACCAGTGGGGTGGAACTGGTGAAGCTCACATGGGGTTCAGGCTGAGCCCTGTTGTGTTCTCCTCCTGTGGCCTCCCAGCTGCACTGGGAATCAGCTCCTGTCCTGCAGGCTGGGACAGGGATCCTGGTAGGAGGCTGTTCTGGGGTCAAGGCCTGAGGCCAGGGAGATGATCCTTGTTCCCTGTCCTGCTCCTTGGGTCTGTGAGCTCTCCCACAGCCTGGGTTAGCCAGGCTCTGCCTGTCCATGCAGGAGTCCCCTGGGCACCCTGATTCAAACCAAACCAGACTCAACAATATCAATACATGTTCCACTAAAAGAAACCATTTCCAGTTGGCTGAGGTCCCTGGGGCGGCACTGCCATTGCTGGTGGTGCCACCTTGGGACCAGTGGGGAAGAGCAGCATTGAGTCCATGGTGTTAGTCAGTCTAGGTATCATTTGATGTATTTTGTGTGTAAATTCTTGCAGGATAAACTAAATTTTTTGGTGATTTGTGCTTTGTTTTCAGGTTATAAACTCATTGGGAGCCATTCTGGGGTGAAGCTCTGCCGATGGACAAAGGTATGCTCTGTTTCCTTTTCTTATTTAATAAATAAAAGCAAACCTAGAGACTTGCTCAAGTATTCCAATTTCCTGGTGAAATATCATTTAAAAATGTGCTATTATTTGCACAAACCCAAATTACATTGTTCAAGCTATAACCTTGCATTTCCAGCTATTAAAATCCCTCTGCAAAGCATGGCACAGAACTGGGAACATCCTTTTCTGGTTTTACCTCTTGTTCTGCTAAGACATCTTCTGCCTACTGAAATCCATGTGAGGGAAAAGTGGGAAGGTTTTATCCCTGCTGTAAGATTATGGAACAGGGATAACTCAGCCATTGCCACACCAAGCAGACACATGAGGCTGTTTGAACCCCCTCTCCTGGGGCTGTGTTGTGACTGTCAGGGCTTCCCTGGTTCTCAGCATTTATCAGATCAGATTTCCACTGGGAGGTGTTGTTAATGATTTCCCTGCTCTGTGGAGTATGTGTGGATGTACAGTACCTGTGGGTAGGAGCACACCTGTGTGACACAGCCTCCTCCAAGCCCTGCATTTGGCTCTTGGAGGAGCTGGAACTCAGTAGCTTTTCAAGCAGTTTCCAGACTCCAAAACATTCCCAGCAGAGGCACAAAACTCTGGAGAACAAACTGCAGCCCCTTCAGGTTGGGTGTGGTTTCAGCTGTCCTTGCCAGGGCCCTCTGGAGCTCACAAGTCTCTAATGTTGTACATTTGGGGAGCAACATTGATCAGAGAATCCTTAAGGATGGAAAAGCCCTCTGAGATTATCCAGTCCAACCATTCCCCCAGCACTGCCAAGGCCACCACTGCCCTATGTCCCCAAGTGCCACATCCACAGGGCTATTAAACGCTTCCTGGGATGGGGACTCCACCACTGCCCTGGGAGCTGTGTCAGGAACTGACCATCCCTTCAGTGAAGGAATTTCCCCAGTATCCACCCTGCTCCTGCCCTGGCCCAGCCTGAGGCCGTTCCCTCTCCTCCTGTCCCTGTTCTCTGGAGCAGAGCCCGATCCCCCCGGCTGTCCCCTCCTGTCAGGAGTTGTGCAGGGCCAGAAGGGCCCCTCTGAGCCTCCTTCTCTCCAGGCTGAGCCCCTTTCCAGCTCCCTCAGCCTATCCTGGGGCTCCACAGCCTTCACCCAGCATGTTGCAACATCCTGCACCCTTGAGCATCCCTGGATGGGAGCCTCTGGAATCAGCACCTCGTTATGATGCCAGCACATCTGTAATTCCTGTGCCGTGGGAGTTAGCAGTCCTTGCTGTCTGAGCTCTCCTTTGCTGCATGATTAACTTTATTTTTGAAAGAGCCCTTAGGATGCTGTCCCAGGGTGGGCTGCAGAGAGTTTTCATTGCAGTGCTTGGTGTCAACGAACTGTTTTATCAAGAGCTTTGTTCTCCTGAGCAGCATAGAGAGTCCACCTGGGCTGTCAGGAATGTGTGGGATGCACTGATCCCACTGCTGCTCTGCTGGTCACTCTTAAACCCATTTCTCTCTTCTGTCATTTTTAGTGGCAGATATGATCACAAAATGTTTAAATAAAAACTTGCCAAACCTCAGTGTTTTGACTCAGAAAGCCAGAGAACGTATGTTTTGAAAGACCCAGACTTTAATGCAGCACTATAAAACCATTTCACAAAATAAATACCAATTCTGTGTGCTTAGATGGGCCCACACTATTTTTAGCTTAAGCAGGAATTGAATGTAAAGTCTTCTAATAAATTGAGCTGAAATTGGCTCCAGGCAGGGGCTTTGTCTCAGGTTCACATACCAGTGTGTGAGTCTTCAGGAGTCTTTATGGAGATTTGTATCAGAGGAAAGCAGGAGCAGGGCTGGCAGGATCTGTGTTAACTAGAGTTTCATAGAGCTATCTCAGATAGAAAAGATTGGGTTCTGTCAAATTCCAGAAACAACAGAAACCCTATATGTTTTAGGAAAAGTCTGTTTGTTTGCCTTAGGAAAAGCCAAATAAAATTTGCCTCCTGAATTTGTGAATCTCCTGAGGTCTCTGTCATTTGAAGAATGGGTAGAATCAACAGCATTTTCCATGTCATTTAATATTCCACCTGTACAACCAGTTAGGGATTAGCTGTAGATTTTTCCTGCTGCTCCTTTCTGTTTCCTGGATCACCAGGACTCTCTAGGAAGAGGAAGGCAGATTAAAAGCTGCTGTGTTATATTTCAGATTTTCTCTTGAGAGTAGTAAAGTTTCTTTCTCGTTTATTATTATTTAACTGAGCTAATGAAAGACAGCCTTTTCTGCAAGCAGCCTGCATGATAAATAGGAGTTGAATCCTGTTGGGAAAGCTGCTGTGACTGTGCTGGGAAGGGAAGTGCAACATCCTGCTGGAGCCACTGCTGGCTGTGAATGAGGGTTTGTAAGGTCAGGGCATTTATTTAATTTAATGCTGCAAGAAATACTCTGCCAGATAAATGAAAAGAATGGAGTGTTCAGTAGGACAGCCTTGAAATGGATCTTTGTTGCTCCTGAGTGAGCTTTTCCAGGAACACTTTTTGCAGCTCAAGAGGCTTCACCTGCTCTTCATGGGCTGAGTCTGAAAAGCTGCAGGAGAGCACATTGTTGTGCTGGGGTCTGCCAGAGAAGGGATTGAGTAGCTTAAAGTTCTTTCTCCTCTAACATAGGGGTGAGTTTGGGATGAGTTTGACCTCCTAAATGTAGTCTGGCTGCAAAGGTGCATGTAAGGAGTCATATTTTATAGGGAGCTGGGAATTTCTTGGAGGAAGTGGCCCTGGTGTCCTTCAGCCCTGCTCAGGGCATTGCTGGACTTGGAACTGAAGTCACAAGTGGCTAAGGGAGCAGATCCACCTCTGTGCCCTCAGTTTGGTTCCAATGGGTTTTTAGCTCTCCTGGTGGGGGGGTGTGTGCCCCCTCAGTTTGGCCCCAGATGAGTTTTTAACTCTCCTGGTGTGTGTGTGTGTGTGTGTGTGTGTGTGTGTGTGTGTGTGTGTGTTCCCCTGCCCTCAGTTTAGCCCCAGATGGGTTTTTAACTCTTCTGGTGTGTTTCTCTGCCCTCAGTCGATGCTGCGGGGCCGCGGGGGCTGCTACAAGCACACCTTCTATGGCATTGAGAGCCACCGCTGCATGGAGGCCACTCCCAGCCTGGCCTGTGCCAACAAGTGTGTCTTCTGCTGGAGGTGAGGCACCCATGGGCTTTGGCCAGGGTGGGGGCTCTGTGGGACACAGCCAGCTGTCCCTGAGCCAGCTGTGCTCTGGGGAGTGTGGACTGGGTGTGTTGTGTGAACCCCCCGAGGTGCTGAGCAATGGCAGTGTCTTTGGAAATTGGACCATTTTTCGTATTTAAAATACCTTTACCCTCCACCAATTCCATTACTCTAAACAAGTGAAAAGTGGTCACTCACTAACTGTTGCCTTCCTAAAACAGCAGCTAATAAATCCCATAATCACTGAGGTAGGAAGAAGAACCATCCAGGATCATCCAGTGCCCCAGCCCAGGGCACTGAGTGCCATGTCCAGCCCTTCCTTGGGCACCTCCAGGGATGGGCACTCCAAACTTCCCTGGGCAGCCCCTGCCAATCCCTGACCACCCTTTCCATGGGTAAATTCCTGCTGCTGTCCACCCTGGCTCAGCCTGAGGCCATTCCCTCTCCTCCTGTTCCCTGGAGCAGAGCCTGAGCCCCTCGGCTGTCCCCTCCTGTCAGGAAGTTGTGCAGAGCCAGAAGGGCCCCCTGAGCCTCCTTTGCTCCAGTCTGGACAACTTGTCCTCAACTCAATGGCTTCCCATTGGTCAGGAAAGTATCCGCTTTCCTCAGAAGAATGACTTTGTGGTGAATTTCTGAAGGAAAGGAGCTGTGCTGGAACTGAGCTGCTTTCACTACTCACTCGCTCCTGCCTGGACTTCCAAGGGAGGTGTGTGCCAGGCTGGGGGAGTGCAGGGTGGGATTGGGAAGAGAGGCTGAGGCTCAGCAGAAATGCCAGCCGTGACGTGAGGGTGCCTGGAGTGGGAGGACAGGGAGGTTGTGTCTTGAGCTTTTTTGTTTTCCACCCTGCTAAATCATTCAATGGGAGCTGTACTTCCTCTGGGACTTACACCTTACCCCAGGCTGCCAACAGCATCCATTCCATCCCCCAGCCTGGGGGATGGTGGTCCAGTATCCCTGTGAATATTCCCTGAGCAGCCTGAGCCAGCGGAAGGTGTCCCTACCATGGCAGGGGGTAAAATGGCATGGGCTTGAAGGTTCCTTCCCATCCAAACCATTCTGGGATTCTGTGATAATATTTCTATGCAAAACCAGTCAAATTCCTCTGTATGCCCCTTTCTATCTTTCATAGTCCTTGGATTTTAACAATGCAGATATTTCATGGGAGCATTTAAAGGCCTGTCCTAACTTGGAGGTCACTTCAAAGCTGTCTCCCATGTTAAAAATGAGCATCGGACATTGGGCATCCTGTGCAGTTTGCATTTGGGAGTCTGTTCCAAAGTGTTCCTTGGTGCTCTGCATGGGCTTTCCTCATATCCTGGCTGGGAAGGAGGCAGCACATGGCACCTTTAATGTGCACCTTCGGCTTTGCTTCAGAGCAGGGCAGTGACTGGGAAGAAAAAACTTCTGCTCGTGTCTGTTTTCCACGTGGTGTGCATGGAGTCCTGCAGTGACTCCAGTGCAGGGAGGGACATTGCCCTGTCTGTGCTTGTCCCACTGTCCCCACACACGAAATACATCCTAAACAGCAAACAAGAACATAGTCAGGGTGAGGGGTTTTGTTCCCAGCATTGCTTCAGAGAGCATTTCCCAGTTTCTCTTCCAAATGCCTTCATTCAGGATTTTTTGGGAACAGCCTGGATGTGGAATAGGCTGAATCAAGGAGATCGAGCAAGTGTGAGCTGGAGAGAGACTGATAAATGAGATAGTACAGATTTATCAATAATTGATGTATCAGTCCATTAGTGTAGAGACTCAGAGAAGGTGGCACTGTTCCCTGTGTCTGTAACTCATCATGCTGTCACTGTCACTTGTCACTTCAGAGGGATCTGGCAGCAGTGAGGGCTACAGTGCTGATTTCCTGATAGCTACAATCTGAATGCAAGGAAAGAGCTTCCCAGGGCACTGAGCTCCAAGGTTTTAGCATTGATTCATTTATTTCCCTGCTGTGGGTGAGATGGGTGCCAGGTGTTGGACTCTCCCATATGGAATGCAGCTGGCTGTCTTCAGGCCTCCCCTGGGAACTGGAAGGTTTAAGTTGGAAGATGTAAGGCTCTGTTTGAGGATCATCCAGGACCTTAAGCTGGACTTAAACCACAACTGCTGCTGAAAGAAGGTTTATTTCTGGTGACTTTTCCAGCTCCTGTGCCTGAGTTGCTGCAGCCTTCATGTGGCTGTGAAGGATCTTCCCTCCCTCCTTGCCACAACCAATCCCTGCTGATCCTGTGCCAGCCCAGCTCCCAAACCCTGCAGTTAGGCCTGTCTGTACTTTTTGCTTTGTCCCCCACACCCTGCAGGTTGTGCAGTGTGTGAGACTGAAGTGGAACTGCAGGCCCTGGTGGCTGGGCAGGGTAAACAAGGCAGCTCCTGAGCAGCAGGTACCATCTGTGCTGGTGCAGACATGTGAAATCCCAGTTTTGATCTGCTGCTGGCTGAATGTTTTTCATGCAGGTTTTGTGCTGGGCTCCTTGTGCAGCTCTGCATGCTGCCTTGCAGATAAGGCTGCTGGGATTCTTTCTTCTTGATCTCTTCTTTCAGGATTTTGACATTCGTAGATTCTGCTAATGTTTCCAACTGCACAACCATCGAGCTGTCCCAGACTGGCTGAAGGAAAGGCCAAGGAGCCTGTTTATTCTTTCTTCCTCACTTCGGCAAGAAATGCTGCAGTTCAGCTGCTTTCCCTGGGACTTGGATGTCACTGGAGTTGGCTGGTCCTGACTGACACATTTTGGCCCCAAATCAATAATCATGGGATCACAGAATGGTTTGGGTTGGGGCCTTAAAGGGCATCAGTTCCAGCTCCTCCTGTGGGCAGGACACCTCCACTAGAGCTTATGGGTGGAGCCAGTATCCAGACACGCTCAGAAAATTAGGATTTGTCAGAGATGTGGCTTCACTCTGCACTGGATGCTCTCCTTGTCCCCCTTGTCCCTGGCAGCAGTCACAGCTGCCAGGACGCCCTCACTGGCTCGTGCTTCCCTGCCTGTCCCCTTCAGAGAGGTTGGGATGCAGGATTATGTGGCAGCTTTTTGCGGGGATAGGAAAAGGAGACTGGGAGATGATTACAGCTGGAGCTGTGTCAGGGCAGGGTCAGGCTGGAGATCAGGGAAAGGCTCTTCCCCAGAGGGTGCTGGCACTGCCCGGGCTCCCCAGGGAATGGGCACAGCCCGGGGCTGCCAGAGCTCCAGGAGCTCCCAGGGATGCCCAGGGTGGGGCTGTTGGGGGCTCTGTGCAGGGCCAGGGGCTGGGCTGGATGATCCCTGGGGGGCCCTTCCAGCTCAGCATATTCTGTGATTCTCCAAGGTGGATTGTTTAGTGTCTCCCTCAGGCAGCAGTGAGGCTGTTCCATCAAAAGCATGGAAGGGGACATCTCACACCTTAATTACTGCAACATCCCCCATCATAATCCTGTCCTCCAAAGGAGTCTGCTACTCTCCATCCCTGCTCTCAGCTGCTCTTACTGAGGTTGTGTCTCTTTAGCTTAATTACCTAAATGGAAATGTGCAAGTGACCAAATCTTTTAATCAATTAGAGCAAGTGTGGGTTCAGAGCTCTGTGACACCTCCCTGCAGTGCAGGCACCAGGCAGACCTGATTTGATGAGGGTTTTGGGCTCAGTGTCCAAAGTCCAATCAATTATTGTGGAAAGATGGAACGGCTAAATAAGATTTAAATTAATAGGGTTTATTACTTTTGCATCTGAGGAGAAGGCAAACCAGACGGAGTGAAATATCCTGTGAAGAAATTGGCTCATATTTCTTCTGCTGTAACTTTAATGCTTATACCTGTGCTTGGAGGTTTCAGGTTTTGCTTGTAGACAGCAACTGAAGTTGTCTTCAGACACTAAATCAGTGGATGGCCAAAAGCCAGGCATCACAGTAAGCCCTGAAAAATGTGGAGATTAAAAATTAATAATCTCTCATAGGAGAAGTACTTAACATCTTTAAAAAATTAAGAAGAAACTGAGAACAGGTGAAAACAAAAGCTTTTCCTCAGTAACTAATTTGAATCCAGAGGGTAAATTCCTTAGGGAAATGAGGAGTATTCTAATCAAAGGTGTGGACACTACAGGTTTGGAACACCTGGAAGCTGAGCCTGAAAGCCCAGAGAGTCTCTGTACATGTTCAGCCTGCAGTCCTGGTTCTGCTCAGCTGCTTTTCTCCCAGGGTTTCAGTTTGGTTATGGTTTTGTTTCTAGAAGGGATCTATTGTGACCAAAGTTCATCCTACACAATTGGATTCTTCACTGGTTTGTTGACTTTTGGGCCTGTCTGTCTGCCAGGAGCTCTCAAAATAACAAAATAAATGGGGTGAGGGACAGCACATCAGACAATGTGCCCAGTTCATTCGCCTGGTAAAAAAGTGTTTAAAAAAAGAGTCTTGGTACCTTCATGTGCTGCTGCTCTGACAGCTCTGTCATCTGAGGCATTTCTAGGAGAAAATGTTCATGTGTGGGTTGGAATCTCTGATTTTCATTTTATAGCACTTTGTGTTCTCCTGGACTTGGAATTCTTGAAGGTCCTGGGACTTGTTATAATTAACTCCCTAATTTATGGTCTCAGTAGTGAAAATAAACAGATTATGGGCTGTGAAATGTCCCCTCTGGGCCTTGGGTGTCCCTGCAGGGACAGTCACTGCAGTCACTGATGTGGGGCAGTGACTGGGGGCTTTGAAAGTGAATTTGCACTTTTGACATCCAAGTGAGTTTTGGAATAGTCTGGGAAGCTGTGCCGAGCAGGGTTCAGGGATGGGATGGGATGACACAAACACAGGACACTGAGCTCACCTGCCTTTCAGAAGACTGCTCTTTAAAAAGGGAGCATCTCAGAGTTGGGATGGGGCTTTTCAGCATGGGCCATCTTCCATCTTTAAGGTTTCAATTGGAAGAGAATCACATAATTATCTGGGTTGGAAAAGCCCTCTTAGATCCTTGTGTCCGGTTTGTTCCCCCAGTACTGCCAAGGCCACTAGAACCTGTCCTCAAGTGCCACATCCATGGGGCTTTTAAACCCCTCCACCACTTCCCTTTCCATGAAGAAATTTCCCTTAATATCCAGTCTCAGCTCCCCCTGACACCCTCTGATCCTGTCAGCCAATTTATCCAGCCTGCTCCAGGGTGACTTTACCCATCCTAGGGAAAACATTTCGTTCAGATTCCATACCTCTGTCCTACTCTCTGCATAGCCCAGTCTGGGCTCCTCCTGTTGCTCTCAGGAGGTGTAGAAGGAAAGGTACAGCCAGGTTTCAGATTTTACCAGCAGGAGCATTAAATATGGTTAGCTTATGCATTGGCCAAGCTTTTTTTGTTGTCTTCCTCTTTCTCCTCCTGTCATTCCGGGGGAAGTCCTTGTGATCTCTTTTGTGTGTCCTTTCCTGGTCATGGCTGATGTTTTGCCTTCCCCTTTCTGCTGATGCCCCTGCATTTTTGTGTTCCTCCTTTTGTTTGCAAAAGGAACCTGGAGGTTCATGAGGCTGCAGAAGAGCAGATTGATTTTGTTGTTTTGTCTTTGCTTTTTATTGCTGCAGTTTGCACTTCTGCTTTAATAGGGCTTCCTAAACTGCCATTTCTCCTGAAGTTCTTTTCCCTTAAGTTCTCCTCCTTCTCTCTGCTGGCTCTCAGGGTTCACTGAGACTGCTTCTTGAACTCTTCTTATTTTTATTCTGCTCCTGCCCTCCCATCCTGGGAATGGTGTGCTCTGTCCTCTCATGTCACTGCCACCAGCATTTCCTCACCTTCCTGTTCCCCACCAGGTATCCTCTGGGTCAGTCAATGCCTGCAGTAAAGAATATTTTATACCTGAGCTGCATCTGCCCTCAGAACTTCTTAATGATTGTTTGCAGAATGTGTAAAGCAAAAGCTGATTTATTAAAATAGCCCCCAAGCAATTGGGGAGGCAGATTACAGATCTGGGGAAGCTGTTCCCAGGACCTGCCAGGGACACTGGGAATGCTGTCCCATGCCCCTGGTGGATCAGAGGTGTGCTGAGACTGCAGGGGAAGCTGAATGGGAACAGGCTGTGTGGCTGGGGAGATTCCAGGGGAACCAGCAGGGGTTTCCCATTGTGTTCCTGCAGTCTGTGGGGCTGTGGCACTGAGGTGTCTCTGAAGGAGCAAACCAAACTTGTTTCACACCTGGAATCTGCAAAAAAAAAGGTTTTCTGCTGTGTGTGGGTTTGGGTGAGATTTCATTTTACCTGTGGGAAGGGAAGGGAAGGGAAGGGAAGGGATCTGACAAATTCCTGCTCAACACTGGTGTAGCCAGTAAGGTGGATGATGAGAAATCGCAGAGCCTGGGGGCACTGGGAAGGTGACTGAAATTCTGTCTGTGCTGGGGACTGGGGAANAAGGAAAGGGAAGGGAAGGGAAGGGAAGGGAAGGGAAGGGAAGGGAAGGGATCTGACAAATTCCTGCTCAACACTGGTGTAGCCAGTAAGGTGGATGATGAGAAATCGCAGAGCCTGGGGGCACTGGGAAGGTGACTGAAATTCTGTCTGTGCTGGGGACTGGGGAACAATCTCCTGAGCCCAAGGCAGTGCTGCTTTATCCTCCTCTTGGCAGATATCATCCTTTTTGCCAAATAAGCAGCTCTGTAGACACGACCTGGTATGCTTATTAAACAGTGTTAAAAATGCAGGGCCTCTTGGACACTAATAGCTGTCCAGGGTGCACCCAGAGCCTATTGACTTCCTGCCAGCTGGCCCTATTAAATATACAAGGTACAAGTTCTGGAGTTAAACATGGAAGAGTTTTATAAATGACTTTTATAGCTGACATTCAGAAAACTTTCCATGTTGCCAGATGGGGAAATAAAGGGGAAATTCAAAAAGCTGTTTTGGCTTAAAGGATCCTTGAGGTGGCGAAGTTTGAGAGCAGTCTTTGAATCATTGCTCTTGAAGAGGGTGAATAAATGTTTGGGCCAAAAGGCTCATTTTATTGAGCCTGGGTTTGGAGTTTATGTTTTAGTACTGTCAGAGGGTGCAGCTGCAGGTGTTCTCACTTGGAGAATCCCTGAATCCCACACTGGTTTGGGTTGGAGGGAACCTTAAAGCCCATCTAGTGTCATCTCTGCCATGGGCAGGGACACCTTCCACTGTCCCAGGCTGCTCCAAGCCCCCAAGGATCCAGGGGCAGCCTCAGCTTTTCTGGGCATCTGGGCCAGGGCTTCCTTGCCCCCACAGGGAGGGATTTTTTCCTGTTATCCAGCCCAAACCTACTCTCTTTTAGTTTGAATCCCTTCCCCCCGTCCAGATGTCACTGGGAGCCTTTGGTGTTGACTGGACCAGCCCCCTCATCCTGAGAAGGTGCTTCCCTGTCCTTTCTCCCTCAGCTAAATGCTGGGAGTCTTGTCCTAATCCTCTGGAGCTGGAAGGCTGGATGCAGCTGTAACCTCTCAGGCGTCTCCAGGGACGGTGGAGAGGGATGCAGGAAGCAGAGGTTCCCTGGCTGGAAAACGGAGTGTCAGGAGTGTATTTTGCTTAGCCTTGTTTTCCTGTCCAGAGGTGAGTTAATCCAAGAGCTTTTGTGAAGGACCCTGCACAATGTGCTGCTCTTAATGAACTGTGGGCTGCACTGAAGGGACTTTGGGAGCATATTTTAGAATGAAGCAGGAAAAGATGGAGAGAGAACAAGCAGGTAAAACCACAGAATTTCACTGACTTCCTTAAGATGATATTTAAGGGCTGGACGATCCTCTCATGCTAATAAAGTAAGGAATGAGGATGAAGTCCATAGATCTTCCAGGTGCTTGGGTCAATTTACCTGGGTTGGCTTACGCAGTTTTCCAAAAAAACGAAACGCAGGGATAGTGTTCCTTTCTAGGCAAGGTTGGCTTCCCAACCCAGCTGTTCCTCAGATGGAAGATCTGGGATTTTTCCCCTGCAATCTGCTTGTGTTGGGGGATTAAAATCTGGGAGATGACCCAAATCCCACAGGGATGAATCCCTGGTTCAGTGCAAGTTTCCGGTGGTCTTCAGGGGGTTTGGAGGAGCCTGTCCTCATCTGTCCTGGTCCCAGAGCACCACACAAACATTTGGATAGAAACAAATCTTGTCCTCAGGGTGGTGCTTGGTATCTTTGAAATGGAACTAAAAATGGCCTGGGACTTGCCTTCTCCAGAGCTTTGTGCAGCTGTGGGCAGAAGAGGAGGCAGAACCAGTTTCCTTTTCTTTACAGAGGTTTTTACAGACATTATTTTAGCTTAGAAACCTTTCACCTGTGCTTGAAAATAGATGTATAAAGTTTAATATTATCCACAAGGCCTATTCTTCCTTCTGGGAGACCAGAGCCTCGGAGGAAGAGGGGCATGAGAGTGGTGTTCAGAGGTGACATCTGAAGGGTGGGGCAGCAGCAGGAGGTTGCTGATGCCAAAGTCCCCATATGGCAGGTGAGTTCTCCAGGTGGGTTCCAAGTGACAGTGAGTGACTGTACCCTCTTCCCTCAGACACCACACGAACCCCGTGGGCACTGAGTGGCGGTGGAAGATGGACCAGCCCGAGGTGATCCTGCAGGAGGCCATTGAGAAGCACCAGAACATGATCAGGCAGTTCAAAGGTAACTCCTCCTCTGTCCCCACCCCTGATGCTGTTAGAGGATAACCAGCAGTGACATCTTCAGAAACAGGTGAGAACATTCTAGTCCTTTGGGAAGGAGGCCTGAGGTTCAGGGTATCAGGAAGATGGGGGAGAAGAAACTGCTGTGGCACATTTAATGTTTTCTGAAATGAGTCTCAGCCACTGAGTATGTGCTGTTTCCTGGAGGGAATAGAGTGGAGTTGTCTCTGGTGTGTCCTGGTGGTTGTCAGATCCTTTCTCTTGGTGTGCACAGAGCCTTCCACAGTGGTTAAAGGCAGCTGGGATGATGAGGGATCCTGGCTCCTCTGGAAGAGTGAGGGCAGGTAAGAAGCAAAAGCAATCAGCCCCTTATCTGATAGGAAATACACTGTCAGCCTTAATACCCAGCTTTGTGTTAGCCCTGGAACTTCTGGGTTGTGTTTGTCTCATTCATAATGAAACAGCAGCAAGCAGGGGATTTTGATTTTCAGGAATTACTCAGTACCTGTGGTTGTGACTGAAGCTGCAGTTCCATGGCACCTCTGGAAGGCACTGCAGCTTGCTTCTCACAGAAGCTCCTTGGGAGTTTCATATTCTGTGTCTGTAACTATAGAGAAGGCTGGGGGTTCTATTTCCCAAATGTGATGATCTGGTTACTCTGCCACGGTTATCTGTGTGTGCTGGCAGGGCTGGCCAGTGTGGCAGGACAGCTCCAAGGTTCTGCTCTTCCCAGCTGCCTGCGAGCAGCACAAATGGAGGGGAACAACCATAAAATGTGCAAGATGAGTCCTGGCCTTGGCTGTCATTTGGGGAACCCAATTGTTTAGGTTGGCTATACTCAAAGAGAATCCAATGGATCCAGGATGTGACAGACACAAAACCCTTCTGTCAGCACAGTGGAGCTGCTTTGTCTCAGTCTCTGCAGTTGGATAATAGCTGGAAAAATAGCTCAGTTTAGGGCCCTGTGGGCTTCATTCTCCTCACGTGGCTGGTTTGGAGCAGCAACTTCAGGGAAGCCTCACTGCTGAGCCTGGGGTTTCTTTGGCACTGTATCAAACATCCCCTGCCCTAGGGAATGGTGGTATTGAAACACCCACAGCAGCTTTGCACGGGAATTTGGGGAAGGTGAGAGGCACACTCAGGGTAGAGCTTTACTTCAGGGGACCTGGAGGAACACCATGGTTGAGCCAGTGAAGCAGCTGAGGGAGCTGGAAAGGGGCTCAGCCTGGAGAGGAGGAGGCTCAGGGGGGCCCTTCTGACTCTGCACAACTCCTGACAGGAGGGGACAGCCAGGGGGATCGGGCTCTGCTCCAGAGAACAGGGACAGGAGGAGAGGGAACGGCCTCAGGCTGGGCCAGGGCAGGAGCAGGGTGGATACTGGGAAAATTTCTTCACTGTAAGGGAGGACAAGACCTTGGCACAGGCTGTGCAGGGCAGAGTTGGAGCCCTCATCCCTGGAAATGTTCAAAATTCATGTGGATGTGGCACTTTAGTAGTGGACTTAGCAGTGCAGGGGGAATGGTTGGACTCTATGATCCTGGAGGTTTTCCCAGCCTTGGTTATTCAGTGGTTCTTGGTTATTCTGGGAGGTTCTGTGGCAGATCCACAACCTCAGATGAGTCTATGTTGGGAGTCCCACCTGTCTATTGTCCCTCTCCCCAGAACAAGGGACAACAGACTGGGTTTCTGTTGGGAGGATCATGTGACACATCAAAATGAGCTTGTTCAGCCAGAGTGGAGCCTGGAGAGGTGGGGACCCTCCAGCCCTGGAGGCTTTCAAGTCTCCAGAGAAAAGCCATTATCACTCCGGACTGAGGAATAACCTCCTTCCCTGACCCTGCTGCCTTCCCAAAATGGGTTGAGGAGAGGGAATGGTTATGGATGGACTTTTCAGTTTTTCAAATGTCAGGGGGCCTGTCGGGACATCCCAGTTGTCTCTTTTTGGAGCCTATTTTCTGTTAAACAAATTCATAAATATTACTCGAAGTGTGCCTGTGCATCTGAGCACAGTTACCCTTGACCTGGAAGTGTGAAAGGAGAAAAAAGAAAAGCTCTGGACCAGAACTGTGCTGTAAAGTGGCAAAAGAAAAGCTGGTTTATTTTTCTAATGATAGATGGCAACATTCCTGTCTTGGCGGCTGTGAGTCAGAGGTTTATTAAGGAGAAGAAAAACCGGTAAGAAAAGCCCAGGAGCTCTTGTTCCATTTAGTGAATTTTACATCGTTCTTCCCTCAGGTGTGTGGGGAAATGTTGTTAGAGTGGAAGCAGCAAAAGCCAAATTGAGTAGGAGCAGTGTGAGTGAACTGAGCCAGGGACAGGCAAGGATTCAACTCTGGCAGGACCAGAGTCATCAGCGTGCAGTGCCAGGGCTGGAGCTGCCTCTGCAGGAGCAGGTGTGGCTCCTCCAGCCAGCCCAGCAGCTCTCCATAGAGAGCAGGAGTGTTTATTGGAATTGATTTTTGAGAAAAAAGCCAGCAAAACTGCAGAAACCACCTGCTGGAGCAGTGAGGTGGCCCAGGCTGCTGTAGGGAATGGAGGACGGGTTGTGGCTGGGCTTGGTCCCAGTGCTTGGCACTGCTGAGGCACCTCCAAGAAAGATAGCATGGGGCTGGAGCATGTCATGGGAAGGGAAAGGAGCTGGGAAAGGGGCTGGAGCCCCAGGAGCAGCTGAGGGAGCTGGAAAGGGGCTCAGCCTGGAGAGAAGGAGGCTCAGGGGGGCCCTTCTGACTCTGCGCAACTCCTGACAGGAGGGGACAGCCGGGGGGATCGGGCTCTGCTCGAGGGAACAGGGACAGGAGGAGAGGGAACGGCTCAGGCTGGGCCAGGGTAGGGGCAGGGTGGATACTGGGGAAAATTCCTTCCTGGAAAGGGCTGTCCAGCCCTGGCACAGCTGCCCAAGGAGGCGGTGGAAGGATCCCAGGAAGGATTTACAAACTCTTTGTAATGTCGCACTTGGGTTAATGGTGACCCTTCAGTGCTGGGGGAATGGTTGGATTCCATCTCAGTTTCCCAACATTAATGTGTCTAATCCTGCAGCACTGGCTGGGCACTCACAGTGACTCCAGAGGTTTCCCAGCAGGTCATGTTGGACCCTGGCCCCTGATGTAAAACAGACTGGGCTTCTGGGGAATCAAAATATGGGAAGTGTCTTAGCTGGGGAGTCCTCAGGGCAGGATTGTTTGGGAGTGCTGCTGAGCCATTTGAATAAATTTTTGCAGTCCCAGTCCCACAGCTTTACAGGCAGAGGCATCCACACACCCATTCCATGGGCCACAGAAACTGGTGCGCTCATCTGGTGCTTTATTCATCCAACCCATTGCAGTAAAAACGAGATTTCCTTTGAAGAAACAGAATTCTTGTGTCTCTTTATCCTTTAGGATATTCTACAGGGTAGCCTTCTGTACTCTGGATGCCTGTGGGTGATGATAAATCATCTTCTGCTTTAGTGTTGCCACAGTTTGTACTGGGTTTGGAGAGCACAGCCATTAAAGCCCCATAATTCTCTCTTGGAGTAAATGATGGAGAGACACCTCACTGATAGGAAGCGAAGCTGGGAAGTTTATTTGATGGATACATTTTTCTGGGGAATGACTTGTAAATCTCTGTGCCCTTGCAAAGGGCACACACAGGATGGATACATAACTCAGGAATGGGAGAGTGGGAGTCTGATAATATAGGGAAAAAACCAAAGAGAAATGCATGACCTGTCCTAGGAAATCCTCAGTGTACCTATGGATCAGCATGCATAGAGCAGGTCCCTCATCCCTCTGTCCCTCGGGCTCCTGTGGTGCTGCTCAGGTCCTTACAAGGGGTACCAGAGTCAGCTCCCAGCCTCCCCAGGGTACTGTGCCAGGTGGTGCTGTCTTTTCCCAAGTTAGTGGAGCAGCTGGAATCAGTTTTTCCAGGGAGACGTGCTCTGCTGGGAGCTGATGGCAGGAGCACAGCCATAGGAGAGTCCCTGCCCTCCTGGAATACGCCAGTCCTGGGCAGTTTGTCCCTTCCTAGCTCATGATTTGTGTGCTTGAATGGTTCTGTACAAACCCCCTCCCTCCTCTGGGTGGATGTACCTGGTTTGATGTAAACTGTTTTGGGAAAGTTCCACTCAAATTTTAGGGGATGTTGGGACTTTGTTCTTCTGCTTATAAAGCGGCAGGGTAATTAGAAGAGTCCAAAATGCTGAGAGAGTAAATTAATTAATTCCAAAACTGACTTGCAGTAGTTTTTGGAATATGAAACTTAGTCCTTTAATCTCAGCGTGTGCTGGAGATGCTGCTTTCTTCTCCAATAAAGCTCTCATTTAGTGCTGTCAGGTTTCTATGGAATAACCATTAGTCCTGTCACTTCCTCAGGACTGAGCCTGGCTGCTTGAAAATGCACTGAGCCCTGCTCTGATTCCAAACCAGCTTTGCTACGTGAGACTGGAGCAATATCCACAAACACCTCTTTTATCTGGGCTTTGCAGCAGAGCTGTAATTGTCTGTACTGCAGCGTCAAGGCAATGAGAGGGGAACTGAGGACCTGGATTCACACTCCAGGCTTTGTTTTTTATCTTTAAAACAGACCAGCTCCCAGTCTAAAGCCTCAGATAGGATTTGAGTACATCAAGGCACATCAGTGAAATGTGAAGTGACATATTTGGAGCAAAAGCTTGTTTAGAGGCAGTTGATTTCATCTGGGGTCCTGAGCACCTGGTCAGGTGTGGGTGGGCTGGAGGAGCATCCAGTTCCCCCTCCCTCCCGTGGGCATCAGGAGTGGGACTCAGGTGGTGTTTTCGCATAGATGCTGCATTTGAGCTCCTTGTGTTTTCCTCTTCCTTCTGGTCTCTGGCTGCTTAGGACTATGCTGGGTTTTCTTCTGATCACATCCTCTGTGGAGCTGCATGGTTTCTGTGTTTCTAGTCTGGGTTCAGTCCTTGCTGTGTTTGGGGAGCTGTGCTCAGCTCCTCTGGGAGCTGCTCTTCCTGGAGGCCTATGGGGACCAGCAGCAGCACAGCCATTGACCTGGGCTGCTTTCTTATCACACCTGCTTGAAGTGGCATTGAATTGCCCTGTGTATTTGCATGTGTCTCTGCATTTAGCAGCATCCACAAGGTCTCAGCGTTGGAGTCCTTGGCTCAAATGTTTCATCTTGGCTCGGGTGTTACCAGCAAATTGCTCTCAGCAGTACCCGGGGCACACTGAGCCCCGGGCTCTGGGTGCTGCTGTTCTCTGGGTGCTGCAGAGCTGCTCCCTGGGCTCTGGCTGTGACCTGTTGTCCCCTCTGCTTTGGGAGGGCTCCAGCTGCTTTTCTCAGCCCTCCTGGTGCCAGGGTGTGTCTTGGATACAGATGTTTGGGAGGAGGATTTGTTACAGAACCACAGAAGGGTTTGGGTTAAGGAGGGGATCTTAAAAATCATATTGTTCCAGCCCTTGCCAGGGGCAGGGCCACCTTCCTCCAGACCAGGTTGCTCAGAACCCCATCCACTGTTGATTTAAGGCTCTTCTCCCCTTTTCAGGTGTGTCAGGAGTGAAGGCAGCTCGTCTGGAGGAGGCCCTGGCAGTGAAGCACTGTGCCCTGTCCCTGGTGGGGGAGCCCATCATGTACCCACACATCAACCGCTTTGTGAGGCTCCTGCACCAGCACGGCATCTCCACCTTCCTGGTCACCAATGCTCAGTTCCCCGAGGAGATCAGGTAAGAGCTGCAGGAAATTCCTCCTAAACTTCCTCCTGAAACATTGGAGTACTGACCTGTGTCCTAATCCCATTTAGTGGCCTCTCAGACCCAGCTCAGCATGAGCACTGGCAATAAAAAAATCCCCCTCAGCATCTGATTTTAACCTCAATCTCCCCATGCTCCTTCTCATCCCTTTCTCCCCCTCAGTTTGATTTTCTTTTCTGTGGCTCCTACACAAAAGGTGATTGCTTGTGGAAGTGGAGAGGATGGAATGTGGCACCTGTGAAAGTGTGGCAGGAGGGGAGCAGTGAGTGAGCTGTGGTTTGTGCCTGGGGCAGGGATAACTTCTGTCCTTTTGCCAGCCAGAGCAGGGCACTAAGCTCAGAGATTGCCTTTTGGGGCTGATCTTTGTTCTGACCCCAGTGGAGCAGCTGTAAAGGCTCAACCCAAAGCTCTGTCCAACCCAACATCCCCAGCAGGGTGAGTGGTGACAAGCACATGTTCATCAGAAAAGTGGGATCTGCTTAACCTCCCTCAAAAGGACTTCAGTAAAATCTTCCAAACACTTTAATGAACTCTTTCAGAGTCTTTGCAGAGATAAAGAATCCCTTTTTCTGATGCTTTGGAGCATCCAGGCTGCTGTTACCAAAGCATAGAATGGAAGTGCAGCACGTGGGGAAATGCAGCTCCAGGGAGGCTGGAGGCTCCTCAGAATCCAGCAGTTTGGAACAGCAGCAAATCCAGTCCTGGAGCTGTGCAATCTGTGGGCAGGGTAGCCTTGGTCTTGAGTGTCACCCAGTTCATTCCAGCTCCTCCTCTGTGTCAGGGCTCCTGGGAGAGCTTCCTTTGCACTCCTCATGGTCCGAATCTGGCACTGAGGGGGGAGCGCAGGCAGTTTGGGAGTGAGTAATTATACACTACAAGGGCATTCCAAATGATTGAATAATTGTGTAATCAAGTTACTTTAAGTCATGTATTATGTGCCTGGTAGATAGAAATGACTCTTTTCTAAATATAGCAGTTTAAAAAGAGAGCACACACTCTATTTTGGAGCTGCACTTTTCGGATCTGCTGAATCTTTTTAAAAAGAAACAAAAAAGAAGGGGATAAAATGCTAATCTTGCTGTCTTAAAAATTGCAACTGATCTTTGGTTCATCAAAGCAGATGATTTGCTTTATATGGGAACTGAAGTAGGCACCCAGCTCACTTCTGTCTGTCAGCAGAGGAGCTGTAATCAAAAAGTTCATCCTGCAATAGGCTGGGTGACCTCTGGTGCAAGAGAGCTGAGAGGGATTTGGGACAAGGGATGGAGGGACAGGACACAGGGAATGGCTTCAAACTGCCAGAGGGCAGGGATAGATTGGATCTGGGGAAGGAATTGTTCCCTGTGAGGGTGGGCAGGCCCTGGCACAGGGTGCCCAGAGCAGCTGTGGCTGCCCCTGGATCCCTGGCAGTGCCCAAAGCCAGGCTGGACATTGGGGCTGGGAGCAGCCTGGGACAGTGGGATGTGTCCCTGCCATGGCAGAACGAGCTTTAAGGTCCCTTCAAACCCCTTCTGGGACAGGACAGCGTGGCCTGGGGTTCAAGACTGGGGCTCCAGGGGTGCCCCCGTGCCTTCCTCTCTTCCTTCTCTTCTCTTTGGGCTGCAGCTTCACCTGCCCTAGGCTCACAATAAACTGAGGGAGTTTTTGTAGCAGGTGAGCTCCTGTTGATCACGTACCTGGCTCCTGTCTCTGATCCATGGCTGTGAACAACCCTCACATGTGGGTTTGTCTTTATGATCAATAATAATACAAATAATGAGCAGATGATTATTAATGTTCATCAGCAAATGTTCATTTTTGGTGTTGCTGCTCCTGGTCCTTGTGGGCTCTGTCCTGCCTGCCTGGTGAAGCCACTTCAGGACTTGAGGCCCAAAGTCAGTTTATTTGAGTAGCACAGCTCAGCTGAAGATTTCTGCTCACATCCATGTGTAAATGCCATGGATTTGGTCTCTTGGATTTCACCTCAGGTGTCTGAGTTAGCAGATCCATCTGGGTACCACACAGCTGGATTTGCTGTTATTCTGCACTGGAGCGGTGTCCCAGGAACACCGGTCTATGTCCTTGTTCCCACTGCACCCATGGCTGCCCTCTTGCTTTTCTCCCCCTTGGCAGAACATGCCCAGCTCATCTGAGCTCGATTTCCAGCCATGCAGAGCCCTGTGGACCATTTCTGTTTGGGGCTGAAATCCCTCCCTGGGATCAGTTCTAATTCCTTCATTTTCCTCATGCTGACAGTGAGTGGCTCCTGCCAGTCCCTAGGTTTGAGAAGAGATGATTTTTCTCAGCCCCTCTTTTGAAAAGCATCTGCTCTACCTTCACTAGGGCCCCTTTTAATTAAGCAAAGACAGCACTGAGTAAAGAAAGAGTTTGGCTCAGTATTCCTGGAAACTGAGCACTTCACTTAGGCCCAGAACATTTGGCTATTTTGGAGTTTGTGGCTTTGGGTTGCTAGTCCAGACAAACTTGTTTACAAAACTGAGATTTTAACCTGTAATGTTCAGTTTACCTGTAATGTTCAGTTCTGGGTTATTTCCTTTTTGCTGTCTAAATGCACACACAGAGAATGTGTTCCGATGGTTGGTTGAGTGTCCATATTAAGTGTATTTTTCTGGACACAAAGAGCTCTGGTTAGTCTCAGTCTGGCCAGTTCTTGTCCCTCTGTCACCTTTGGGTGATAGTGTATTTTTAGGTGGCACTGTTTGGCAGCTGAACAATAGATTCTGATTTCTTCTCATCTTCTCTAGAGAACCAAATGAAGCTGGGACTGGTGCCTGCTCATTACAGACTTCACACATAACACACCCAAAATGCTGCCCCCAAATGTTGAGAGCTCTGTGGCACACTGGGACGTGGTTGTTGATGCTGCAGCCCCTGGGGTGGGAGATGCCACCAGGGCTGGCTGTGTTACACTCACTGCCTTTGTCAGTTCTCTCAGTGGAGTTTGTCTCTATCCTGGAGGTATGTCCCCACCCCTGGAGGTGCCCAAGGAAGGCCTGGACATGGCACTCAGTGCTCTGGGCTGGGTCAAGGTGGGGATGGGCACAGACTGGGTCTGGTGATAATGAAGGGTTTTTCTGACCTCAGTGATCCTAGGATTCTGAGGAAGCACCTTTCTAAGTTGTTCTTAATCCCTTCAGTCCTTTTGCTGATGGTCTGTGCTGTTGCTGCTTCTCCTTTATTCCCTTGGCATTTATGGAAGGGATCAGACTCCACCCAGGGGCTCTTCCTGCAGCACAGGAGGTTTAGTCCTTTCAGGAGTTCCCAGCGTTGGGCTCCCAGGTGCTGGGACCAGTGCTTGTGACCAGAAAGGCTCCAGAATTTCTGTGGAACAAGAGCCTTGACAGTGGAAGGAGAACACAGTGGCAGTTTGTGCGTGTGTTTATTTTCTAAACAGCTTTGAGATCCCTCAAAAAATATCATTGATGATCCTGCTGCAGGTTAGGGGAGTTCAGCATGTCCAGCAGTAGAAACTGGCTGAATTAGGGCTGAATTTAGAGTCACAAAATCTCTGAGGTTGGAAAATCCTTACAGGATCATTGAGTCCCAGCTGTGCCCGTTCCCCACCTTGTCCCAAGCCCAGAGCACTGAGTGCCATGTCCAGGCCTTCCTTGGGCACCTGCAAGGATGGGGACTCCAAACCTTCCACTGCCTGACCACCCTTTCCATGGAGAAATTCCTCCTGTTGTCCATTTCTGTTGAATGGGATTGTTTTCCCATGAACCAAATGGATCATGGAGAAAGGGCTGAGCTTTGTGAGAACCTCTCTGTGCGTCACTTGAACCTGAACCCCTTCCTTTGGGAAGCCTTCCCCAATGTGTTACAACTCCAGAGGAGTGAAATCCATCCTGGTACAAGGAGGAGATGACAATGAAATTGTCAGCCAAAGGCTGTGTGTGTGAGTTCTCAGCCTTGGGGATGTTTGTTGATATTATAACATCTTGCTGCTGCTGGTGGTCACTTGGCAGAGGTGAACTTTCCCTGGAAATACTGTCCATTTCTTCTTCCTACTTTTATAGGAGAACATGAACTCAAGCAGCCGATTTTTGAAAGCAGCAATTCCCTTTTCCTTTGCAGGAGGCTGGAGCCTGTCACCCAGCTCTACGTCAGTGTGGATGCCAGCACCAAGGAGAGCCTGAGAAGGATTGACAGACCCCTCTTCAAGGATTTCTGGCAAAGGTTTCTAGACAGCTTAAAGGCCTTGGCTGAAAAGGTACCCACTTAAGAATGGACTTTTGGTGGCTTTTTCCTTCCTTCTACACCTTGTTGACTCACCACACCTTTTTTTTTCTTCTCACCTTACCTGCTTCTACTTTCTGCAGAAGCAGGAGACTTGAGAGGCTTTAAGATGGGCTGTGGAGTGGGTTCTGGGTGTGTTTGGAGTATATTTCCATGGCTGGAGTGTTCAGGTGTGTGAAGTACAGCAGGTTTGAGTGGTTTTCCAGAGCTGAATGTGTGTGTCAAAAAGGGCAGTAAATGCTGTGAATAAAAGGTGCTGTGAGATATGACGACATTATCAAATAATAGATTTCCTAATAAAGGGATTACACTAAAAACAGGCTGCTGAAGGAAAGCTGGAAATTCAAGGGAAAGTTGTAAATCCCGTGTTCCTTTGCTCCGGTTCTCAGAGGCTCCCTTGAAATGGCAGCACATATAAGGGACATTAGGATGTGTGTGCTGGAGTTGGATAGCTCTGTCACCCTCATGCTGCAGAGAAATCTGTTTTTTTCTGGAAGATTGACCCAACTCAGGGAATCTGAGCTTAGCAGTGGGGGGGCCTTTGCCCCGTGTGTTTTGGATTCAGCTGAGCAGTGACCCGGTGCCCTGGGGTGGTGTCAGCTCAGGCTCTGTGTGACTCAGGTGAGTTTTGGAGTAGTCCTGGGTCGAGCAGCACATGAGTGGATAAGAATAGTGCCTCACAAGCACATGTGCCTCTCTTGTTCCTGGGCTCTTATGGAAGCCAGGGCTTTGTTTACTGATCTGGCAGATGTTGCCATGTTACCTGTTGGGATGAACAGCCAAGAGAGACTTTGAATAATGAAGTTTTGTTGGAATAATGAGTTTTTCTGCCTTCTCAGATGACAGTGTTGGACCATTCTCTGCCAAATGAACTTAGATTAGTGGATCTGTGAGACTGAGAGGAATTGAGTATCACTTTCTGCTGCAAAGGCACGTGGGCAGCGTGGTCAGGTGCTTTGTGTGTGGAGGAGGTACAGCTCTCTTGTGCAAAACCTCAGGCCAGACTCTGAGGGTACTGGAATCAAGTGCAAACTAAATTCCCTGTGAGCAGAGAAATCTGTGGGAAGAAGGGGAGCTAAAATACAGAAGGCACAAAATACTGAAAAAGCGTTTTGGGAAGTTGCTTTTGTCCATCATTTCTTTCCTGCTGCCTCTCTTGACCCTGAGTGTTCATTACTGGGAGAAGTTTCCTTGCAAACAATTGAAGGTGAAAGTATTGGCAAGTCTGTCCATACAGCTAAAAATACCCTGGTCAAGGTGAAGAGAAGAGGAGAAAGCAGCTCTACTAGCAGGTGCATTTTTTCCTCCAAGCAACTGCACTTTGAAGGGTCCTTGAAACACTGACAACACAAGAGCCAATTAATGGTTGTTCCAGTTGGTGAAACCCTGCTCTGCCAGCCCTGCTCAGCTGCATGAGGCAGTATCACATGTGGGGACAGCAGGAACTCTTGCGGAAGCTGCTGTTTGTTGGTTTTCTCCTAATCTCAGAATCAGTGAGGTTGGAAAAGCCCTACCAGCCCTTGGAGTCCCAGCTGTGCCCCAGCCCCACCTTGTCCCCAGCCCAGAGCTCTGAGTGCCACGTCCAGGCCTTCCTTGGGCACCTCCAAGGGTTGGGGACTCCAAACCTCCCTGGGAAGCCCTTTCCAAGGCCAGACCATCCTTTACATAAATACATTTTCCCTAATAGCCAGCCTAAATCTCCCCTGGCACAGCCTGAGGCCATTTCTTTTTGTCCCCTGTTCCCTGGAGCAGAGCCCGATCCCCCGGCTGTCCCCTCCTGTCAGGAGTTGTGCAAAGCCAGAAGGGCCCCCCTGAGCCTCCTTCTCTCCAGGCTGAGCCCCTTTCCAGCTCCCTCAGCCTTCCCTGGGGCTCCGGCCCCTTCCCAGTTCTATTCCCTTCCCTGGACACGCTCCAGCCCCTCAGGGTCTGCACTGTCCCGAGGGACCCAGGACTGACTCTGTATTGGAGGTGCCTCAGCAGTGCCAGCACAGGGGACAATGCGTGCACTGATCAAACACAGGATCCTGGTACCCAAAACCTTTGAGAGCTCCTGGGCAGCTGCACCTCTCTTCCCTTCCCAGCTGCCCTGCCCTGGCAGGAATTTTTCTGTGGAACTGTGAAATATGGGAGGTGGTGGCAGCTAAAGCACCTGCAAATTCCTGGGAAATACAGGCCCTTTGCCAGGCTGGTTGTGGAATGCTGCTGTGTTATGCTAGGATGGTGATGTTAATTTATCTGGAAACAAATACAAGTCCCAGTTTTTCCCTGTGCCTGACAACCCTTTCAGGCTGATTCAGTCCTTCTGAGGCTGAGAGGAGCTGGCACTGCAGCTCATCTGAGTCACTGCTGAGCAGTCATGGGCAGCTTTGAGCTAGGCACACTGAAAAATAAAAGTGGTCAAGGGAGTGTATAGGAACACGAGTTGTACCTGCTGTGCTCACCCTTGTGGTGAGGTGCTGGTCCTACTCTCTCCCTGCTCCCTGCCTGGGGCTGCAGGAATGAGTGGTGGCAAAATAATCCTCTGGATTGCTAATCCAGACTGAGAAGAGGGAGAAGGGAAGGACATGGTTTTAAGTGAGAAAAGAGAGAGGATCTTTGTCTTGGCTGTTCTCTTTCCTCCAGCCAAAGCCCAGGTCTTGTTAAGTATGTGAGGGCCTAGGCAAAGATGGGCTTCAAACCTCTTGTCCTGGGGAGGTGGTTATAGAACCTCAGAATCCTGGAGTGGTTTGGGTTGGAGGGGACATTAAACTCACCTCATTCTAACTCACAGGGACCCCATTCCACCAGCCCAGACTGCTCCAGAACCCCATCCAGCCTGGCCTTGGCCCAGTTATACTGATAATGGATTTCACACTTTTAACTGAACTTCTGCACAAAGTTCTTGAGCCTCAAAAAAAGAGTGAATTTAATAACAAATTGTTCCCAGGATGATCTGACAGCCTCATCCAACATGTTGGGGATTAGTTGCTACATCCATTTTCAAAGGAAGCCCAGGAATGAAAGATAAAAAGCTTTTGTGCTATTTCTCTCTGCAGCAAACAACATGAACCCCTCCCCTTTGTCCACTGATACTTGGAGCAAGTTTGATCCTTGTAGAGCTGCTCTCATTGAAATGATCTTCATGTTAAATTTTCTGTGCTGAGAAGCACTTTTTGAGAGAGGAGTTCATGTTAAACAGCAGGTGGACTCCCAAAGGTTCCTTTGTTTCTTGTCTCGAGTCCTCTAGCACTGGAATTAAATGGAGAGGGAAAGGAAAGACATGAGCATGTGCAATTTAGACTGTGCCCTTCCCAAACACTACATTTGAATTTTGGAGTCTCACCCTCTGACAGCCTTGAGTTTGTGAGAGTGATTGAGAGGTGACTTGGCTTGATAGACAAGTCCTTGGAACAGGCACTGAGGATGTGAATCCTTATCATCAGGAGGAGAAATTTCTGCTGAAATATGTTTCTTCCAGCCCTTACTGCTTCCTGATCCATATCCAATGAGGAATAGGTTGCAAACCAGTGATGAGGGTCCAGCTTAGGAGGGGAGGGGGAGGTCTTCCATGCCTTGGAGGTTTTAGTATCAAGTTGATGCTTTTTTTCCAAAATACCTTTAACCAGATGTGCTGAGCAAAAAAACAGTCCATGGTTTGGGAGCTCTCATCTTCCCAGGCAGATTTGGAATGCTCTGATGTTTGGTTTGGGCTCTGTTTCCTTGAGGGTGACTGAACCAAGTTCTGCAGGCTGAGGAACTTGGGCAATTTGTCCAGGTTGTTGTCCAAAAATCACTGAGTGTTTTCCAAAGCAATAGGGATGTTGGCTGGGACAAATGGGAATTCCCTGCTAAGAAATGGAATGGGGATGCAGTGACCTGGTGTGACAAAGTGCTTATGGATTTCTACTCAAATACTGGCAAAACAGCTGGATAGAAGATGCTGATGGGCAGCAGCATGTGTCCTATTCCTGGTTCATATCCCTTGGCAGCAGCTTTGAGAGGGCTTTTTGCCTTCACAAAATCCCAGGCTGGGCCAGGCTGGAAGGGAGCACAGAGGGGCCCTGGTGCCACCTCCCCGCTCAGGCAGGGCCATCCCAGAGCACAGGGCACGGGATTGTGTCCAGAGGGCTCTGGAATATCCCTGCTGAGGAACACTCCAGCCCCTCCTGGGCAGCCTGTGCAGGGCTGGGCACTGCCCGGGGCAGAAGTTCTGCCTCCTGGGCAGGGGCAGTTCCTGGGCTCAGTCCCTGCCCTGGCTCTGGTGCCACTGCTGGGCCCTGGAGCAGAGCCTGGGCCGTGCTCCGACCCTCCCTGCACACAGGGACATCCAGGCTGAGGGCCCCTCTCAGCTGGGGCTCCTCTCCAGGCTGAGCAGCCCCAGCTCCCTCAGCCTTTCCTGGGCACAGAGATGCTCCAGTCCCTCCTCATCCTCACAGCCTGCGCTGGCCCCGCTCCAGGAGCCCCTGTCCCTGCTGTGCTGAGGATCCAGAGCTGGACACGGCACCCCAGAGGTGCCTCCCAGGCTGGTCAGGGGGGCAGGATTCCTCTCTGACCTGTTGGGAATGCTCTTCCTGACCTGGGGTGAGCAAAACAGCTCTTGAACAAGTGCCTGCTGGTGTCCACGGACTTGCTGAGCTCTGGAATGAAGGTCCCTGCTGTCACTCATGCTCTGAGGAGCATCTTCCAGCCCTGGCATGGTGTCACCTCCTTTGTCTGTACTTCTTTGAGTTCCTCATGATGAATCCTGTCCCCTGCACAGGCTGGCCTGGCAGGACTTGCTGTGCTGCCAGAGCCAGGCAGGCAGAGCTGAGCTGCTGGGACCTGCAGGGGCCAGGTGCCAATGTTCTCGCAAACAGACTGGAGCCTTGCACAGAGCAGGAATGAGACCTGCAGGTTAATGGGATGGTGTGGCACTGCGGGAACTGATGGTGGAGCAGAACCTTGTCCTTCCAGGAGGGTCACAAAGCAAAGGAAGCAGCTCATTGGCGCTGCCAAAGGCTCAGACTGTGCCTTTGGATATCACACACGACATTGCTGCAGATCTGGGATCTAACCTTGCCCTCGCTCTTTTTCTGCTTCAAGGGGATTAGGATTTCCTGGAGAACCAGTGTCAGGGCTCGCTGGGAGAGGTGGAGCAGACACATGGTTTTTTTCCTTTATTAAAAAAGAATCAAGAAGGGAAATGGTTCCCTCTGCCTGTGCTCGGATATCACACACTGGCAGTGCCTGGGTTTGGTGCCTGGATATTCCTTGCTGGCAGGTGCTAGGAATGGTTTATCCAGGGGAAGGGATGAGATATAAAAACATCTCTCATTACTGTCTCCAGGTCTGCATTTTCACACTGCTCACAGGTAGCGCCTGTTACATTCCTGGGTGATGAAGAGTTTGCTATTTTAACATTCCCAGCCTTGCATCTGCTGCTATTTACTTGACTCTTTTTGTTTTTCCCAATATTATCCTGTCTTCCAAGTTACCATTTTATTTGTGTGATTACAAACAGCATAAATACATGGAGTTATATCCTCAGCAGGTTCTAGTGCTGATTATTATGTAATAAATGACAGGAACAATTGTTTTTATGAAAAGACACATTTGACTTGCAGGGAGATGATTTATGTGGCTTCTGGGGGAGGGGAGTCATGTCTGATGTTTCTGAGCTGAGGGACTTCTTAAGGAGAATTTAAATGTAAAATCTACAACAGATGTTAGA
The DNA here is from genome assembly GCA_013396955.1 of Regulus satrapa. Classification (NCBI taxonomy): domain Eukaryota; kingdom Metazoa; phylum Chordata; class Aves; order Passeriformes; family Regulidae; genus Regulus; species Regulus satrapa. The sequence continues at coordinate 56,216 of VWZN01020029.1, read as the reverse complement.
ATCAGTAATCAATTTTGTCACTATAAATTTAGAAGAATTTGACTCCTCTGCGCAGTAAATGCTCTCACCAGCTGTGTTCTTGTTTTAATGGGATTGCTAATGAGAGTTGTGGTGAAAGCCTTTGGCAATGCAGCCTGAGGACTGTGACACAGGTATGATGTTAATATGGAGTTATTGCCTCTGAAATCCGTCCTGTCCTTTCAGTGTCCTCTCAGTGATCCAAACCAGGCTTCAGCAAGATGTTTGGCTGCTGAGGGAGTGAAATCTCATTTCTCTGACTGTGCCAGTCCTCCTGGTTTGCTTGCAGGCAAGGAAGGGGGGAAATGTTCATAACCCATCTCCAGTGAAAGGGATGTGTTATTCCAGCTGCTGCTGTGCTGTGTGTGCTGGGGAGGCAGAGAGTGAGGCTGGGGAAGGGAGGGTTCGGTGGCCACCCAGCAAACCCGAGGCACAGGTAGGGGTTGGAATCCATGTTCTCTCAGTCCATGATCCCAGGTGAAGCCCCTCCTCTCATTCCTGCCCCAGCCTGGCGCTGTTTGCTCCTGGCCAAGGCTGCAGAGGGTGCCCAGTGCTACCTCCTATGGCCTTGGGAAGTGGGAATAACAGGACCCTCCTCCTCTCCCCTTCCAACTGCGTTCATCCCTTCCCTCCTCAGGCAGCAGACTTCTCCAGCTTATCCAGCTTTTCTGCTGCTTAACAGGTAGGGAGCATTTGCAATTCTTACCCTCTGCTGAAGAGAATCTCTCCTTTGCCTTGAGCTCTTCTAGAAGCTGCCTGAGAGATGCTGGCCTTGACTTTTAGGGGGCTTGGTTTAAACCAGTTTCTGTTTCCCTTCCAGGTTATTTATTACCCAACCACCAGCCAAGGGTTGTTCCATTCCCTGGGCTTGGCTCTGGGAGCTCCCAGCTCCCCAGCAGTCTCTGTGGCCTTGGGGACATTTTGTCACATTCTCATTTTCTGGTTGCGAACTAGAGCAATTTTCATGGACAAGGCCCCCTGAGGAGGCTGAGTCTATGTGTATTTTTATGGGAACTCTCCAGAAGGAAAGAACAACCCTAAAATTCTGCTTGTGGCAACAAGGGAAACATTGGGCTCCACTTTGCTTTCAACCAAGGTTTTATTTCAGCCCATAAAGCAAAGCTAATGGGGCTGAGTAGCACAGATTGGGCCTGTGCAGGGCAGTGCACCATAGTCCAGTTGCTAAATGCATTAGCTCTGGATTTTTCTCCTCATTGACTGATCACTAACAGCTCTTACACTAAGAGTCAGGTAAGAAGCATTTATTGGGTTCATTGAATCCATTCCTTTGGATTCTTGCATTTGACATTTCAGGAAAGACAAGTTGATGAAGCATCTGCAGGAGTGATGTGTTTGCTCATCTGGGATGGGGAGTGCACAACTGAGACAGAAGCACTGCAAGCAAGAAAAGGAATTTTCTGGGAATGTGGTGATGGTGGGAACACACTCCTGGGTTTGGGAAAGGCAAATGTTACTTTGGAGGGGGAGAAATGCTTTTCTGAAGGGTGGTTGTGATGGGCTGTGCACAGGAGTGCTTGGATGGCAGGGCTGGATCCAAGCCTGCACTGACTCATGGACACACTGATGGGGTGCCCAGGGCTGTTGATGTGTGTCTGAAGGATGGGCTTGGGGAGGTTCTTCTGCCCCAGGGTGAAACCCATGTGCTTGGCTCCAAGGGGACTGGACCTGATTTAGTTTGTTTGGACCTTCAGGGTGGGATCCTGCAGCAGGAATGTGTCAGCAGAGCTCAGGGAATGGCTGTGCCTTCAGTGCTTGCTTGCTTAGCTCCCAGTTCAGCTCCTTTGGGTCACAGAGACCCCAAACTTCCTTTGTCACGGTGACTTTGGGCAATAAGCAGGTTCATGCCAAGGAGTGCTGCTTCCCTTGTTCCATGGGGATGTGGGTGCCTTGGCTCTGTTCCTGTCCATCCCCCCAGGCCATGGGGAGCTGGGGGTGGGAGCCGGGTGCTGGTGGCTATTGCCACACGCTGGTGGCTCTAAATGCTGGCTGTGACCTCCCAGACCATGTGGCCCATCCATGGTTTTCGTGGCTGCTCCAGTGACCCCTCTGTAGGTTGTTGACTTGCAGGTTGTGCACTTGGGAGCCAAGTCCTATGTGTTCACCTTGGATGAAGCTGCTGTTGGATTTGGCAATGGGAAAAATGCAGGAGCTGCGTTCAGATTCAAAATGCCCTCTCAAGCTGCAAAGCTGCTGAGATCTTTCATTGAATTCCCAGAAATGAATATAATTCTGATTATAATGTAATTCATAGAATTCACCAGGGAAGATGTGAATTTTTTGGAGCAGGTCCAGGGGAGGCCATGGAGATGTTCCAAGGGCTGGAGCCAGGCTGGGAGAACTGGGGGTGTTCGCCTGGAGAAGGGAAGGCTCCAGGGAGAACTTAGAGCCCCTTCCAGAGCCCAAAGAAGGCTTTTAAAAGGAAGGAGAGGGACTTTTACACAGGCAGAGTGACAGGACAAGCGGGACAAAATCTGTTTGGTGCAAGAACTAAATGAGATGCAGTGCAAACGATCTCTGTAAGTGCTTAGTGCTAAACCCAGCAGGTCTGAAGTGTTTGGGGGTGATGATCCCTGGAACTGGAGAGTTGATGATGTGTAATAAATACAAAATAATAGAAAACAACTGTTTACAGAGCTGTACAAGTATGTGTGCGTTTGCATCACTGCTTTTATGTCCTTCTAGCTCAGGGTTGGAAATTGCTTAACAACCCTGGGGACTCTGATCTCCCTTTGGGCTCTCTGAGTCCAGCTTGCTGTGGAAGCAGCAGGATCTGAAAGCATTCTATGGACATTGGGTCTCTAAAGGAATGCTGTAATTTGAGGTGTTGGAATTTCAGGTATCCTCTGAATGGGCTCCTCAGTTGGAGCACACCTTGTGCTGTGAATCCACACTCAGGACTTGAGTAAATCCTTTGTTGGGATTTTTATCATTCCCCTGCTCTGCTCCAGCACCTGCAGGAGTTCTCTCAGCCCCAGCTCAAGCTCTCCTATTTACCAGAATGGGCTCTCAAAATGTTTAAAGCCCATAATTGTTGTTCTTTTGGAGCCCAACTCTTGAATTAAGGCTTTACAAGAGCACTGGGTTTGCAAGAATTGCTTAATCAATAAGAGAAATTTATGTCAGACTCCTTGTTCACACTGCTTCTTGTGAACTGGGTAGGATTTTCAGCAATCCTGGTGGGGCTTTCAGATCTATTTTTAGATGAATTGGACAAAACCCAGAAGAAAAATATAAATCACTTGCTTCGCAGCCTGCAAGAGTGTTTTTTAACGAGGTAATTATGTTTTTATGGCAGCTTAATCTTTGCTTTCATCGCTGGAAGTTGCATTGCTGGTTTGTTATTTCCCAGGATAACAAGTGTCACTGTTTGCATAAATACAGTCACCCCTTCCCAGGCTGTGGCTGAGCTCCTGTCTGTGCCACCCTCAGAGGGAACAATTCCTTCCCAATATCCCATCTCACCCTGCCCTCTGGCAGTGGGAAGCCATTCCCCATCCTGGCACTCCAGAACCTTGTCCAGAGTCCCTCACCATCCTTCCTGTGGAATCCTTCAGGTGATGGGAAGCCACAAATGGCTCACCCCAAAACTTTCCCTCCTCAAGGCTGATCCTCAATCCTTCAATATTACAGGGTTATTTAAAATACAAAGTTTATTCTCCTTTCCTGTATCCCCTATTGCTGAGCAAAACATAGCAATTTTGAGGAATATTCTTTCAGGCCCCTGGGAAATCTCAGTGGGAAGTTGTTTTCCTGGCTGAGATTTCCAACTACAGAGATCTGTGAGGAAGCATCCAAGTCTTTGGCTGGGTGCATAAATAATTGGAATGGCTTAAAACTCCTGAGCAGCTGGCAGTGCCACGGGGCAGGCTGGGCTCTGGCCCTGGATCAGGAGTGACTCTGGGAATGTTCAGTTCGTGCCTCAGCCCCAGCCTTTGCCTGAAGTGGGGCTGGATTTGAGATGCGTTTTTTGAGCTGCTTTTCTCCCCCATTTCTTTTTTTGCCCCTGCAGACTCCACTCTCAGGCTCTTTCTTGACGCTCCCCAGTCTGTGTGTTAAGACACTGATGTGTTGTTGGAGGCGAACTTCCTCTTGCCACACAGTCACTGAGGCTGGAAAACCCTCCAGGGTACTGAGTGCAACCGTTCCTCCAGCACTGCCCAGGCCACCACTGACCCTGTCCCCACATCCACTCATGTTTTGAAGCCCTCCAGGGATGGGAACTCCACCACCTCCCTGGCACTGTGACAGGGCCTGACAGAAATTTCCCCAATGTCCACCCTGCCCCTACTCTGGCCCAGCCCGAGGCTGTTCCCTCTCCTCCTGTCCCTGTTCCCTGGAGCAGAGCCCAATCCCCCCAGCTGTCCCCTCCTGTCAGGAGTTGTGCAGAGCCAGAAGAGCCCCCCTGAGCCTCCTTCTCTCCAGGCTGAGCCCCTTTCCAGCCCCCGCAGCCTATCCTGGGGCTCCAGCCCCTTCCCAGCTCCATTCCCTTCCCTGGACATGCTCCAGCCCTTCTTTGGAGTTCCCCTGTAGTTTATTCTTTAATATTTTCCTTCTCCTGATTTCCTGTGCTGCTGGGGTTTGACTGTGCCCTGAGGTTTGTCACTATGAGGTGACAGCTTTGCCATGGTGCCTCTTCAACAATGCCAAGGCCTCCCTCATCCTGGCCAAGGAGCCAAACCTGGTCATGGACCATCAGGATGTGACTGTGGAGCTGTGTCTGGGACATTTTGGGGAATGTGAAAGAAGAGGAGGCTGGGGGAAGTCCCAGATTTTGCCTTCAGCTCTTCTCTCTCTGAAGTCTCTTCTTTCCTACATCTGACCAGTCATGAGCACATATTGAACAGCCCTGAGGATGTGGCACCTGAAGACGCAATCAGTGGTGGCCTTGGCAGTGCTGGTGAAAGGGCTGGGCTCGACCTTGGAGGGCTTTTCCCCTCGACTCTGCTCTGTGACCCCCCATCTCGTGCCCTGGCAGCAGGGCCTGTCCTGGGGCAGTCGAGGAGGAGCCATCCCTGTGCTCTGAGGGAAGGAGGAGCTGGGGATTCTCTGGAGCCAGCAGCTCCAACGGGAGGGAGGGATAGGCGGGAGCCAAGGTCAGAGCTGGCTGAGCTCCTGTCATGAGGCAGAGCAGCAGCTGGGGCACGACAAGGCCCTGTCCCCTGGGATGAGTCTGGCAGGTCCCTGCTGCTGTAGCAGCTGCTTCTCCAATCCGGGGATAGAAAAGGTCCTGATCCTGCCTGTCCTGGGAGCCTTCACAGCAGCATTCCCTTTCAGGCTGCTGTTTTGAGTCTTTTGAAAGTCACAGGGACTTGGGCAGGAACTTTCTGCAGCCTTTCTCCTGCTGGAAGGGGCTTCTGTTCTCACCCCCTGCCCAGGCTGGAGCCTGGTGCTGCTGTCCCTAGCACAGAGCTGGGGGCAGCACCCCCAGGCTCCTGCTGCTGCTTTTCCTGACTCTTTGGAGTTAAACATCTACCCTTTCCAGGAAAAAAGAACCATCTCAGCCTGTTACAGCAAGCTTGAAGTGGGTTTTGCTGCTGATTTGATAGGATCTGTTTTCGTGCCGTTCTATTTTAAGTCCCTTTGCATTGGCTTCTTTTTCCCTGGGTATAAATTTTACATGATTCCTTGAAACTGCACTGGAGATATGGAAAAGAAAGAAATAATCACTGGAATGTTGTTGATGCTGATTTCCAAGGGTAAGTGTGTTAAAACCAAGTCCATGCAAAATGGATAAAGAGCAGTCATGGTTTGGATTTACTTAAGAACAGCATTTTCATCTCTCAAAGCTGTTGCTGTACTTTGTTTCATTTCTAGAGATGTTTCAATAATCTGATTAATTTCTGCTGAAGTGTGAAGCAATAAAGTAGATTACAAGCAAGTGGAAGAAGAGTGAGTATGGAGGGGAGTGAAATTTAGTGGTTTTTTCTCCTTGGTTTCTGGTCCTGATCCCTCATTCCTGTGCTTCATCACATATCAGCAGGGCTGTGCAGAGGCTGAGGGGCTTTTCTGGTGTAAAATTCCAGCTTTGAAGTTGGTTCTGATGAGTTCATATCACTGCAGGACTTTCTTGTTCTTTCCAGGCAGGATTTCAGAGCTGGGGGAGACACCAGGGCAGCGGTGTTAGGTGATAGAAAACCTGATGCAGACCAAAAGTCCAACTTTGCTGTTTTCCTAATTATTATTCAGGACAGTTTTCATCTTATCTTCAAGGCCTTGGAAGAACAAGGATTTTCTTATGGAGATCAGGCTTGGCTCCTCACAATAATTATACTTCAGAGAGACAATTTTGGTTCTTAGACATTTATATTAAAGCTGTGTCTTGGTTTTAAAAGACAAATATGTCTGCTAAGGAAGGCAGGAACCTCTCTTGGAATGGAAAATGTAGACCACCTCCCTCCTAATTATTATAATCTGGAAATTAAGAGGCTCTCAGGCAAATATATGAGGATAAGAATAACAGTTATTTACTGGCAAGAAAAAAACAAACTACAACTTAATAGGAAAATTAAAATAAAATACAGTAGTACAAAAATACTGACAGAGTCAGGATCCAGGCTGACCCCTGTCAGTCAGGGTGTTGGCACAGTGTGATGAAATGGTGGCTGCAGCCTCCTGCAGTGCCAAACGTGGTTCTGCTGGAGCAGGGATCCTGCAGAAGGGCTCAGTCCTCCTCCCAAGATCCAGGGCTGCTGGGCAAGGGCTGCTCCTCCTCTGGGCATCCCCTGGGAAAGGCTGCCCGGGCTGCTCTGGATCCCAGATTGATCCAGGTGGGGATGCCTGGCTCCTCCCCTGGTGCAGCATTTCCCATGGGATGATGGAATTGGATCAGTCCCTGCATGGCCCATGAGCAGCAGATCTGTGCCTGGGCAGGGGTGGGTGTGGGAGAGATCAAGAGCACTGCCCCAGCTGGTTCAGAGCTGGGCACAGAGCACTGGCACAGCCTGCACTGCAGCCCCAGGCAAGCTGAAAGAATTAAAAACTGATTTAAAGGGACTGCCCTGGGCTCTCCAAGGTTCAGGACAAGATGCAGGACCAATCTGCATCATGTGGACATCACCTTATAATTGTATTTTTCCTGATTCTCTAATTAGCTTTTTTTCCTGATTCCCTCACAAGAAGCAGGAATGGCTTTTGCATGGAAAAGTAGTGCCAGGTTTGTGTTTTGGGTTGGGTTTTATGTTTGTTTTTAAAATAAGTTTGGGGTTATTTTTTAGAAACATCTCAGTTTCTTTGGCATTAGCACTCAGATCACAGAATCATGGAATGATTTAATGGGTTGGAAGGAGTTTAAAGACCATCCCTTTCCACCTCCCAGCCATCAGCAGAGGTGCCACCCACTCCATCTGCTTTGAGGAAAGTTTTTAAATCTCAGCTGAGACAAATGGAGCACTTAAAGAGATATTTTTGTGATTAGACGTACCTGAAAACAAAATCTTGGTTAATTTGTGAGCCGTACTTTAAATACCCCTATTTGACATTTTGTTATACCCATGTAACAAATGATTTTCTGATGATTTTACACAGTAATAAACTTGGTTTATCTAAATCCAAAGAAAGCCTCACTTTTGGAAGTGTAGTGTGACTGAAAACTCAAGGCTGACTCTCAAAATTAGAAATGTCTAAATTCCAGTTAAGCTCAGAGTTTACAGTAACTTTTGTGTCACTGCAGGCAGGAAAACAGTGCCCAGTGTTCCACCTCCAGGTTTTGAACCTTCAGAAACTCCAAAATCATGGAAAATCCACATCCCCGAGTACCTGTGTGTCAGTAATTTGGTTTTGCTTTTCTCCACACCCAGATAGGAGGCAAAGAAGGTCCTTAATATGAGGTGAAATGTTGTGCAGGGTCCAACAAGAGTTTGATGGTGGTGAGGGTGAGTTCGTCCCCCTCCTGAGGATGACGTGGGGACAACTGGAAGGTCCTGGGTGAAGCCCAGGGCTCTGAGCTGAGCTTCAGGTGCAGCCTGGGTTGAACACTGACTTCTCAAGCACTGAAACCCCTGCTCTGAGCTTTGCTGGGGTTTCACAGCAGAGTTGATGTGTTAATTAGTCTATGCTAATGAGCACCTTTTTAGCACTGGAGACAAAGGCTGCACTTGCTCTCACCTGGGTATTAATAGCAGCTGCTGGAACAATGCTCAGTGTTTTTGTGGGTTCCTACGCAGCAGAGCCTGCTCAGGGTTTGCTTTAATGATCATTTGCCTGAAGAAAGGAAGCTGAAAACTCCTGTGCTCTGTGCTGAGTTCAGCTGTGAGGGGAAGAATCCCTCCTGTGCTGTGCAGTGTGCTCAGCTGAGCCCTCCCTGCCACGGGGAGTGGCACCTCCAGTGAGGGATAGGCCCAGTGCAGAGAGGAACCCCTGTGGGGAGAGAGGTGCCTGCTTGCCAGAAGAATGGGTTCATTTGCATCCTTCCAAGGACACTGGATCACTTCCCTGATGGTGCTCTGGAGCATCATGGATCCTACAAAGAGCCCAGAGAAGGTCACAGAGCTGCTCCCAGGGCTGGGACACCTCTGGAGGCAGGCTGGCAGAGCTGGGGTGCTCACCTGGAGAGGAAAAGGCTGCAGGGAGAGCTCAGAGCCACTGCCAGGGCCTGAAGAGGCTCCAGGAGAGCTGGAGAGGGACTTGGGACAAGGGATGGAGGGACAGGACACAGGGAATGGCTTCCTACTGCCAGAGGACGGGGATGGATGGGATATTGGGAAGGAATTCCTCCCTGGGAGGGTGGGGTGACCCTGGCCCAGGGTGCCCAGAGCAGCTGTGGCTGCCCCTGGATCCCTGGCAGTGTCCAAGGCCAGGCTGGACAGGGCTTGGAGCAAACTGGGATGGTGGAAGGAGCAGGCAGGAGTGGAATGAGATGCATTTTAACATCCTCTCAATCCAGGTCATCATAGGGTTCTGTGATCTGCAGAGTTCCTGGGAGCCCAGCAGAGCTGGATTTGGGAAAGATAGGAGTGACCTCCAGTTCTTTAGAGGAGCTTTGTCTCTGGGCTGAACTGGAAGGCTTTGGAAAGCTATGGGAGCTGGGGGGTGTTGGGATTTGAGATTTCCTCAGGCTGTGTTTTTGGATCTTTCCTCGCTGGTGAGGTTTCTGCATAAAGCAGCTCCTTATTGATTGTGGGGAAGAGATTTTGGCTGCAGGGGCTTTTTTTCCCTGATCCACATCCCTGTGACAAGTCATTTCCAAGCATGAAAAGTGCTTTGATATCTTTATTCAGCGCTGGCTCGCTCCGGAGCCGTTGCATAACCCGGGCAGGGGAACGGGCTCAGCCTGGGGAGCTGGGAAGGGGCAGCTCCTGCCAGGAACGCCGGGCTTAGGCTGCACTCACCACCCGTTTTTGGACTGCTTTGTGCCACAATCAGAGTGGCTCCTGGCAGCTCAGAAGTTCTGAGAATGTGTCATGAAGGGAGTTTGCAAGTGGAGTCTTTCCTTGAAGAGAGGAAGAAAATCCTGATGAAAGGAGCTGCCTTTGAAGTGGTTCCTGCTCCTCATCCAGTGCTGGCAAAGGGGTGTGAAGTTGTGTGAAACAACAGGCAGGTTCTGTTTAGAGTTTGCACCATCATTTCCTCCCTCCAAAAGAGCTTTTTCCATCCAGCTGTGCTGTGTTTCTCTTGAGAGTGTTGAGATTCGTTAGCTGCAGAAATGGGAGTCTGTGGATGAAATGGCAAGAAAATAATATTATCTATACTTAAGAAATGCATGTAAGTGTTCAGGATACCTGAGCAGCTGAAACAAAAATCTGTGTGTAATTATCTTTACTGCCAAACAGGGGGACATTGTTTCTCTGCCTGAATAAAAGAGGGAGTTCAAGTGACAGGATCCAAGGTGAGGGCCTTGGAGATGCTTCCCTGCTCCCCTTGGAGAAAGAAGATGGTTCCCTGCCCTGGCCAGAGAAGGGAGAGGCTTCTCCCACCCCTCTTGGAGAAGTGAGCTGCTCCCCTGCCCCAGCCAAGCCCATGTCCCTCCAGCATCCTGCTCTTTGCAGATAGTGTGTTCCCTCTTCCTCCTGGGATTAGACCTGGGCTGTTTCATGAAGAATAATTACAGTGGATCTTGGAAAAGATGAATGTTGAGGAGGAGGGAATTAAAAAGAAATTATAAAAAAGAAGAAGCCCCAATCCCTTGTGGTTATTGAAGTGGGAAGGGAGCACTTTATCAAAGTGACACTGAGTCCTCTGTTGAGGTGTCCTGGGCTCAGGCTGAGGCTGAGTCTTGGCCAGAACTGTGCCTTTGAGGCTGGACCAGCAGCAAAGCCTGCACAGGCAGCAGGTGGTACATGTCACAGGAGTATGTGTGGATAGCTTCCAGGGAAAATGGCCCTGCCTTGGGAACAGCCTCCAGAGTCAGCGCTGCCCCTGTGCTTGGGATTGGGCACTGGGAGCTGTCTGTGGGAGCTGTTCCATGGGAGCTCGCCCAGTGGAGCTGTCCCATTGCTCTACAAGCTGGACAGGGAGCTTCCCAGTGCCTAGTGTGTTCCAGCAGGAGCTGCTGGAGGGGGGCAGAGGTGCATCAGCCTGGGATCTCCTCTGGGGGTTCAACTGAGCGTTGGGAGAGAAGGAGCTGCATCTTTGTTGAGGTGATCCCAATCCTGACTCTGAGCTCTGGCCACGGGGCACTGCTGGTGTGGGACTGGGGCATGAGATACCCTGAGACAGAAGTTTTGGTCTTTTTCATGGAATCACAGAATGTCCTGAGCTGGAAGGACCCACAGGGTTCATCCAGTTCAGCCCCTGTCCCTTCACAGACAATTGCACCCTGTGCATCCCTGGGAGCAGTGTCCAAACACCCCTGGAGCTCTGGCAGCCTCAGGGCTGTGCCCATTTCCAGATGTGCTGAGACCAGGGTCTCAGATCCACCCGATGGAAGGGTTCTTTATCCTCAGGATCCTCCCCTAAGCCTGGTCAGTCTGTGTTTCCCTGGTGCCCTGGCCTGACACTGAAGGGCTGCAGTGTTCCTTGGGGTAGCCTGGAAGGATTTTAGCAGGAATTGCCCGGAGAGAAAAGGCTGTGATTCTCCATGCTCGTTCTGCCCTCCTTTGCCCTCAGGACTTTCAGGAACAGGAGGCTGAGTTGGACCCACCCCACTGACTTGCATTTTTGGGACCCTTGGAGCTGCCCCTCCTGGTCTGTGCACAAAGAGATAAAGCAGACCCACACCCTTCACTGCCACCCATCTGAAGGGTTGTTCTCTCACTAGCTCCTTTTCCTCTGTGTTCTCCTCATGACTGGAGTGGAGTAACAGCTGCTTTTCCTGGAAACACGGAGTGTGGAGCATCCTGGGCTGCTTTTATATCCTGATGCTTTAGATCGTTAAATTCTCACAGCTTAAGCTCTTTATTTCTTGTTTTGCTGTGTTTATGAGAGGATCTCCTGGGGCCTTATTGTACAACAAATACAAATAATCCATGAATAAAACAGGCTGGCTGTTTGTACTGCTGGCAATCTGCAAGGATTGCTCCCAGATAACGTTTTGGGATATTACTCATTTTGATCTGTACCTTCTACCAGTGTTTCTCTGCAACAACACAGCAGAGATGTTGCCCTCTGGAAAGAGGCTTCTCCAGATTAATTTCTCATTCTTCTGCCTGTTTGCTGTCTGCGTTTGGCAGAGTTTCATTTTCTTTCCCTGCTTTCCCTGCCCAGCCATAGGGAGTTCAGGCAGATTTTGGGATAGCTCAGGTGTTGGAGGGGTGCACACAGAGGCTGCAGTTGATCCTTGTCAGTGCTGCCCCAGCAGGAGAAGCCCTTTAAATTCACTCAAAGCACATTTAGTTTTATGAAGTCCTTGACCTTAAACTTCTAAATGAGCTAGGATGTGAATTGGAGAGTAGTAAAATAAGATTTAAATGGGAGAAAGCCCCACTTCCCTGCCTGGGAGGATGTGCTGCCCTCTCTGGGGCTGCTGTGAAACAGGATCAGTTGTGTTAAATATAAACTGGTATTTACTGGTGCCTTGAAGCTGCTGCACTTGTTCCCCACTAGGAACTGCCCTTTGGGGAGCCAGTTATCATTAACTGGTATCTGATAAATCCAAAGGACTGATGGGGGTATGTGTCCTGCAGATTTTCCTCCTTAGATCTTTTCCCTTTGCTTTCTTCTTCCCCTGTTATATGCAAACACCATGATTATTTTTCTGTATTAGCTCCTCTACTGTTCTCTCTTCAGTAATTAACAGTTGATTTCCTCCTTGTCTCTTGGCCTTTCTTTTGCCAATCCATTCAAATCACAATAATTTCTTGTTCTTTAAATATCTGCTTAAATGCCATGGGTAGAGGTCAGCTGGTTTAGTTCTTGATATGTTTGGAAGAAGATGCTCTTGGTGTTCATTTGTTTCTCCTCTAGTTTTTTCTTAGTAAATAACCTGAAAGGTTTCCATAGCAAATAGGTATAGCAATGACTTTTTCCCATGTGAAACACCCAGAAAAGGGTGATAGGTGAGTAATACCTTGATTTTATAGGAGGGCAGAATTCACTGCTGTGGCAGTCAGAGGCCCTGAAGGACTAAAATGTTGCTTCTCTGGGCACCCTGTGCCAGGGCCTGCCCACCCTCACAGGGAGGCCTTTCTTCCTCCTCATCCTGTCCCTCCATCCCTTGTCCAAAGTCTCTCTCCATCTTTCCTGTCAGCTCCTTCAGGCCCTGCAAGGCCACACTGAGGTCCCCCCCAAAGCTTCTCCTCTCCAGGTGAACATTCCCAGCTCTCCCAGCCTTTCCTCCCAGCAGAGCTGCTCCATCCCTCTGCTCAGCCTGGAGCCTCCTCTGGGCTCCTCCAGCAGCTGCAGGTGCTGCCTGTGCTGGGCCCAGGGCTGGGGCAGCTCTGCAGGTGGGGGCTCACCTGAGCACAGGGGCAGAATCCCAATCCCCCTCCTGCTGCTCACACTGGGGATCAGCATTCACATTTTCCAGTCCCACTGTGCAGGGACAGCAAAAGAGTTAATCCAAACTGCAGATTTGCTGGAAAATTGCTCTATAAATAAAAATAAATTCCAAAAATAAGTGAAATAAAACATCAGTAGAAGATGAAGCGGAGGGGAAGGATGGAAACAAGCGGATGTGAGGAGTGGATTTGTTCCATGGCCAAGTGCTTGTGTCAAGAGGCCTTTTGTCACCAGTAACTCCTTTGGAGAGCAGCCCTTAGAGGGCAAATCAGAATAACTCTAAGCAGAGAAGTTCTGGGAGCGCTGTCTGCCACCTTCCCAGGAAGAAGTTTGACCTGAGAATCTTCTCAACAACTCCCTGACTGGAGGGGGCAGCTGGGGTGGTTGGGCTCTGCTCCCATGAAACAAGGACAGGAGGGGGAACGGCCTCAGGGTGGGCCAGGAGAGGCTCAGGATGGATATTGGGGAAAATTTCTCATAGAAATGTTGTCAAACACAGGAACAGGCTATGCAGGGAGGTGGTGGAGGGGTTTAACAGCCCTGTGGATGTGGCTGCTTGGGGAGATGGGGCAGTGGTGGCCTTGGTAGTGCTGGGTCAAGGTTGGACTTAATGTCTTGAAGGCTTTTCCAACATAAATCATTCTGTGTTTCTGTGAGAGTCCCCAGTGCTGGATGATCCAGCTGAAGGTACTAAAACACCTGGAACTGATGGGGTGGTTTTGTGCCTAGAGAAGCAAATCCAAGAGAGAGTAATTTCCTGCATATTTTGCCATTAAGTTAAACTCCTGAACAAAGTGCCTGGGATATGAGGTCTGGCAGAGGGAGGATTTGTGTGGCATGAGGTGGCTCAACCCAGGTGGTGTGGAGCAGATTTCTTGAAGGAACAGGTTTGGTTCAATCTCTGAGTTCTTAGAATAAAATAATGATTTAATTTCTTTTTCCTGTTTGAATTTGTGTTCAAGGCTGGGTCAACATGATTTTTCCTTTACTCCTGGGTCAGAATGGGACGTTAATGGGAATTTTCCTTTATTCCAGCAACAACGCACTGTTTATAGGCTGACCCTGGTGAAAGCTTGGAATGTGGATGAACTCAAAGCTTATGCTGACCTGATATCCCTTGGGAAACCAGACTTCATTGAGGTCAAGGTGAGCTGCATGGAGCTGGTTTTATTTTTCCAGCAGTATTTTCCATTGTTTTGTCCCTACTTCCCCCGTGCTTTTAGGCTGAAACTTTTTGAGCAAGTAAAATTCTTCTAAAGTGATGCATAAGAAACTCCTCTCTTGCTTTTAATATTAGTGAATAATAATTAACATTCAGGTGATGTTTTCTCCTGTCCTGTGTGTGCCTTTGGAGCAGGTTTCCCTGTGCCACAAACCAAACTTTGTGCCAACCAGCCTTGATTTCTGCTCAATAGAATCATCACTCTCTGGCCTTTTTTGTATTTCTGTGAAAACAAAGACAGATAAATATTCCTTCTTTGTATCAATTAATAGTTGACACAAAATCTTCCAGGTTAAGCTGGTAGTTTAGGGCAAGATTCTTCCCATCCTGGTCTTGAATTTTGCCAGGGGAAAGATGAAAGATTCAGTGATGTGTATGTGTTTGGCTGGATTTGAGGGCTGACAGCAGGAAATGTGAAATATAGCAGGGTAGGAGGGGTTATATCATGGGATTAATCTATTTAGATTAAAATATATTAAATCTTAATCTATTTAATAAATAGAGACTGTTAAAAAGTTATAAACTTGTAAAAAAGGCACCTTCCCAAATGACCTGAGCATTTTCACCCAGCAGCTCCTGCAGAGCAGCACAGCTCCCTCAGTTCTGTTTGTGCAACTTTATTATTCCTGGACTCTACTTTTTCTTTTCTCTTTTTCTTCTCTTATATTTTTTTTAAACTTTCATTTTCTAAACCTTTTTTTATAATTGTTTTCAACCTTTATTTACTGCTGATATGAAGAAAAAGCCTGGATTTTGGATTCAATCCTGTGGATGTTTGATACCTGCTCTCAGCATGGAGAGTTTATCTCTCTATGTGTGCTGCTGAAGTTGGGAGCTTCATCCCAGCTTGGGTTTGGAGTTTGGTTTGGGGAAAATTCATCAGTTTTCCACCTTCCTGTGTGTCTCCTGGCTTCCTGGCTGTGTAGGATCCTCCCAGGGATAGAGCAGAGGCTGTGGGGCTCCTGCTGCTGAGCCTGCTCTGCCCAGGGCATTAATGTTAATTAGTGAGATGAGGTGGGTGCCAGTTGATGTTTCAGCACAGATTCCCCCGGGTACTCTCCAGGGCAAACATCTGTCTCCTGCAAGGCTGCTCCTCCCTCTGCCTCACAGTGTCACAGTCCTGCTTTCCCAGAACTCTGCCCTGGAAAAATCCTGCCTTGCTGTGCCAAGGAAGTAGGTGAGAAGTCACAGGTGTACTCCTGGTGCTCCTGCAGCTAGGACAAGGATTGATCTGGATCTCTGAGCCCTGTTTGTGGGAGCTGGGACAGGGGTATTCATTTGTTGGAGATTTTTAGCTCTGCACAACTCTAAGGTATCTTATTAAGCTGCTGACAGGGCCTGGGACCATGAGAGAAGCAGCTTATAACTGTCCTTGTGTAAACAGAATGCCAAGCAAGATATATTTAGCTGCAAAAGCCTGGCTCCTGTGTGAGGGTGTTTTCTTTGTTTACCTATTAGATTACTGTCGTTAGTCATGTACTCATTATTATAAAAGTCTGCTGCTCTTGATAACAGTTGGAACAAGTTGGAATAAAGGAACAAGTGGCTAATCCACATTGGGTCTTCTCTTGATTCTGGGATTAGGAACGAGGTGCTAACTCATATCAAGTCTGTCCCTCGATTCTGGAGCCCGTCTCCGACATTCATGGATCTCTCAACCATGTTCTGTGAGCTCTGAATACAGTTCCCTTGTGACCTGGGACAGGGAGGGGCTGGGTGACATTCCCAGAGTCCATTAGTGGGATGGTGGCACTGGAAATCCAGACTCACTGTGGTGGGAACACAGCATTTGGGACTTGGCAATTTTTCCCAAAAGACTTGGTATTTTTGATTAAAAGTAATTTTTTGTGTTCCTTTGATAATAAAGCATATTTGGGATGGGGATAGGATAGGCTCTGCATTCTTTTCTCCAGTCCCTCAGTGTGCCAGGGTAGAAAGCCAAGGACCAGGTGGTGCTCAAAGCCAACCAACAAAGGAAATTCTGCAAAGCTCTACCCGACAATGGGGCTGACCTTGGGGATTTTCTGGTTGAAGACTTGGGATAAATGACATCCATTTCAGATGAAGGGAGCTAATCCAGTGTTGCTCCAGAGAGGCTCATGGGGTGGATGGAGAGAGATTTAGATTCTTGCAGGGCTAAATCCTTGTTCTCATTTCCATGAGAGCCTCACATTGCTGTAACTCTGTGGGACCCCATTCTCCCACTTAAGCCAATAGTAAAGGGAGACTCAGTCATTAAAAATGCATCAAATTCATTTATTGACTTAATCTGTTCTAATGCCAGCATGTCACTGTCACACTTGTACAGAGCTCATGGTATAAGGTCTGGAATGTGCCAGAACTCGTTTTCTTGCCACAGTGCCCTCTTTGTGTTCTGAAAGCCAGAGGTTTGTTTGATGTGCAGCATTTTTGTGTCCAGGGAAGGGAATGGAGCAGGGAAAGGGCTGGAGCCCCAGGAGCAGCTGAGGGAGCCGGAAAGGGGCTCAGCCTGGAGAGGAGGAGGCTCAGGGGGCCCTTCTGGCTCTGCACAACCCCTGACAGGAGGGGACAGCCAGGGGGAGATTGGGCTCTGCTCCAGGGAACAGGGACAGGAGGAGAGGGAACGGCCTCAGGCTGGGCCAGGGCAGGGGCAGGGTGGATACTGGGAGATTTTCTCACTGAATGGGAGTTCAGACCCTGTCACAGCTGCCCAGGGCAGTGGTGGAATCCCCGTCCCTGGAGGGATGTGAAAGATGACTGGACACATGGGTTAGGGTGAGGTCAGCAGTGCTGGGTCAAGGACTGGACTCCATCATAGGGGTCTGTCCTTGCTGAATTGTAGAATCACAGAATGGGTTGGGGCAGGAAGGACCTTAAAGCCCATCCCTTTCCACCCCTGCCATGCCAGGGACACCTCCCACTGTCCCTGGCTGCTCCAAGCGCCTTCCAACCTGGCCTTGGACACTGCCAGGGACCCAGGGGCAACCACAGCTGCTCTGGGTAGAGTGAAGCTTCATCACTCAGCTCGCAGCAAAAGTGTGAGCTCCTGCCTGAGCAGAGCCTTCCTGCTTTCCTCTATCCCTCAGAATTTAAGGAGGAAACCCAAACTGCCCAGGCTGTCTCTTTGTCCCAGCGCTGTCCACAACATGGTGTCTGAGGGCAGGACTTGGGCACAGCAGGGATCAAAGTCATGGCACGGAATCTTCTCAAGCCTTTGTGAAAGTTTTCAGCCATTTGGAAGCTCTTTTCCTGTGATTTTCCTGCCAATTTTGTTCATGTAGGTGGGTAACCTTGGTGTCCAGCCCAACTCAGGGTGCTGGTTTGTCTTCAGCTCCTGCTCTGGTGCCTGAGGCTTGGCTGTAGAATTGAGGTGACCAAGTAAATGTGTGCAAGGAAGGGCCAGAGGGAAGTGTCTGTCCCAATCTGCTCACTCTTGTCATGTTAAACAGGAAAGATTATTTAATTGCTTAAAATAATGAGGAAAATGAGCTGTGCCTTAATGAGTTTTTAATTGCATAAAGCAAGAGGTGATTGCCCCCAGCTGTCAAACACCCATTCAGGATCCTGCTGCCATCCCAGCTGGAATTCAGAGGAAGAAGTGAAGCTGAATCTCCCATTCTGATGGGAGAGCCCCAGCACTGGGGCTGTGCTGCACAACAAACCATCTCCAGGCCTCCCTGCAGACTGAAGTGACACAAAGAACTGATGGGCTTTGTTAAATCAGCTTGAAAGTGATGATTTAAAGCAGCCAAAGAGTTGAATCCTGGCTGAGTCCACTGCAGACGTGTGTGAGGCCTTGTGGCTGTAATTTGGGCAGTGCTGCTGCTCAGCTCAGGAACATTTTCATTGCAGAGACTGCAATCAACGTGGCATTGAGGCTTTTTATATTTGTCTGGGGTCATGGCTGCCCCAGATTTTAAACAGTGTTTCTGTCACTCAGCAGCTTGGCCCACACTTTGTTCTCTGTTAATTCGCACGAGCCTCAATTAAATTTAAAATTTGTAGGCTCAGAGTGAAGAGAATTGTTTTGTTCAGTAATTAAATTGGGAAGTCTGGAGTGTGAGTGGAGAAACAAAGCACTGTCATCTATAGTTGTTTCCTTCAGAGCCCTGGGGATTGAAAGGATTGCTGGCTGTCTGCATCCCAGGCAGGAGCCAGGTCCTGGGGGCAGGAATGTGCTTTCCTTGCTTTCCACAGCACCAACAACCACCCTGGCACAGGAATCTGGGCAATCCAGTTGTGCTCATTCAGCTCCATTACAGCTGCCCCAGCCCTGGGCCCAGCACAGGCAGCACCTGCAGCTGCTGGAGGAGCCCAGAGGAGGCTCCAGGCTGAGCAGAGGGATGGAGCAGCTCTGCTGGGAGGAAAGGCTGGGAGAGCTGGGAATGTTCACCTGGAGAGGAGAAGCTTTGGGGGGGACCTCAGTGTGGCCTTGCAGGGCCTGAAGGAGCTGACAGGAAAGATGGAGAGAGACTTTGGACAAGGGATGGAGGGACAGGACACAGGGAATGGCTCCCACTGCCAGAGGGCAGGGCTGGATGGGATATTTGGAAGGAATTCTTGGCTGTGAGGGTGGGGTGGCCCTGGCCCAGGGTGCCCAGAGCAGCTGTGGCTGCCCCTGGATCCCTGGCAGTGTCCAAGGCCAGGCTGGATCGGGTTTGGAGCAGCCTGGAACAGTGGGAGTAGTCCTTGTCCATGAGAGAGGATAGCACAGATGGGTTCTAAGGTCCTTTCCCACCCAACCCATTCCATGATTCTGTGAAATCCAGAGCGTGCCCAGAACAGTTGCTCTGGATTCATCTTGGCAGAAGCAGGAAGAGCTGGGATGCTCTGTGGATTAGGTTGCTCAAAGCACCCTTATTAAGCAGGTAATTAAGAGGCAGCATCGTTGCTGTTCCTGCCGCAGGGAGGTTGGGGAGAGAGCTCTGGGTGAACAATGGGATCCTTTCCTTTTTAATTCTTGATGTCTTAATAACTGTCTTCATGTATTACTGCAAAGCAGAACGTGACCGCCCTCATCAACTCCGCATGGGTTTTAAGTGCTATCAGCTGTTAATTAAATCCAGTTTGAAGAAGTTGGGGAAGTTGAAAGCTGCCTTCCTTCGGTGTGCTGGAAGCTGATTCCCATTGATTTGTGCTGGGAATTAATCAGCCAGCCAAGCACTCACTTATTCCATTTGCCTCTATGCTTTCTGTAGTTGTAAACGATATCTTTGTAGTTTACTGAGAGTATGAATCATGTTGGAGCTTCTGAAGAATTTTCCCCCTCTCTACTCATACATTTTTCATGCTGCTCAAATCATAATCTGGGTAATGAGTGTGGGGAGAATATTGCTATGTGTCTCCAGCTGAACTTTGGGGATCCAAACCCCTGATTTGCATGGCTGGCTGCTTGGGTATAACACTGACTAATAGAGAATGAACATATTTAAACTCTGGGTTCAGACTTACAGAGCTGGGCTTAAAAAGCCTGAATGTACATCCCTGGTGAGTGCTCCCCAGTTTGTGCCCTGTCAATCTTCCTCCAGGCTGGCTCTGAGTTACAGCCTGGGCAGATTAATGGGGGGAGTCCCTCAAAATTTATGGGTTAGAAAGCAATTGCTTCCAAAACTTGTACAGTTCCCAATTAGCATCAGGCTGTTGCTTCTGCAGCCCTGTGTGTGGACTGTGCTCTGGTTGCAAGTGTTGACAAGGATGTGTCTGCACATTTCACCTCCAGGGAAATGCAGGTAAATCAAGGATTGGGAGCATGGTGGCAGCTGGGAGCAGGTGCCATGGCCCTGCCACACATGAACCAAGACACAAATTCCATTTCAATGAGGTCAAAGTGTTCTTCCCTGGGGAAAAACCACAAGCAGGCCAGACACAAGCATCCATAAAACTGTGTTGTAAATGCTGATGCTTGATGGGATTTTGTGACTGGAATAAAAAAACTCAGCCCAAGAGCAGAGGGGCTGAAACCACCCAGACAGCAAAGGGGTTGGGTGGTGTCTGTAGGAAAAGCCCTTTGTTCTGTTTGCCTTTTGGATAACAGGGTTGTGACCAGCCCTGGGATCTGTTGTGTGATCTCCTCTCAGCAATGGCAGATTAATTGCTGGGAAGTTGGCAGTGAATTATTTGATTGGGAGGAATTTATGAGAATCCTGATCCTGGCTGTGAAATATTTTCAAGCAGATGTTAAAGGACACCCTAAAGTCAAGCACTGTCTGCACTCCAAGTGGGTGACACTGAGTGCTCACCACCCACTGACCTGTGTGTGGTTTGGGGCAAATTATAGGGCAAGGAACATTTAGTGTTTTACAGTGTTTTATTCTGTCAAAGGGTTTTGTGTCATGCACTGGTTAAATCAGAATTCAGTGAATTTTATAGGGAAGGGAGGAGGGAAGGAAGGAAGATTAGGTGAAAGGAAAGAGAAAGAAAAATAAGTGAAAGGAAAAAAAAAGAAAAAATAAAAAGAAGGGAAGAAAAATTAAAGAGAGAATAGGAGAGAAAAAAGGAAAAGTAAATTTGAGATCATGGCTGAGACTAAATCAGTAATTTAGGAAGTTCAGGTCTCCAAGATTTGGAGACAATTGCATCTCCAAATTAGGAGCAGCTAGTCCCGGAATGGTGAGGCTGGATAAGGAAGGTGTGGATGTGGCACTCAGTGCTCTGAGCTGGGTGACACAGTGGAGACTGGTCACAGCTGGATTCGATGGTCCTGGAGGGCTTTTCCAGCCTCAGGGATTCTGGGATTTTGAGCTGAAAGTGGTGGATGGGATGTGGGAGCGCTGGAGGTGCTCTACTCCCTGAGCAGTGCTCGTGTCCTGGCTCTGTGAGGAGACAGGGACACGTGTCTTGCTCCGGGCTCTCCATCCATGCCTGGCTGTATGGGGGGTTGGGAGGGGAGCTGGAGCAGGACCCCCATGTCTCTGGATGCCAGGGGATCTGCAGGAGAGGTGTCCTTGAATCATGTCACCTCTCGGGGTCAGCTCTGGGGCTGCCTCCAGAACATGGCTCAAAAGCTGCTTCCCAAAGCCCCAGTGCTCCTGCCTGGTCCCACCAGGGAGGGACTGAGCTTTGTGTCAGTCCCTTGCTGTGCCTAGGGATGCTCCTGGTGCCTGTCACCTCCATGTGCACAGGATGGGTACGGTCCACCCAGGGACCTGCTGGGTTTGGGTACGGATACTGAAGGGCAGGGCAGAAATCACAGCCTAGGCTTGGAAGGAACAAGTCCAGAGCTCATTCCCTCTGTGGCACATGGATAGGATCTGTGGGAGTGTCCCACTGACATGGCATTGATTGTCCATGAGACTCTTCCAGACGTGTCACATTTCCCACCCCACTGACCTTCTCCTTGGTCACTCAGGAGCATCCTGCCTCTTATTCCTGTTAGAGCAGCGTTACGGGATCAAGCCCAGCCTGTGTGTCACTGCTGGGGACACCTGGCATGGTGCTTTGGGGATGTGTCACTGCAGGAGGGACCCATTTTGGATGGCATCTCTGAATCTGTGACTGTGCCATGGGATCTGGTGTGAGGGGGGCAGAGCCAGCAGCTGCAGGGTTTGCTGTGGCCGGCACTGCCAGGGCTGGGGAGGGCTGAGCTGACTGTTTCTCTCTTGTCCCCAGGGTGTGACCTACTGCGGGGAGAGCTCTGCCAGCAGCCTGACCATGGCCAACGTGCCGTGGCACGGGGAGGTGGTGAGCTTCGTGCAGGAGCTGGCGCGGCTGCTCCCGGAGTACGGCATCGCCTGCGAGCACGAGCACTCCAACTGCCTGCTGATGGCCCACAGCAAGGTGAGCCTGCCCGGGTCACACCCAGCTGCTCTGGGGAGGGGCAGCACAACTGCCTGCTTTGGTTCTAACAGCTTTCTTCTCCAGAGATATCTGCAATTGTTTAGCCTGGAAAAAGCCCTCTGGGGTCTTTGTGTCCAGCCCAGCAGTGCCCAGGCCACCACTGACCCATGTCCCCAAGTGCCACATGCACACATGTGTTAAACTCCTCCAGGGGTGGGGACTCCACCCCTGCCCATTCCAAAGCTGCCGAAGCCCCTTCATTCACTGCCAGGAGAATCCGTGGTGTGCCCCAGGATTCCAGCCCTTCACACCCCAGGATGCTTCTTGGACTCAAGGGATGTTCTGTTATTTTTCTGTTAGTCTGAGCCACCTCTCCAGAGGCAGAATCACCACATTTGAATCAGGGAACCACAGAATTATTTGGGTTGGAAAAGCCCAACCATTCCTTGGCACTGCCAAAGCCACCAGTGCCTCATGTCCCCAAGTGCCGCATCCACAGGGTTGTTAAACCCCTCCAGGAATGGGGACTCCACCACTGCCCTGGGCAGCTGTGCCAGGGCTGGAAAACACTTTCAGCAAAGCAATTCCTCCTGATGTCCACCCTGCCCCTCCCCTGGCCCAGCCTGAGGCCGTTCCTCTCCTCCTGTCCCTGTTCCCTGGAGCAGAGCCCGATCCCCCCGGCTGTCCCCTCCTGTCAGGAGTTGTGCAGAGCCAGAAAGGCCCCCCTGAGCCTCTTTCTCTCCAGGCTGAGCCCCTTTCCAGCTCCCTCAGCTGCTCCTGGGGCTCCAGCCCCTTCCCAGCCCTGTTCCCTTCCCATCTCCAGCTCCTAAGGTTTTTTCTTGTCATGACAACTTCTCTGGGCAACCTCTGCCAGGGCCTCACCACCCTCATGGTAAAAAATACTATTTTATATCCAATGTAAATCGACTCTGCTGTTGTTTAAATCCATCAGCCCTTGCAAACAGGTCCTGCTGGAAAGGTTTGTCACCATCTCCCCTTCAAGTACTGAAATGAAATGAAATGAAATGAAATGAAATGAAATGAAATGGAATGAAATGAAATGAAATGAAATTAAATACAACTGAAATGCAAAAAAAATCATTTTAAAGGATAGAGGAAATGAAAAATAATGAGTACATATTTGCTTTCTGAGCTTCAGAAAAGATTAATAGAAGGACAGCAAAAAAAGATAATCTGCCAGCTGGGCACCTGATGAAATTTTAGATTCCTAGAATGCTTTGAGTTGGAAAGACCTTAAAGCCCATCCCATTCCATGGCAGGGACTCCTTCCACTGTCCCAGGCTCCTCCAAGCCCTGCCCAGCCTGGCCTTGGACACTGCCAGGGATCCACGGGCAGCCACAGCTGCTCTGGGCACCTGTGCCAGGCCTCCCCACCCTCACAGGGAGGAATTTCTTCTGAATATCCAATCTAAACATACTTTGGAATCTGCAAAGGGAGCAGCTGGGAAGAAGCAGAGAAAACCAGGACACCTGGCACTGGTTGTGTTTGATCTCACCTTAAATTGGCTTTATTTACAGTCTCAGTCCTGGCTGTTGCTACTGGCAACTGTTCGTGAGAAAGAAAAATCTCCTTTTTCATTGTAAAGTCCAGGAAAGCAAACAGATTGCAGAAACCTTCTTGAGGCAGGATTTAACTAACACCATTAGCAAGGAGAATAAATTGGTACCTGCCCAGGAGGAATTCAACAGCTGCTTCTCCTTCCACAGCCATTAGCAGACGGTATCTATGGGAAACAATCTGTCCTCAGTGCTAAAATATCTAATAAAAATAAATTTATTTCTATTAGGGTTTAATTTTTGAGTTTCAGGCTCTAGTGGAGAATAAAATCTGTCAGTGCCTATTATTTGCAGGAAAACCTGTGCTCAGGGATTGATCAAACTGGAGTGAGTAATTGCAAAATCAAAGGGGTCTTTAAAAAATTAAGGAGTTGCAGGAAGAGTATAATAAAAATCATCAAGAAATGTGATTTATTTCACTGTTTTCCTGGGTCTGACTTTGGAGGTGTTCAAACAATGATCCTGATAAATTTAATGCTGCCATTGAATGCCAGCCTGTAGGAAAGAGTCCGGGAATGTCAGGAATAATTCATCCTGCAACTGCTGCCTGGGATGGATGGGACTCATTGATTGGCACCTGCTTGTGATGAGTGACAAGTTCAGGACTTGAGCTCTGAAGCCTTTTAAGGGTAGGGATTTAGGGAGAAAAGGAATTTTAAGGAAAGCACACTGCAGGTTTTGTGTCTGGTGTTATTTTCTCTCTCTGGAGGTCACAGGGTGGCAGTGAGATGGGAGCTGGAGCACCTGCGGGCCTTCCGGGTCCTAAGCATCTCCCATTCAGCCTCCAGGTCTCTTCCCACACACAGGTCCCTTTTCCCTGCTGGCCAGCAGTGGGTTCTGCTCTCTGGGAGTGTCTGCAGGTACAGGGGAGGTGCTCATGGGGTGCTCAGCACTCAGGGGGTGATGGGTTCCACTTCAACCTCAGAGAGCTTTGGATCCCAGGGGAACTCAGAAAGTCCTAAAAACTGAATCCTCACAGCACGGTGTTTGATTTCACTTACCTTGCCAGGGCCCTAAAGATCACTCCAGAGAACAACCCCTGTGCCCTGCTCCCCATGCCCTGAGGATCCACCTGTAACTGGGATTTCCACGGCTTTGGGGCAATGGGTGTCAGCTCCTCAGAATCCCTGACTGGTTTGGGTGGGCAGGGACCTCAAAGCTCATCCAGTGCCACCCCTGCCCTGGGCAGGGACATCTTCCACTGTCCCAGGCTGCTCCCAGCCCTGTCCAGCCTGGCCGTGGCATAGCCAGGGCGTAGTGCATCCTTCCCTTGGCTCAGCCTGGGCTCACAAGAGTGGGAGCTCCTCTTCCCTTCCCTTCCTGCATCCTCCTCCTGGCTTTTCCCTGGTTCTCGTCTCTCTTTGAGAGTTTCCTGGTGTTTGGACTCCATCCTCTTTGATTCTCTAGTGGCAGTGCTGAATTCTTGAGTAATTCTCTTTGCTTTCGAGTAAATCCCATAAACCATGGTCACAAAAATTGGATTTATGGCATCACTTTGAACTAATGGGCTGAGATATCGACACAGCAGCAACTTTCTAATGGAACAGTTAATTCAAGGGACCTTTTCCAGAGAGAGGCCTGAGGCTGCTGCTGTTCCTGGTTGGGACAGTCAGTGCACCCTCAAGAGGAACAAACAAGTTCCTGAGTAGGGGGCAGGTGCTGCGGCTGCCTCGCAGGGAGGATTTCTCTGAAGGAAATTCAATATCTTGGTCATTTCTGGACTAAATCCCTCTGCCCCACGGTGCTGGATTTTGCTTTCCATGTGTGTTCCACCCTATCCTTGTCCTGAAGCATTTCCTGGCACTTTCAGCCCATTTTGTTCATTAACCCTTTCCCCCCTGGAGCAGGTGGTTGTTTTCCATCTCCCTGGGGCTTTATAACACCAATTTTGGGCCAGTTCAGTCGGTGCTGCTGCCCTCAGGCAGGCTGAGGCACTGGGGTCCGAGTGCTGGGGCAGAACAGGAGGGTTCCATGTCCAAGCATCCATGTGACTCCAGGGCTGATTTCCATGTCACTGAGCAATGCACAGCTCAGGAAATGCTCCTGGAATTCCAGTGCCTGCTCTGTCTGGAGGTCTCAGCTCACAGGGTGACATGAGCAGTGTGGGCTCAGCACCCTGCTGCCATCAGCCCTTTATGCCTTAATTAATCTGATAGACCCAGGATTGGTTGGAAAAGCTCTCCAAGATCATTAAGTCCAACTGTCCACCCAGCAGCACCACCATGTCCCCAGGTGCCACATCTACACACCTTTGGTACATTTCCAGGCATGGGGACTCCACCCCTGCCCTGGGCAACTGTGCCAGGCCATGACCACCCTTTCAGAGAGGAAATTTTCCCTGATATCCAACCTGAACCTCCCCTGGCACAATTTGGGATTGTTTCCTCTTGTCCTGTCATTTGTTCCCTGGGAGAAGGGACCAACACCCACCTGCCTCCAGCACAAAGCAAAGACTGCACAAGCAGAGTATCCGTCCCTGGACCCAGACATTCCCTCGTCGTCAGCTGTGTGCTCCAGCCCTTCCTTGCCTCACCAGCTGGATTCTTTCCCTGTTGGATGTGGTCTAGGATAATGTTGTGTTCTCCAGCATGGCAGGCTTACCTTGGCATCCACAAAGGGAGAGGCTTTTGGGGGACATCCCTTCAATAAGTTAATTTCCCATTCCCAAACTCCCCTGGGAGGGTGGGCAGGCCCTGGCCCAGGGTGCCCAGAGCAACTGTGGCTACCCCTGGATCTCTGGCAGTGCCCAAGGCCAGGCTGGACAGGGCTGGGAGCAGCCTGGGACAGTGGAAGGTGTCCCTGCCCATGGCAGGGGTGGAATGGGATGGGCTTTAAGGTTCCTTCCCACCCAAACCAGTCTATGTGATTCTATGTGGCTGCAGTGCTGGGGGTGTCATGGCACCTCCAGGGCAGATGTTGGGGACAGGGAACAGCCTGGCCAGAGGTGCCCATCCCTCTCCTTCAGCCACAAAATCATCCCACACAGGAGGGCCTTGGCCTTTTCTTCCCAGTGTTGACCCCGTGGGGCTCGGCTGGGCCCAGGAGGCTCCAAGTGTGTCCTGGCTGTGCCCGCAGGAGCTCTGGAGCTCAGCACTGAAATGTTCCATGCTGAGCATCCCATGCTGAGCATCCCAGCTATATTTAGGGAGGAAGAGGAAGCACTTCACTCCCAGCTGCACATCCCCTGACAAGGGGTAGATCAGGGACAAAGAGTCCATCACGTTTAGTTCCTTCCTGTTTCAGTCCTTCAGAGAGTGAGAGCTGTCCTTGTGATCCAGCATCCCAGATCCAGGGACAGTATCACAGGGAAAAGCAGACTTGGAGGCAGAGGGTCACAAAGAGGTGGAACATCCTGGGATCTGCTGCAGAGCAGGGGATGGGGTGGAGCCCAGGTGTGGACAAGATGTCTCAGCAGCCAAGCAGCCTCCTTAGAGCAGGTGCGAGCACAAAATGGTGGAATTCCTGAAGGTTTTCTCCCTTTCCCTTGTCTCCTGGCAGCAGGAAGGGGGTTCTGCTGGGCTGGATGTGATGATGAGCAGCTCTCTGTTGTGCTGACGTAATCCAGCTTTCATCCCTGGCAATGGGAGCTGCCGAGATGGAGCCCTGGCTCTGTTGGCAGCTGGGCTGTTCGCTCGGCAGTGGGCAGGGATTAAAAACCCCAAATCTGCCATAAGGAGCCTTTCCTTGGAATAACACCCTGGGGTCAGGGGCATCAGAACAGGGTCCATGGGCTGTGGCACTGCTGGGCTCAGCTCAGGGCAGTTCAGGTTGTCCCACTCTCTGGGAAGCCTGAATTCCATCTCCAGGCATTCCATGTGCTGCCTCTGGAGGTGTTCCCTCTGCCTGACACCTCTGATTGTTCTGAGCATGGGCTGAAGCCACTGAGGGTGGAACTGCAAGGCTGCTTGTTGTTCCCATCTAAAACTGATGGGAATTGTGGTGCCGGTAGCTGCTCCCAGATCTCTCTGTGGAGCTGCTGAGGGATTTAAGGCTCAGTTATTCCCAGGGCTGTGTCCCTGTGCTGGTTTTCCTTCAGGTCTATGGACTGGTATGTGGAGAGACTCAGCTGTGTGTACCTGGCATCCCACTGCTTGTGGGATCAGAGTCAGGGAACAGTTTGGGTGGGAAGGGACCTGAACCCCATCCCATGCCATCCCTGCCATGGTCAGGGACATCTTCCACTATCCCAGACTGCTCCAACATGGCCTTGGACATACCCAGGGATCCAGGGACAGCCACTGTTTCTCAGGACACCCCGTGCCAGGGCCTCCCCACCCTCACAAGGAACAATTCCATCCCAATATCCCTTCTTACCCTGCCCTCCTTCCTCTTAAGGCCATTATTCCCATCTCTTACTTCACCTGCAACTTAAAAACCAGTTCAATTCCTTCCTAAAGCCCGAGGTTGGGATAATAATGCAAAAGGAGAACTTAGCAAGTTTTTTTGCCTGCAGGTTTTTTTGCAAGCACTGCGACCCTGTTCAGAGTAATTTCTCACAATATTCCTCCTTATTTTGCTGACTGACTCCAGTTCAGTCACTTCCCCTGTCAAACAAAGGGAGCCTTCAATAATTGTGAGGTGAAAAAGGGGGTCTTAATTCTGGGAATTATTTGTTTCTCTTGGAGAACTGGTGCTGGCAGGTGGTGAAGTGTTATGTGTTTGATGGCAGCCTGTGGGAAGGTGAAAAGCTGCTGCTTTATCCCAGGGATGGGCTGTCCTCAGAGGGAAATGGAAGAGTTCAGGATGGAGCCACCCAGATCATTTTCCCAGGAGCCTTTTTGTTGCTGTGCCCACGAAAGTGACCACTGGTGGGCACAGGGCTCAGGGCTGGCAGCCACAGTTGGAGTGGGGTCTCATTCCTGGGTCCCACCTGGGTAGGGCATCACCTCTGCTCTGCCACCTCCTGCTGCAGCCCCCAGAGCTCCTTGCAGCCCGGGATGTTCCATGGTCCCAGGCCAGGCAGCCTTGGAAGGGGGGATGTGGGAAGGTGACTTCTGGTGAGGCAGGCACCGAGCAGGATGGATCTGCCCTTCCCAGCCTCCCAGCTTCTGCTGTGGGATTGCAATTCCATCAGCTGGGAGACTCCTGTGCATACAGCTCACAGTGCCTGCCTGTCACTCTGGAAATCCAGATGTGTCCCCCCAGAGGTGGGTGTGGATCTCTGCCTGGGGGTGTTCTGGGATC
Source organism: Regulus satrapa (assembly GCA_013396955.1). NCBI lineage: Eukaryota > Metazoa > Chordata > Aves > Passeriformes > Regulidae > Regulus > Regulus satrapa. Next base: position 27,565 of record VWZN01020029.1, on the reverse strand, counting down.
TGCAGGTGGCTCGGGTCACTCCAAATGGGATAAGAAAATCCAGGGATGCTGGGGGTTAATAGCCAGGTGTGGTCAGGGTAAAAACTTGTAGGGATGGATTTATTTGGGGATTTATGTATTTTTTTATATATGTATTCTATGGTGTAAAACTTTTTGCAGAAGGGATAAATATCTCACTTTTTATATACAAGAATATCCATAAAATATACATTATGTATATGTTTTGGGATATTTTTATATAAATACATTAAATATTCTGTTTGCCCTGTGAGGCCCTGGCACAGTGCCCAGAGAAGCTGTGGTTGCCCTTGGATGCCCTTGGATGCCTGGTCAGGTTGGACGGGGCCTGGAGTATCCTGGGACATGGAAGGTGTCCCTACCCATGGCAGGGGTGGAATGGGATGATCCTTAAAGTCCCTTTCAGCTCAAACCATCCTGGCATTCTCTGAACAGCTATAAAAGAATATATATAAATACTCTTTATGTATTTCTTATTCATCTCTTCCCATATATCCATGAGAATATTCCCATCTCTCAGACTGATGGATCTCACTGTGTTTTGATGCTGCGTAATTCCAGCAGCTGCCAGAGGGTCCCAAAGAGAGGAGAATTCCTACGGATCTTTTCCTTCTTATGTTCCTCACAGACATTACATTACCTTTGCTGACATTACATTTATTGACATTCCTGACCTGCAGTGTGTCCGTGTGGGGTGAGGGGGCTCCAGTGGGAGCTCTCCCATCTGAGGGGCAGAGACTGCAGGGATCCCTGGAAACTCTGGAATTTCCATGGATGTGTGAATGTGGGATTAAACTTAGCCAAACAAAATTAATTAAGTTAAAACAAACTAAGTGTGCCCTACGTGCAGAGCCGTGATCCATGTCCCGGGAACAAGGCTGCCAGGGAATGGACTGCAGCACAGCAAGGAACAGATCTCATGGAACACTGGGAAAAGCAGGCCCAGGAAGTCCTGGAGAGAATTCAGAGATGGGATTTCTGCTTAGGAATGACGATAAATGGATGCAGGAACGGGGGGGCGGGAATTAACTCCCTCTGCTTCCTGCTCAGGAGTGCAGGGATTGGGATTTTTGCAGGCTGGGCATGCCTAAAAATTCCCAAAAGTCTCTGTGCAGCAAGTGTTTGATTTGTGGCTTTGGGGATTTGTTTGGTTGGGTTTTGGTTGCTTGTTTTTTTTTTTTTGTGGCTTTTGGGTTTGGTTTGGGATTTCTTGTGGGGATTCTTTTGGATTTTTTGTTTTGTTTTGGGGTATGGTTATTTTGGGAGGAGTCTTTGTCTGGTTTGGGGGGTTTTTTGGTTTGTTATGGTGAGCTTGGGTTAGTTTGGGGTTTGGTTGGCTTTGAGGTTTTTCTGTTTGATTTGGGTTTATTTTGCTTGGTTTTATTTTTTTCAGGTTTAATTTTTGGGAGGAGGGATTTGGAGTTTTTTTGTGGTATTTCATTTGGGTTTGGGTTTTTTTCTGTAGGGCGTTTGGTTTTGGGAGTTTGAATTTTTGGGCGGAATTATATTATTTCCTTTTATTTTTGTTTATTGTGATTTTGAGGGTTCATCTTTTGGGGGGGGAGCTTTGTGGGGTTTATTCTGTGGTTATTTTTGTTTGGTTTGGAAGGGGAAGTTTTTGTTTGTTCTGGGTTGGGTTTTTTATTTGTTTTAGTTTTTTGTGGGGCTCGTTCCCCTGCTGGCTGCTGATTGGTTTTTTGGGGGTATGGTCTTGAAAACTCTGTGAAAATTGCTGTATTTAACCATAACATCCTGTGCATCCCCCAAGGAAAATCCATTTATTGGATCTGAGGACTTTGTGTTCTTGAATCATCAACAGGACAGGAGGGAGCGGACTCAAGCTGTGCCAGGGGAGGCTCAGCTTGGACATTGAGGAAAATTTCTCCCTGAAAGATTGTCCTGCCCTGGCACAGCTGCCCAGGGCAGTGTTGGTGTCCCTGTGCCCTGTGGATGTAGCATTTGGGGACATGGGTCAGTGTTGGCCTTGGCAGTGCTGGGGATGAGTGAACTCCATGATCCTGAAGTTTTCCAGCCCCACTGTTTGTAAGATTCTCACCAAAGAGGAGCTGTGGCAGCCCCAAAGCTCTGGGGTCTCTCCCACTCACCCCGTGCTCCCCAGGGATCCTGGAGTGCAGCACAGCTCCCAGGAGGGGAGTTCTCCATCTGGGATGGACCCTGTGCTTCCAGCCCTGGAGGGGTGGGGTCTGCAGTAACCACCACACCCTTTTCTTCCTTTTCCTGTTCTACTCCACTCTCTCCTGTGCTGTTCAGTCCTTCCCTGAAAATGCTCTGATGTTGGTAACGCAGGACTGGAGGGAGTGGCTTAGGAGGAGCCTCTTCTGGCCAGCGTGGTTGGCTGTGAAGGAAATACAACATTACCCTTGGTAGGACAAACAAATTTGTTTTAGCTTCTATTCCTCAGCATTCCCCATGTCACATCCCAGCCCCTCTCCCATATTTTGTCCTGTAGGATACAGCTGGGATTATTTCTCAGCAATGCTCATGTCTGGGAGAATGTAGTTCCTGGTCCTCAATCTGTGCACATGTTTCCACTCCCTGCAACACTGCTTCTGCAAATGTGTTGATAAGAAAAGAAATGTGAAGCGTGGCTCTTCTCCTTCAGGAATGTTGATGGATTTCGGGAGCAGGAGCTGCTCCAGCTGCAGTGAGTGCAGCTGCCAAAGAGAAGGGATAGCAGTGTCCTGGTCAGGGCCATTCCTGGGAGTTGAGGAGCAGAGGAGCCAGGCTCTGGAGATGCTCCCAGGGAACCAGGCTCTCCATTTAATCCCAGTTTCTGATTTGGTACATGGATATATCCCACCTTGGATGTATGGATATATCCCACCTTGGATGTATGGATATATCCCAGCTTGGATGTATGGATCTATCCCAGTTTGGGTGTATGGATCTATGGAACTATCCCAGATTGGCTCAAGGCTCTGTGAGGGATGGATCCTGTCTCAGGCCAGCCCAGCCCCTGGCATTGCCCCTGTCCCTTGGCACCCCTGTCCTGGGGCTGCCCCGTTCCAGCCCTGCTGCTGTGCTGGGGGACAATGAGTTGTCCCTGGGTGAGCAGAGAGCCCTGGAGGGTCAATGGAGCCTGGCGTTAAGGAATTGTTAATTAATTAATTATCCTGGCCCAGCAGGTCAGGGAGGGATCCCAGCCTGGGAGGCACCTCTGGGGTGCCGTGTCCAGCTCTGGATCCTCAGCACAGCAGGGACAGGGGCTCCTGGAGCGGGGCCAGCGCAGGCTGTGAGGATGAGGAGGGACTGGAGCATCTCTGTGCCCAGGAAAGGCTGAGGGAGCTGGGGCTGCTCAGCCTGGAGAGGAGCCCCAGCTGAGAGGGGCCCTCAGCCTGGATGTCCCTGTGTGCAGGGAGGGTCGGAGCACGGCCCAGGCTCTGCTCCAGGGCCCAGCAGTGGCACCAGAGCCAGGGCAGGGACTGAGCCCAGGAACTGCCCCTGCCCAGGAGGCAGAACTTCTGCCCCAGGCAGTGCCCAGCCCTGCACAGGCTGCCCAGGAGGGGCTGGAGTGTTCCTCAGCAGGGATATTCCAGAGCCCTCTGGACACAATCCCGTGCCCTGTGCTCTGGGATGGCCCTGCCTGAGCGGGGAGGTGGCACCAGGGCCCCTTTGTGCTGCCTTCCAGCCTGGCCTGGCCTGGGATTTAAAGTTTCTCCTCTTTCCTGTGCCTCTTGTATCCCATTGTTAATGCCTGCCTGGAGCAGTGCTCCTTGCCCAGGAGGATCTGCAGAATTCCATCTGGGAATTCTGTGATTCCTTGCTGTGCATCCCCATGTTTGTGGGGAGCACTGGGTGGTGGGACCATGGGGACCAGAGCTCAGGGGCTCCAGGAGCTCCAACAGAGGGCTCCTGAGTCACGCCAGTGCTGAGCCAATCCCTCAGGGAGGGAGAGTTTCCCTTTCCAGGCAGGCCAGCCCAGCCCAGGGGCAGCTGAAGGAGCTGTGACACTCTGTGACTGCAGCTTACAGAAGAACCAGGGGAGGGGTCTCAGCCATTTATCTCATGTCAATGTATAGATCACCCTGAAGTGCTCCACAGGCAGCAAACAATTCCCTAAAACACCTGCCCACGTTAGGTTGGGACCCCATGGATATTTAGGGTTGGCTCACATCTTATATGGATGCTGTGAAATTGCTTTGAGCCTTAAATCTTTTGCTACCCATGGAGGAATCACAATATCATCAAATCCAATCTATAAATCTCAGTTGGGCAGTTGGGGCTGTTCTTCCCCACTCTGGGTTTGGGATTTATTCCTCAGCAGGAGCCATTTCTCCCCATGGCACACCTGATCCTCTGGCATTGTGGTTCATGCCTGTTCTGTCACTGCACTAAAAATGGTAATTATTGATTTATCTGCTTTGGAATGGATCCCAGGTTGGTTGTTCTGGTGGGAATGGGGTCACAGGATCATGGAGTGGGGTGGGTGGGAAGGGACCTCTAAGGGATCCAGTGCCACCCCTGCCATGTGTCCCAGGCTGCTCCAAGCCCTGTCCAGCCTGGCCTTGGACACTGCCAGGGATCCAGGGGCAGCCACAGCTGCTCTGGGAATTCCATCCCAGCCCCTTCCTGCCCTCACTAGGGAGAATTCCCTCCCAGTATCCCATCAAACCTTCTGGCAGTGGGAAGCCATTCCCCCATGTACCTTAAAGGCTTTGCTAGATCCTCTGGTTTGGGGGTTGTGCTTTTATTTGCTGAGTGTTCATGGATCAAACCTGGAGGGAGCAGAGTTTGATGTGAGGTGTGACATTGTCACCTCCCCACCCCTGGGAGGGAACTCAACTCTGCAGAGCCCGGATCCTCTTTGGGATCAGGATTTTTCCTTTACAGGTGACACTCTTCTATTGCTTTCCTGGTGGTCTCACACACATCCCCACCTTGGCACAAGAAAAATGACCCTTAGGCACCTTGATTTATGCCAGAACAGGTTCCCAGTGCTGTGACTCTGCAGTGTCCCCTCCTGGCTCCAGCTCCGGCAGGGACATGCTGTAATTCCATGGGCAGGGGTGGAGGAGCATCAGCCATGGCTGATTGCAGAATTTCAGGGGTGTCAGCAGTTTTCCCAACCAAAAAAGCTTTTAGCTCATGGGCACAAAGTCAAGTGCTATTTGATATGCATAGCCATCAAGTTTGGGGGGAAAAAAAATCCACAATAACCAAGGAGCCAGTCTGTTTTCCCTCTTTTTTTGGAAGAAATGCGTAATAAGCTCTTAGCTGAGATAAATCCTAATTGAGGCTTCAGCCAAGGCTGGGGCTAAATGAGCAGAGCAGGTCTGGGAGACAAATTCAGTTCCAGCTTGTCAAAGTGAGCCATTCTTCACATGGAAAGAGGATTTGTGTCATTAAACCTCTTCATCTCCCCCGTTACCCAAACACAGACCTCCTGCCCTGGTCCAGAGCCACCCAAATCCACCCCAGCCCCTTGGCACGTGGCTCTGGTCCTGGGCCACTGTCCCAGGTTGGGCTGACCTGGAGTCACAGTGCCATGCTCGAGGTTGGGGTGACCTTGGCAAGATCCCTCCTCAAGGGCCACCTGGGCGTGGTCCCAAATCCACACCTGTCCTCTGGGCCCTCCCAACTCCCCACACCAAGGGCTTTCCCCTGGAAGTATCAAGGGCAAGGGCAGGAGGCCTGGGAAGGCTTTGGGGAGCATTTTAGGAGCCTCCCTCCTGGAAAGTGGGGGGGATCTGGTACTTCAAAGGCTCCAGGAAAGCACCCAAGAAACAGCCCTCATAAAGATATCACAGGATCCTGGGATGGGTTGGGTTGGGTTGGGTTGGGTTTGGTTGGGTTGGGTTGGGTTGGAAGGGACCTTAAAGCCCAGCCCAGCCCAGCCCAGCCCAGCCATGACAGGGACACCTCCCACTGTCCCAGGCTGCTCCCAGCCCTGTCCAGCCTGGCCTTGGACACTGCCAGGGATCCAGGGGCAGCCCCAGCTGCTCTGGGCACCCTGTGCCAGGGCCTGCCCACTCTCCCAGGGAACAATTCCTTCCCAATATCCCACCCAGTCCTGCCCTCTGGCAGTGGGAGCCATTCCCTGTGTCCTGTCCCTCCATCCCTTGTCCCCAGTCCCTCTCCAGCTCTCCTTGAGCCCCTGTAGGCCCTGCAGGGGCTCTGAGCTTTCCCTGGAGCCTTCTCCAGGTAAGCAGCCCCTGGCTGCTCTGGCTCCAGAGTAGAAGGGCTCCAGCCTTGGGAGCAGCTCCAGGGCCTCCTCTGGGCTCTCTCCAGCAGGATGAGGTTGTTCGGTGCTGAGAATTCCACAGCTGGAAGCAGCACTACGGGGAGGGGGGGGGGTGGGTCCTCACAAGGGCAGAGTAGAGGTGGAGAATCAATTCCCTGCTGGCTCTGGGTATTTATCCATCTGAATTCCTTCTGTTTTCCTACTAAAGCTGTATTCTACTGGAGCATCTGGATGGCTTTACCTGCACCTCCACGTGGTGTGAAATTAGAAAAACACCAACTGGGGATCCCAGTTCATCTCCACCCAGATGCTCTCAGCATAACCTGGCTCCTGACGGTCAGGAGGCAAAAATGAGAGCAGCTTTGGACCGACCCTTACAGTGCTCCCTGACTCTCCCTGGCTTCCTCACTGTTTACTTTCCTCCAGTTCCAGGTGGATGGTGAGTGGAGGACCTGGATCGACTATGGCCGTTTCCAGGAGCTGATCACGGAGCACGAGCACAGCGGCGGCTCCAGGACCTTCACAGCGGCCGACTACACAGCCAGGACTCCTCCCTGGGCCCTCTTTGGGGCCAGGGAACGTGGATTTGACCCCTTGGATGTGAGATTCCAGCGGAAGAACAAGGCACGGGATATCTCGGGGTGCTGAGGGCTGGAGCTTGCTGCACCCTCGGCTTCCCAGGGCTCCATTTGGAGCTTACACTGATTTTGAATCCATCCATCTGCATTATCCTGATGTTGGAGAAGGGGGTCAAGCCTGGATTTAACCTTTCCCTCCTGTTTTTAGGGCTTCCTGGATTAATATATTGATAACATTCTTATCTCAAGTTAAATCAGAACTGGTTCAGCAGCAGTGGGAGGGGGCAGTGCTGGGGTCTCCTCAGTGGGGAATGTTTGGAGTGGGGTATGGAGCCAGAGGGTTCCTTGGACTCCTGTGCAAGGAGAGCTTGGCAGCAAAACATTCCACACCCTGAAGGAAAAATGCCAGGGGTTTTCAGCCCCACACTGTTGGATCAGGGCAGGTGAGGCTACAGCCAGACCTCGATCCAATACCTGATCCCTGCTGGGAGCATCATTTTAGGGACTGTTTGGTATTTTACACACTGGTGCCACTTCCTGTAAAAAACCCATTCCCAAGAAGCCAAAATTGGAAATGGTGTAACAGAACCCCTATGGAAACCTGCTGCAGCTTCTGATACTTCTCTAAGTGTCTTCCAACCTCATGGCTTTTGGAATGAGGTTAGGAGCGGTGTTATACCCACTCCCAGCAGCCCTAAACAACAGGTCTGGTCCTTCAGAGGCCCGTCAGGCTCCAGCTGGGTGTGCCCAGTTCTGTAGATGGAGCATCCCTGCATGGGGATTCCATTTCTTTTTAAAAGCAACTTTTTTTCTTAAGCTGTACAAAGAATTTCTAAAGCAGAAGGAAAATAAAGGAGTTTTGCCTAGAGTGCCTCTGGTTTGTGGCTGTTGAGCAGGGTCTGTCAGGGAGGGTGGGAGATTGATTGAAAGGAGATGAGAAGCACAAATGTTGCTTTAAGAGCTCTTTCCTAACAGATGTGGGGTGGAAGGGAGAGCACTGGGTGCGTCTGTGGGTGATGGATGGTGGGTGCCTTTCCTGAGTAGGTTTTTTAAAAATCACAGAATCCTGGGAAGGTTTGGGTTGGAGGAACCTTACAGTCCATCCTGTTCCACCCCTGCCATGGGCAGGGGCACCTTCCACTGTCCCAGGGTGCTCCAAGCCCTGTCCAGTCTGGCCTTGGACCCTGCCAGGGATGGGGACTCCAAACTTCCCTGGGCAGCTCCTGCTGAGACCTGACCACCTTTTCTGTGGGGAAATTCCTCCTGATGTCCACCCTGCTCCTCCCCTGGCCCAGCCTGAGGCCGTTCCCTCTCCTCCTGTCCCTGTTCCCTGGAGCAGAGCCCGATCCCCACGGCTGTCCCCTCCTGTCAGGAGTTGTGCAGAGCCAGAAGGGCCCCCCGAGCCTCCTTTTCTTCAGGCTGAGCCCCTTTCCAGCTCTGTTGCATTCCCTGGACACACTCCAGCCCCTCAGGGACATTCTGGAGTTGAGGATCCCCGTGGCCAGGATGCACCAACAGCAAAGACTGCACCAAACCCATTTCACTGCAGAACTCCCCAGCCAGGTCCCATTTCTGTATTTCTGTGGGACCAACCTTCCAGAGGGGTTCAGTGTCACCCTCCCCCAGTCCCAGCCCCAGCAGGCATCGTCAGGTGCCAATGAGGCTTGGGAGATGAGGATAATTTGACAGAAGGCTCCAGCTTTCCTGGGAAAGGCACCCCGGGCTGCTCGTTTAACAGCTGATTATTGCTGGCTTTGATGTTCTCCCTGCTTCCCAACCAACACGTGTTCAGCACTGAGATGATTTAACAGCTGAGCTGAGCCCAGCCCCTGGCACAGAGAGAGAGTTTAGCAGTGCTCCAGCTCCCAGATGGTGCCCTAGAGGTGAGGATTATGTTGTTATCAGCATCCCTAAAAATCTCGGTGATGGGAACGGCAGAGACAGGGAAAGGATAGAGGATTTCTCCCATCAGGATTTCAGCACCTTTTTTACAAGTAATTGTGGGTTTCTGAATGTTTTCAAGAGTTTCTTAGGGGCTCTTTTATTTTTGCTGGAGTAATTCCTTGCAAACCTTATCACTGACTTCAATCTGTCCTGAAGGAATGGGGATATTTTGATTTAAAAATTTGTATTTGGAAGATGCCTCCAGTCACTGTACCCTAGGGGTCTGACTCCCCATCCCACCAGCTCCAGAGGGTCTTGGGCCAGTCCTGAAAAGGGATGGGGAGAAGATGAAAATAAATTATTGAGGCAGAACCCAGCCCCAAGGAATCCCAGAATGGGTTGGGTGGGGAGGGACCTTAAAGCCCATCCAGTGCCACCTCCTGCCATGGCAGGGACACCTCCCACTGTCCCAGGCTGCTCCCAGCCCTGTCCAGCCTGGCCTTGGACACTGCCAGGGATCCAGGGGCAGCCCCAGCTGCTCTGGGCACCCTGTGCCAGGGCCTGCCCACTCTCCCAGGGAACAATTCCTTCCCAATATCCCACCCAGCCCTGCCCTCTGGCACTGGGAGCCATTCCCTGTGTCCTGTCCCTCCATCCCTTGTCCCCAGTCCCTCTCCAGCTCTTCTGGAGCCCTTTCAGGCCCTGGCAGTGGCTCTGAGCTTTCCCGGGAGCCTTCTCCTCTCCAGGTGAGCACCCCCAGCTCTGCCAGCCCAGCTCCAGCTCTGGGAGCAGCTCTGGGGCCCCTCTTGGGCAGCAGGGCTGGGGCACTGTGTGGTGACAAATCCCCTGCTCTCCATGGGCTGGCATTGCCTCCCCTCTCGTTGGCTTCTGTTGTGCTGCTGCTCTCAGGTTTTAGGGGTTTTTATCTGGCCTGGCAGAAGGAGCTGGGCTGGTGCCTGGGCATGTCCCCTCCTCCCAGATGGGACCAGCAGCTCTGGCCAGCTCCAGTCCCTGCTCCGACTGCTTGGATGGGGCAGGGAGGAGACCCAAGAGAGGGGTATGCTGAACTCTCACTTCTGGGAAAGCACAGCTCCAGGAGGGCCAGGGCTTCCTTAGAAAGATTTCCCTGGGATTTATTGCCTCCCCTTCCCCACAGTGAAGGAGCAGAAATGTCCTGGCTGGGTTAGTCCCTCCCTCTTGGCAGCTCCTGCCTCAGTTTGCAGGTGACAAAATAAGGACGATGCCCTTCGTTCAATTAATTCCCATCTCTACTTCCTTCCCCCTCAGGCCACAGCAGCAGCTCCAACATCATAAATGATTTAGGAGCAGAGCCAGATGAAGCCAAAGCTGATGGATGACAATGCTCTGCTTGGGGGAATGTTTTCCTGCTGGAGATTTTTTGGAAACAAATACATTTATCCTCATTCAAAATTGAAACACAGCCCCCATCCCGGGTGACTCAGCCCCTGAGTCAGGATCCAGCAGGAGCACAGCTGGGAAGAACCATGGAGCAGTCAGGAGGGATCCAGGCTGTGCCAGGGAAGGGGGAAGTGGACCAGGCACAGGAGTTCTCAGGGCTTCTCAAATTCTCCCTTGCTTTAAGGGGTTAAAATGATTTTTGCCCATTTTGCCCCTCAGGATGGAACTTCCCCAGTCTCCAGGTTGGGTTTGGAAGCACCAGGTCACTCTGCTGGAAGTGGGAGCCAGGACATGCTCTGTGCCTTGGCTTTGGGCAAAACCCCCTGAACCAGAGCAGGGGCAGCTTGCTGGGGGTCCTGGACAGCATGGAGAGGATGGGATGCCTCAAAGCAGCACCATGGGCTGTGATCCAAATCAAAACCTATGGAAAATGGCTGGAATTACAGTTACTGAGTCAAATCCGTTTAGGGCAGCACAAGAGCATGGGCTGGTCCTGAACTGTGACACTGGAGGGGCTCTCCCTGACCAGGACCTTTCACTTGGCACAGCAGAAACCCTCACTGAACTGAGGTCACTTTTTCCCGGAGTGCCTCCCGTTCCCTTAAAGCCTCCCTGTACAATCCCAATCCTCTAGCCTGTGGTAGCATTGGGTCAGTGCCAGCCTGTTTTAGCTCCACAAGGAGCAGCTCCAGGTGAGGCAGGAGGTGCTGCTGCTGGAGGGCAGCAAATCCCTGTCCCAATATGGGCAGAGCCTCCTGGGGGCAGCCAGAGCAGGATCCCAGAGCTCCAGCTGTGCCAGCCAGGTCCCCAATTCCGTGTGTCCCCTAAGAGACAGAGGGTTGTGTTCTGGGGACTTGTGTTATCTTGTCCCACTGGAAACACTGGGTGTGAGCACATCCTGGATGGATTTGTGCACTGGAAGATTCACTCTGAGCACGAGGCAATTCCAGTGGAATTGCAGGAGCAAATCCTGCCCCAGCTGTTCTGGGAGCAGCTTCCAGATGTGGCCCAGGTGGCTCTCCTAGTTCCACCTGGCCTGGCACTCAGGGCTGTGCTTTCCCACAGGGCAGGGGAAAGCCCCATTTTAGGACATGGAAGTGCCAATTCCCATGGGAATGCTGTGGCACTGACCCGTGTCACCCACGGAGCCCAGTGTGAGCCCAGACCTCCTGCACTGTCCCCTGCCCTCCCTACCCAGAGCCGGCTGGGAGCACTGGGGACGAGCAGGGAGAAGATGGAGGGGATGCAGGGACACAGGGAACACCAGGGAGAGGAACAGAGGAGCACAGGGAGGACACAGGGAGCATCAGGAGAGGTCTCTCAACTCCAGCAAGTCCTTCCAGCTGAACCCTGTGGGAGTGGGACCCTGTGTGTCAGGGACAGCAGGGACTGCATATGCTGGGGGGCTGCAGAAGAAATGGCAGCAATTCCAAGGACAGGGCAAATACAATTTTCTTTAAAGCCCCCCTGGAATCCCAAGGGAAGGCATTGTCAGGGAGTTATGGAGCACCTTACACCACAAGCTGATTCCCATGGGAGCCATGAGGGTGGCAGCCCCAGGATCCTCCAGCACTGGGGCTCTTCTCCCAGAGCAGCTCCTGCAGCTGCCAGCACACACAGGGGTGTGGGATGGACTGGGGGGTTCTGTCAGGGAGGTGGATGCAGGATGGAGAGAATTTAGGAAAGAAGAAGAGGTGCTGAAGGGCCAGGATCCATCGAAGGGAATGTGGTGGGTCCTTGTGGACACTGAACAAGCCAGGCCCCAAAATTCCAGCTGATTGTCCAGGGTTAACTGGAATCCTGTTTCCAGGGCAGGGAATGGAGCTGGGAAGGGGCTGGAGCCTCAGGAGAGGCTGAGGGAGCTGGAACGGGGCTCAGCCTGGAGAGAAGGAGGCTCAGGGGGGCCCTTCTGGCTCTGCACAACTCCTGACAGGAGGGGACAGCCGTGGGGATCGGGCTCTGCTCCAGGGAACAGGGACAGGAGGAGAGGGAACGGCTCAGGCTGGGCCAGGGCAGACATCAGGACAAACAGCTTCAGATCCTCTTCCCCTTCCCCTCCAGGGCACATCCAGGTTCCCAGTGGATTTCAGGGATTTCAGGGTTCCCATCCTCTCTCAGCTCCCTGGACTGGGGGCAGCTCTTCACGCACACCCATCACAGCTCCAACCATCCTGTGGCTGAAAGACAGAGCAGTGAAATGTATTTATTTGAGACTGGAGGTTTCACTTGGACTTTTGCTTTATTTGCTTCTTTCCCAGGCTCAGGCTGGGCAGGTAAAACCTTAACTCCTCTTTTCTCTTTCTTACTGACCCCCACACCTGCCTGTGAGCCAAGGGCTGCTTTTCCCCTGCTCAGCATAGGCTGTCAGCAGCGTTGGGGTGATGGAATTTTGGACAGACTTCCCCAGGGAATAGTCCCGGCCCCAGAGCTCCAGGAGCATTTGGACACTGCTCCCAGGGGTACCAAGGGCGGGGTTGTTGGGGTATCTGTGCAGGGCCAGGGGCTGAATCAATGATCCTGGTGGGTCCTTCCAGTTCAGGAGATTCTGTGAGTCTGATTCTGTGACTGTGATGCTGCAAAGGAAACACCTGCGGCTCCTTTCTCAGGTGTGGGATGGCCCAAGGTGTTGGGGGCCATCACCTCCAGGAACTCCTGCACAGTAATCAGAACTGTTTCCATCTCCCTTTGTGTCTCTGAGTGACACAAGCAGCTCCCAGAGGCAGCAGTGTTCTTCTCTCTTTTGCAGACTGAGATGCCAAACTTTAACCCAGGGAGGAGCAGTTCTGGAGGAATGTTGGCAGGAGTCACCACCACATCTGGAGACCCTCCACATATGTCACAGATTTCCAGCTCAAATTGGCTGCTTCCTTCAGATATTAGTGCTGAAGTCGCTTTAACTACAGGTAGTGCTGAATAAACACAGAAAGATTTGTAGCGAAATCTGTGTGAGACAGAAAATGAGCATTCACATCTTTTAAAGATTTGATATTATTTTTTATCAATAGTATTCAGGATTTTCTAGGTTATATGCAGACCTCACTCTTCCCTTGATAACACAATGTGAGATTTTGATGTTTCTTATCTCCCATCTAAAGCCTTCAAAGTGCCTAAGGGCCATCGAACCCCCCGGGCTGTATGGGGGGGCTTTGTGCTCCTCCTCTGTTTTCCCTGTGCCTGGAGGCCCTGGAGAGCCCAAACCTCCTGCACAGAGCAGTGGCAACTCCTCCCTCGATCTGGCCTGGCTCCATTCCCTAGGGAAGGTGGGAGGGTGTGGGGAAGGTCTGGCTCCAGTGCTGCCTCAGTCCCTGGAGGGTTTTATGGCCTGGACAAGCCCAAGAGTGACTGGGTGTGGCCCCACCACGAGTGAGGAGGTTGGCCTGGAGGCTTCCAGAGGTGCCCTCCATCCCAAAATTGCCCTGGGCCATCCCAAATGTCCAACTCCTGGTTCCCACCATTGGACTGAGGAGTTTTGCTCCCTGTCCCAGGAATCCCCAGCAGCAATCTTCCTGCAGCAAAGGCAAACCTGCTCTGCTCTTTGCACCTCAAAGCTACCAGAACAGGACCCTTTTCCCCTTCTCCCATTGGCTCTTCCCGTGGTTTTAGGGTGGTTTTGGGGGTATTTTTTTTTCTTAATGATCTTCAAGTGGTTATCCAAACTCCAACTTTCCCCAAAGCTTTCTCTGTCTAATCAGCAAATCTCACCCTATTATATGGGAGTGAATTCATTATGATTCCCTCAGCAACAAACCTCTTTCTCCTTTTTCCCCAGGGGTAGGAAAGGCCTTCCCTCAGGATTATGGGATTAAGCAGAGGTTTAAAAGAGAGATCTTGCTTTGTTGCTTAAAGAGCTTAATCTGAAATCCCCTCCAGAGTGAGTGGGGTTTTGCAAACGCTGAGTAAGGGATTGGAGCTGATTCCTACCCTCAGGTCTTCCCATCCCTGCCCTCCAGATCTGGAGCTCCAGGTGGGATCAGCCCTTGGGCAGAGCCTTGGGGCACTCCTGGTGTTCCTCTTTAGGGCTGGTCCTCCCTGTTTTTCTCCTGGGATGTGCATTGGCACAGCTGGATGGGGTCCCCTCCTGCTGGGATTCCAGCCTTGGGTGGGACTCACAGCACTGCCTTGGGATGAGCCCAAAACACCCCTGAACTGTGGGGTTTGCCTTTGGATACGGCTGAGCTGCCTCTCAAGAGCATCTCCCCTGTGCCTCACCCTGGAGAAGTTCCACCACTTCAGGAGGTCTCCGGGGTGGTTTGGGTGGAGCTGCCCATGCCCAGATCCTACTCCAGTGATGGCTTTCCCTGTTCCAGCCCTTTCACAGCCCCTTGGGGGGACAGCAGCCAAGCATCCAACAACCTAAAGGAAGGTGAAAAAATCATGTGACTGCTGTGTGGACCTGCTATATTTATATTTATCATTATAGTTGTTTTTATTTTTATTTATCCACTCTCTCAAGGTACAAGAGCTACAGAGGTGCTTAGGAAAGCTCTCTGGGCTCCCAGCCAGCAGAGGAGCTGCTGCTGGGATGAATCCATCCAGTTCAGGCCAAAACACCCCAAAAGTTTCCTCATCTCCTCGGCAATAATTGTGTAATCCTCTGGCCATGTGCTTGTCCCACACTCCAGGGAGTTACACCCAGAGCATTTCCTAATGGAAGGAGGTGGGGATGGCTCTGCCTCCTTCCTCCTCCCAGCCAGAGCCCAAATCCCAGCTAGAGCTCTCCTGGCAGCCCCGGGTACAGCTGGGAATTCTTCCGAAGCTTTTACCTCTTAAAGAGGGTCAGGAACAGAGCTGGGACCTTTACAGACCTCTGTCACCAATGGAAATTTGGGAGGTTCCATCAAGGGGCTGGAGAGCCCTTCCCAAGCTTTTCTCGCTGTTCATGTTTGTCTTTCAGTTCGTGCTCCCCGGGACTGCCATTTGTATCACAAAGAATGCTCTTTGGGGGAATCTGGGAGAGTTTTCTGGTATGTTGAGCTGCCACTGGTGACTGTAGAGCCACAGAGCATTTGGTGTTGGGAGGGCTCAAAGCTCAGCTCTTCCAGGCCCTGCCATAGGCAGGGACCCTTTCCAGCATTCCAGCTTGGTCACTGCCCCACCCAGCCAGGCCTGGGATGCTTCCAGGGACCCAGGAGCAGCCACCAAACAGCAGAAAACCACAGTGGAAATATACAGGCTGGAAATATTGTCCCTTTCAGTGCTGGACACTGCTGTGGTGGCAGCTGCAGGGAACCTTGGTGGCCTGCGGGTGCTTGAGCCCCAGTTAAAATTCCAGCTGGCAGGTGCGGGGGTGGGATCTGTAGCAGCTGTTCCCAAAGATGCTGCTAGGAGCAGGACCAGCATCACAGCATCCTCCCTGAGCATTTCCAAAGCCTGGGGGAACATTCCTTGCAGCTCCTGGACAATTTCACACTGAGTTTTACCACTCCAAACACCGTGAGGCCACCCTGGCCCCTCCTATTGGCCATGTGTTAGTGCCAGAGCTGCCAGCCCAACTTAACCCAAGGCCAGGCTCTGCACATTAAACTTCTGTGGAAGTCTCCCAAGGTTTGGTGCAAGGTGTGTGGAGGCTGCTCTCCTCCCTGCTCTGCCGTCGATGCAACATTCCCAGAAAAACTCCAGGGAAAGTGTGTGTGAGTGCAAACCAGGGCAAGGCAGGAGGAGAAGAGGAATTCAAGGAGATCTGCAGCTCCCAGAAGGCTGCCCTAAAAGAAGGCACTAAGCTGGGATGAATGATGCATGAGATAAAAGCCTGGGCACAGCAGGGAGGGGGAAGGAAGGGTGGTGGAAATGGGGAAATGGATGAGAGAGACAAATGGAAGAGACAGAAAAGAAAGGACAGCATTTAGCAGAAGCAGTTTCATGTCTGCAAGGGGGGGAAAAAATAAACCCATGAAACCAAACCAAAAACCTCGGGGCAAAAATTCCAGTGAGCCTCAGGGAGCTTTGTGGAGGGTGGGAGGTGGGACGGATTGGTGGCACAAACGATGCCACTTGGAGTTTTTTCCCTGTTCTAGAGAGTGAAACACCTCCAGGAACCCTGCAGGGCCAGGTCCCTTCAGCCAGGGGTGGTTCTCCTCTAAGTGGGCTCCTTTGGACTGTAGGAATGGGAAAGGAGAGGGAAAACAAAGGGAACTGAGAGTCCTCGGGCACTTGGAAATTGTTAAATTGAAAATGTTTAATCTCATCACTGTTAACTATGTGAATTTCTGGGAGCTGGGATTACATTTGTGTGCAGGAGCAGGGGTCAGGGAAGGGCTGCCAAAGCCCCCCTTGCTAAGGGACCTGAGTCCAGGAGGATGGGGATGGACACAGAGCAGGGGTTTGGGACACAGAGCGGGGATTTGGTGCCTCAGGGTCTGAGAATGAGGGAGAAGAGGGGATGGGGCTGGGGGTGACCCTGGGCAGGGCCCTGCAGAGCTCCTGGTGCTGCTGGGCTGGCTCTGCAGAGGGGCTGGGGGAGCTAGCCTAACAAAACTGAGCCTGGGGAAGGTGAGGCAAAAGCCAGGGCTGGGGTTTTGTTAAAAGGTCTCGGAGCCAGGGAAGGAGTTGCTGGGCCAGGAGGAGGAGGAGGACGAGAGACAGTGCCTGTCCTTCCTGAGGACAGGGAGCTGTGTCCTTGCAGGGCTGTGCAGACCAGGCTGTAAATCTGCTGTGCAGTGCAAGGAGAGGCAGCTCCAGGATGTTCAGCGGCCTCTTCTTCACAGGGCAGGAGCCCATAAACATCCCCACAAACCCTGGTGCTGCTGTGGCTCCAGGTTATCTGGGGTCCCACACACTGCCCATGTGGACACAGCCCAGCTCCAGAGGGTTCCAGGTGCTCCTGGAGGATGGTCCCTGTTCCCTGAACCCAGTCCTGCCTGCGGGACTCCCCTGCCCTCTGTGCTCTGGTCCTGTGCCAGGGTGCTTCAGCCAAGCAAAGCAATGCTATGAGACTAAACCCTTGGCCCAGATTCATTCCGGTGCCCTCAGTGCTCCCTGAAATTCTGCTGGCCATGGATTTGTTCTGCTGCTGTTAAACCTTGTTCGTTGAACACCAAGCCCAGGCTTTGGGAGAAAGGCCTGTGATGATTCCATGGTGAGTGAGAGAGCAGCTGCAAGAGCCAGGTCTGCCTCTCCCCTCTCCTGACCACCCTGCGGGACTTTTCCAAACCCATCCTGGAGCCCCGAATAGCCCTGCACTTCTCCCAGGGATGGGGCAGAGCAGCCCCTGCTCTGGGTACAGCCTCTCACATCCATGGATCCCTGCAGGACTGTCACCCCAGCGCTGGCTGGGGTGGTGTCTACCATCTGTATTCCAGGTTTGTGTCCAGGTTTGTGGCACTAGGGCAGGATCCCTGGCCCTGTCTGGGCTCTCCGTGCCCCAGCCCTGCCCTGCCTTTCTTCGGCTGACAATATTAACGATAGGGGTCAAGTGGAATTAAGTGGCTGCATTAATTATTCATCAGCTCCTCGGGAAGGGAGGGCGGTGGCACAGCAGGGCTTTATCTTTCTTTGGGGAGTGCATTGGGCAGCCCAGGAGCTCGGCCGGGCAGGTTTTGCCCCGGATCCTGAGGCTGGGTGGGGTTGGAGCCGCAGCCCCCCCGTGCAAGGGACAGCACATTCTGCACAAATAAACCACGGCTAAACCGAGCTCCCCTCCAAACCCACGAGCGCTGCTCGGCCCGAGCTTCCCTTCAGCGAGAGCTCGATTAAAAATGCAAAGCCTTTAGTGCTAACACTCATCACCCTGACAGGGGTTTGTGTTAACTGCGGGATGAAACTCCAGTTAAAGGCACAGGGAAACCCAGCCGGCGAACCCCGCAGCCGCAGAGCGCTGAGAGCACAGGGGCGATTTCTGGAAGGAGGGGTCGGGCTCAGCCCCTGCCCTTCGCCCTTCCCACTGCAGTTTGGCAAACGCCAGCAGCTTTGGTAAGTTCCCTTTTCTCTGTGTCTTTGCTTGAACCGTTTTCTGACTTTGTCCTTGCTTCACATCTGTGTGAGAGCCCCGTTAAAGCCAGGCAAGCCGGGTTTCCCAGGCTTGGTGCACTTTCTGCAAGTGGAACACCTGTCTGGGAGCCTCCTTCCAGAGGCTGCTGGCTGTGGGCTCAGGTGCTGAGGCTGATTTTGGTGCCTGGCTCAGCTGTGACTGCTCCCATCCCCACTGAACTGAGCAGCAAACGCCCCCAGCCCTTCCCTGCACAGCCTCCTCTTTTCCTGGGAAATCCAGCTGATCCAGAGGTGACTTGATTCCCTGGGAAACAAATGGAGCTGAGCCCTTAATCCATCCCAGCGTGGGTTTGATGTACTCCCAGCAGCAGTGACTGAGCCAAAAGCAAAGCCCTGCCCAAGCTCCCAGGGCAAGGAACCAACTTTGTGGCATTCTCTGCCTCCCATTGGATCAGCCAACATGGAAGGGCTGCGATGATAAGCCCAGCCTGACAGCTCAGCACCACATCAATGAGGAAAGCTTTACTGATAACCTCGCACTGGCACAGTCCTGAAATCCAACAAAACCCAGGGAAAGACAAAAAACACTGATGGAGACTTGGGATGAAAAATAGAAAGTCTTGCTGGCAGATGTAGAGAAGGGAGGAACCCCTATCCAGGGAAGGAGCTGCTGTGGACATCTTGCCCTGGGCAGCTGGAGCTCCATGGCAGATGCATTTTGGAATTTGGATTTAGGGAATTTGTGATGTCGGCCTTGTGTCCTTCCAACCACATCGTCCTGAGCAGAGCACAGGGAACATTTCTGCAAAGCCAAATTTGAAAGAGCTGTTTGATGTCGTGCCTGAGCTCAGCTGGGAGGATGAGTGGTTTTGCTGTGAGCTCAGCAGGTTCCAGCCTGCACTGGAAACCCAGGGAGAGCCAAGTGGGATAACCAGAAGAGGATAACCAAGGAGAGCCAGGAGAGGCTGTTCAGGATAACCAAGAGAGTCCTGCTCTTCCTGAGGTCTAGGACAGCCATCTGAA
Organism: Regulus satrapa; assembly: GCA_013396955.1. Lineage (NCBI taxonomy): Eukaryota > Metazoa > Chordata > Aves > Passeriformes > Regulidae > Regulus > Regulus satrapa. The sequence continues at coordinate 8,515 of VWZN01020029.1, read as the reverse complement.
CCCACCACCTCCTTCTCCAGCCCCACAGCATCCTACTGATCCTTAGGGAAGAGACAATTGGAGAGCTCTGTGAGAAATATGGCTTGAAACAGGACCAGACCTTCCCAGTCCTACCTGGAGAGGTGCAGGGAATTGGGAAGGACAAAAGTGAACCATGAAGAGCCTCCCACCTCCTCANTCACTTTGATGGCAGGGCAGGAGGGTGACAGCCACAGCCTCGATGCCCATGGGACATGTGTCCAGCACCTGCACCTGCTCCTTGTGCAGCTGTGAAACCAGGGAGTGCAGCCCTGCCTCTGATTGCTGCTGCCTGGGAACAGCAGGAGAGGATCAAATCCCTTTGGAGAACAGGAAAAGGCTCCTCAGGGTCCTTAAAATACACGAGGAGCTCTTGTCCCATGTCCAAAGTGTCACACCATCAGCAATGCAGAGATTCTGGGAATGGCAGGAATTCTTCAGGGGAACCTTCACTGGGAAGAGAAAATTGGGCCTTTTTCCACCTGGGACTCACAGAGGTCTTGGCCAGTCCTTCCCTTCCTGCCCTTCTTTAGTCCCTTGCTCTTCAGGCTCAGGTCTGGAACGCCAGGCTTCTGCTGCAGGAAGGATGTCCCAGCCTTTTGCTTTTCCATCTTTGTCCTTTCCTGATCCCTGGTATTGAGCAGTCAGGGCCCTGCTGAAGCCCTTGGGGCCAGGAGGGATGAAAAGCTGGACAAGGTGACCTGTGGTGGCCTTTGTGTGGGTGTCACCCCTGTATCTGCTCCGGCCCCAGGGATGCGTTTAATGAGTTTGATGAGTTCAGTGAGTGGGGCTGAGCCGCTGCCCCGGGGACTTGATGGGAGAGGATCCCAGATGGATAACCAGGCACGTCTGAGAGTGTGGCTGGGTCCCCACGGCCTCTGGGGTGAGAAGGAGCCCAGCAAGGCTGGAGAGCACCAAGTGCAGGGGCTGCAGGTGAGGCAGGGAGGTGTTTCCACCACTGCTCCTTGACCCAAGGGAACCCCAGCATCTCCCCTTCAGCTCCTCCCTGTGCAGCCCCTGGGCCAGGGGGAGGCTGCAGGGACAGCTTGGGATCACTGCTGGCTGTGATCAAAGGAGATCAAAGGTGATCTCTCCTCCCTGTGATCCCCCAGTCTTTGCATTACCTCCAAAATCCACCTGATTTGAACTCTCTTTGGTTCCAAACAGCTGCTCCTTGGTTTTCCTGAGGAAGGCTCCCATTTGCACAGCACTGGCAATCCTGGATCGCAGCATTTCCCTGTGTATGAGGTGTTTGCACACCTCACTTCTGTTCTATTCCTTCTCTGCGCCTTGCTCCCATGTTTTATTCCAAAGCTCCTGCTGTGCCTCAGGGGCTTCTGAGCTCTAATAATAATTATAGGGGTAATAAAAAAAAAACATCCTGGTGCTACCTGCATATGCCTGGTTGCTCTCTTTGCATTTCTAATAAGAGCTGGACTGGATCAGTTGGGAGTTTGGACATTTTCCATTGAGCTCTCCATGTCTGTCACTCCCAAAAAACTCAGCACTGCCCCATGGCCATCAGGTGCCATCAGCCCATGACAAGTGGCTGAGGGTCCTCACTGAGGCTTTCTTTTTTAATGGGTGAAACCCCAAGGGTTTAAGAGATTAAGGGCTGGCCGTTCAGAGACCCTAGGCTGTGACAGTCACTGACTGAAGGTGCTAAATCAGCACTAACAAGTTATCAGGGTGGAAACACCCAGATGAGAATGGGCTGGAGAACTCCTGAGAGAGCTGGAAAAGGGTTCAGCCTGGAGAGGAGGAGGCTCAGGGGGGCCCTTCTGGCTCTGCACAACTCCTGACAGGAGGGGACAGCCAGGGGGATCGGGCTCTGCTCCAGGGAACAGGGACAGGAGGAGAGGGAACGGCCTCAGGCTGGGCCAGGGTGGATTTGGGGGAAATTCCTTCCTGAAAGGGTTATTCAATCCCAGCACAGCTGCCCAAGGTAGTCCCCACCCCTGGAGAGGTTTAGCAGCCCTGTGGATGTGGCACTTGGGGACATGGGGCAGTGGTAGCCCCGGCAGTGCTTGATGATCTCAGATGAGTTTTTTAACCACAGTGACTCTGTGATTCTGCAATTTGTGCAAGAAAAGCCTTCAGTCTGTGTGACTTTTTCAACCATCTCTGGCCATGGTAGTTTCCAGTTTTAAAACAGAAGAGCAGCAAAAATTTGAGAGCAAAATGAATCCTTTGGAGCTGCCCTTGCAGGTGGCAGAGGGATATGGGGTTGATCCTTTCAGTTTCCACACCTGGAGCAGCATGAACACCATTCCCAGAGGAACAGTTTGGGACTGCGGCCACATCCTCCCTGCTCTGCTGGAAATGATGGACTGGAGATGTTCTATCCTCACCTGGAGGCACAAAAATATGAAGTCTGGGGAGGCTGATTTCTGGCTGGCGAGCTCAGGATGGAACCTTATCCATCACAGCCCTGGGACTCCAGGCTCTGTCACCAGGGGCAGCAGAAGGTGGGTCCTGTGGCCATGGAGAGCCTGGCACAGCCAGAACTCACCCCAGAGATCCAGGTACAGCAGGAATTTCCTGACCAAGCCGCACCTGCAACAGTGTGAAGACAAAACCTTTCAGAGTTGATGGGATTTACTCAGTGCCCAGTTGAGGAAATGGCAGGAGAAGGAATATTCTTATTTTTTTCTTTCCCTTCACTGTCCCAAAGACAGAAGAAAGGAGGCATCAAGGCCTTACAACTCCTGGGAAGGAGCTTAGGCTTAATAAGAATGGAAAAACCCATTCATCAGTCCCCTCCTGCAGCTTCCAAGCCCTCAGCCACACCAGGATTTATGAAGCAGCACATTTGTGACATGTTCAAGTGCCTGAGTCCTCCAGAGCTTCTCTGTTCATTCTGTATTTTTGGGATGAGGAAATAAAGCTCTGGCAGGAACCGGGACACGGGGGAGAACTGCACTGAGCCAGCTGCAAGCCAGAGCCAGCCAAAATCCTGGAGATGCTGAAGTGAGTCACATTTTATTCTTCTCTGCTTCTTTTTGCCCTCTGTGCCCCTCCTGGTGCTGCATAGCTGTTGCCCCTGGGGGATGGAGCCTCTTGAGGAAATCCAGGACCATGAATGGGCTCCAGGTCCTAGTGCCCAAGGGCTCTGGGCATCACTCCCACCCCCACACACCCAGGGCAATGCTGGAGGGTTTTCAGGGGATCTTTGGAGGGGTTTAATAACCCACTAGGGTGTCCCATTGGAGAGGGGATGACTGGAACCACAACTGAGGGAGCCAGGAGCTTCCCATGAGGAATTTGGTGTGGATCCAGCTGGTGCTGGGCTGAGCTGGCTGTGGAAGAGAAGAGTGCAGAGGGACAGCACTGGACAGAGCACCCCTGGGTACCCTGGGCCTTTGCCAAGGGTGGGCCAGAGGGTCCTTGGGAGGAGGAGATGCCTGGATGAATGGACATGGAATTGGAGTGGAATGTAGAGGCTGCACTTTCTGTGTCCTGGGCTGGGGGATAAGGGGAGAGCAAATGAATCTGGAAAAGCTTCCTTGGCTGCAGGAAAGGAATGAAAAAGAAAAAGCCGTATCACAGGAGGGGTTTATCTGTTCCTCCTTGCAGCATTCCAAGGAGCCTCTCCTGGGAGCTGCTTTACTGAAGGGTAGAAACCAGCTGGGCCCTGGAGCAAAGTGCTGTGCCTGGGCCCCTCCCTGGACACCCATCCTGAGGATCAGTTCTGGAGTGCCCTTCTCCAGCCCTGCCCCCCTGTGCTCCCCAAGCATTCTCTGCACTGTCCCTTGGTGCTCCTGAGCCCCTGACACAGGGCAGGGCCTGTGGCCTCCCTGCTGCTTTCTGCTCCTTGTCCATGTTTCAGGAGCCCTCGTCCACAGTCCTGTGAGCCCCCTTTGGATCCCTTTGGCTGCTCCTGGGCCTTGCTCAGGGGCTCACAGCCACTGGCTCCTGGTCCAGATGGCTCCTTAGCCAAGCTCAGCCCCATTCTCTTGCAGGAATGGGATTTTGGGCAAAGCTTTCAGTCTGCCTCCAATCCTGTTCCTGCACTGGCTCAGGTTCCTGGGATGAATCTGCAGGAGCCTGGCCAGGCTTTGGAAGATGCTGGTCATGCTGAGGGACTTCGGAGTGAAAGCCTTCCATCCTCAGAGCATGAACTATGTTTGAGGTATTTAAATATCCTGAAGTCAGGTTCTCTGTAGCTCAGATCTCACTGGCAAGCCATGAAAATTAAAGACCTGTATAAAAGGGAATTAAAACTTCTTAAACCGCTCTTGAAAATGTCTTTACTTGCACCTTTATTGCCATTTCTCTGGACCCTCCATGGAACATTTCCTTTTCTGACTCTTCTGGCATCTCCTGGCTCTGGTCCCCTCCCATTTGAGGTGTCCTTTCTTTTCCTTACAGTGTTAAGTGCTGCAGTCTCTGAGCCTGGTCCCTCCCTCTCCTTCCCACCTCCCTCCCATTCCTGCCTCCCGAATATTCCTGCTCCTTTTGGCTCACTGCACTTTATATCCTGACTCCAGCTGCCAGGCCCCCGCGTCCCTGGAGCTCTGTGCTGGGACTCCAGAAATCAGAGAATGTTTCTGGAGCTGAGGTGGAAAATGCTGTGCAGTTTTCCCTGCCCCCCTGAGGCTTTTCCAGGAGAGGCTTTGCAGCAGATGTGGGTGATGAGCAGGTGTGGGGGTGCTGGGGCAGAGCCTGGGGAAGGACACAATTCCTCACAATTCCTCTGCTCCTGGAGGGATTGACAGCCCTGGCTGACAAACCCTGGGTGTCTCTGGCAGCGCTCTATCATTTTGATCTGGATTTTGACACCATGTCTCTCTCTCCAGTCCTAACAGAATGGGAAAGGAAATTATGTGTATTTGAACAAATCACAGCACTCTGACAGGAGTCATGAGCAGTTTTAATGAAGTAGATTTGTTCCCTGTCTCATCCCCCGACTGGTAAATTTAACTTGACTTTGTCCCTTTAAATAACAGAAATATGTGATGTCACATCTAATACTTCATCAGTGTCTGTAATGCCATCAGTCACAGGAGCAATAATATGACATAGATATTTTTTTAATGATAAATGGCTTCTATCATTCTGGAAAAGATCCCACCTTAAATGGATTGAGTTCATGAAAAAAAATTCCATTGGAATTAATTTTATTTTTTTCTTTTTCAGTTTAACTGAAGTGAGGGTTGAATTGGCTGGGAAATGATGTTTGAAGTGGGAGACTGGGAGGGCAGAGCCCCTCTCGGCCGGAGCGTGCAGCAGAGGGCACTGCACGATGCACTGGGATCATCCTGGGGCTCGGGGCTCGCACCCCTGGACGGGCCAGGGCTCCATCCCCGGGCTGGGGATGCGATACCGGGAGTGACACGGGCCTTGTCCCCCAGCTGGGACATCCCTGCAGCTGGGCTGCTGCCGGTTCCCAGCTCACGCAGGGCCGGGGCTCCTCGCTGGCCTCTCCCACCCCGGCTCTGCCCCGCTCCTCGGGCTGTGCTGTCCTGGGCCGGGATAGCCAAACCCCTCCGGCTTCTGAGCTCCTTCTCCAGCCCGTGCCCTCCTGGCCCGTCTCTCACCCACTGAAGCAGCTGCCCCCAGCGAAAACTTATTAGGAGAAGCATTCCTGCTCCAAAACCAGGCACCCATGAGAGAGCTGCTGGGGAGAGGCTGGGGCTGCTGAGGGCTCGCAGTTCCACCTGGTCAGTGTTGATCTCTGCCCCGGGACAGGCTGGGGCTGAGCCAGGGCAGGCTCAGGTTGGATTTTGGGAAAGGCTCTTCCCCAGAGGGGGCTGGCACTGCCCGGGCTCCCCAGGGAATGGGCACAGCCAGGGGCTGCCAGAGCTCCAGGAGCTCCCAGGGATGCCCAGGGTGGGGCTGTTGGGGGGTCTGTGCAGGGCCAGGGGCAGGAGTGGGTGATCCCTGGGGATCCCTGGGTCCCTTCCAACCCAAGCTGTTCTGTGATTCCATGACTGGGACTGTCCTCTGCACTTATTCCTCAGTCCATTTTCATTAAATGCTTGCTCATTTCTCAGGGTGCCCCTCAAAGGAACAGCCCCAGCTTGAGGATTTGTTTCCCTTTCATTTCTTCCATATTTTTTCGGTTTGGTTTTTTTGGGGTTTTTTTTTCTTTTGTTTTGTTTTGTTTTGTTTTTTTCTTTTCTTTAGCATCTGAGCTCACATGTGATTTGCTACCACTTCATTTCTTTCCCCCTAAGCTGGAGAAACTGGTGTCCTCCAGCTTTCCTGGTGTGACTCCCAGGAGAGGTGGGGGCAGAGCAGAGGAGTGCTCAGAGCTGGGAGTGAGAAGAGGAGGAAAGTGGAACAGACCAGGAATTTCCACTGTTGGTTCCACCTGGGAAATGTGTTTTCTGTGGATGAAGGGGCTCCTGGCAGATTGGTGCCAGATAGAACTGCACTGCTGGGATGTCCCAGAGCAGGTTGCAGGTGCTGCCTCTTTTCCCTTGAACTTGAGGATTCCTGCAATCCAAATAAGCCCTTCAGGAGCAGGTTTATGTTTTTAACAGCCACAGACCTGCTCTGTGCAAAGCCAGTCTGCCTCTGGAACTGCCAGGAATTACAAAGGAGTCACGGAACTGGAACCTGCTCCTGCACCTGCTTTTTATTATTTGTCAAAATCCTGAGTCCTTTTGTCACTCACTGAACAACCACAGGAGGAAAAGCACTCCTGGGGAGGAGGTGTTTGTGAGGGCTGTCCTGCTGACGTCTCCTTGGATAATCCTTGGGAGAGAGGAGCAGAGCAGGAATTCCCCTCTCTGCTCCTGGAGCAAGCCAGGAGATCATTCCTGAGCACTGTCCTGGCTGGGGCAGCTCCTGCATGGAATGATGTGCTGGCACCTGGGCATGCTCCTTTGTGGGCCTCTGAATCCTTCTGGAAAAACATCCCAAGCGCCTGCATGAGGGCCCTGGGGCTGTGGCTCAGGAGAGCCCCGGTGGAGGTCTGGGCTCAGGCTGAGCATTGGGAATGAGCTGGAAAGGAGCAGCAGGAGTGACCATGGGAACAAGCCCCATCCCAGGGGCTTCCCAGCTCCTGCTTCATTTCCCACCTGCTGTGATCCTGAGCGCTCTCACCCCACCCACCTCCAGAACCCCTTTTGCCCTGGGAGTCCTTCCAGGTCTTTCTTCACGGTCACAGTCCCAGCTAAGGATGATCCCTCTGGAAGTCCAGGACCAGGCTGGAGGATTTCATGGAGAAGGTCCCTTCCCTGAGCTACTCTGCCCAGCTGCCCCTCCTCACCTTCAGGGAGTCTCTCTCCATCTTTTCTGGAGCTCCTTCAGGCCCTGCAAGGCCACGCTGAGGTCCCCCAAAGCTTCTCCTCTCCAGATGAACATTCCCAGCTCTCCCAGCCTTTCCTCCCAGCAGAGCTGCTCCATCCCTCTGCTCAGCCTGGAGCCTCCTCTGGGCTCCTCCAGCAGCTTGAGCAGGAGTTCCCAGGAGCTGAACAAGTGGAAGATCCCCTCTGAGCAGCAGCTCCCCGAACCACGACTCCATGTGTGTCCAACAGCATTTACCAAAATTCCAGGCATGTCCAAAGGCATTTACCCCAATTCCAGGTGTGTCCAAAGGCATTTCTCCTGCAGGATGGCCCCTCTTGCCCCCTCCATCCCCGGGGAGTTCCTGCCTGGCCGCAGGGTGACCAACAAGCCACTCGGTGGCCAAGCCAAGGGTGGCACCGAGACACCGTCACCTGCCTGTCCTCTCCATTTTATTTCCATGTTTCTCTCCTGTCACCTCCCCTGCTCCCCCTCAGGACCTGCCAGGACTGTGTTGTTCCCTCTTCATTCCAAAGGGAAGGTCCAGGAGCTGCTCTCCTCCTACTGCTCCTCCAGCCGAGGGCATGGCCAACAAGGGATGCAGCAGAGAGGATTCCCAGGATGTGAGGCGGCCACAGGAAGGGTTAATCCACGTTCTCCAGCATGGAATTGAACAGATGTGATTGCACACATGCCAATGGGAACCTCTCCATGATGGTACTCATTGGTCTCACGTCCTTGTCCTTCAATTATTTGATTCATTCACATTTAGGATAAATACAGGATTAACCCAAAATGAGGTTTTAGGAGGGAGAAGCTCTTACTCTTTAACTTTAATCTAAAATTCATTCAAACAATTCCCTCTGGTGATTGAGGGGAGGTGATTTAGGGAAGGATAAAGGCACTGAGCAACCTAGGGGTGGACTGGGCCTGAGACAGCCACAGTGGTCTCCAATGTCTGCTTCAAATAAACCCAACACANTTTCTCTTTATGCCAGTTATTAGCAGGTTATAATTATCTTGAATTTAGGCAGATACCTCAAACCACTGAAATTTAGTAGTTCAGAAAAAGTCCAGGCATTATTTATGCTGTTGTTCTACTTTATTCATTGGGTAAGACATAATAATTTTTTTTTTTTTTTTTTTTTTTTGCCAGGACATCTCTCCCCTGGGGGCTGCATTAGGGCTGATGAGTGTGGACACCATATCTGCCTACGGGCCAGATGCAAGGTGAAGAGCCATCATCCCATCCCATCCCATC
>VWZN01020028.1:3241-13739 GCA_013396955.1 Regulus satrapa | reverse complement strand
TCCCTTCAGCAATTTGAGATGATCTATCTACAAAATATCGATCCCCCTCCTTAAGTTCTCACTCAAATCCAGTCTAATCTTTGTCTGTAGTTCTATCAAATCAACACAATTGTGAGCCAAACCTCCATCTTCAGTGGGTATCCCAGAAATAAATTGAGCTGGATTCTGTGAGGTAGTTACTTTTAGTTCCAGCTCGGGAGAATGTATAAGGATAGCTTCATATTTTAAAATTTGACTATCCATGAGCCATTTTTTGGCTTTCTGATGTAGTATGCTTCTAATGTTATGGGGAGTATACACAGTCATAGGAGCCCCAAAGGTGACTTTTCTGGCTTCCTCTATTGCTGTATCTGGGTCCACTCCCAGATAAATTTGTAAATTTTTTTCTGAGTCTTTCCAACCAGTCCGTGGGAAACTCATCCTTCCCATGATGTTCACTAAAGGCTTTGCTAATACTTTGCTGTTTAGGAACTGCTTCCCTGATCCCCTGAATAATTATATTTCTAAGATCTATCATATTCTGCCGGTCAGGGGGTGCATTATGGTTCCAATTTGGATCTATGTTTGGCCATTTCTGATCACCAGGAAGCGCCGGCTGGTGTCCTCTTTCCCATACCCTCATTCCAGCTGGTCTGATCATCTGCCGTTCTTCTATGAAGAACAAAATCTCTAATATAGATTGAATCTCCCCCCAGGTATAGGTATTTGGCCCTAAAAACTGGTCTAACCGGTCTGATACTCCAAAGGATCGTCTAGCATCTTTCCCATTTCTTTCTTAAATTCCCTGACATCCCCAGTGTTTAAAGGTACATTCACAAATCCTATTCCTCATGCGCTTCCTCCCAAAGGGACCTCCCTTAATGGATATAACTGACCCCCACTTTCTTCATTGCTTAAAAGGTTTTATCTCGCTTACATATTCATTCAGTGCCTGACATATCCAACTTTCAGAAGATCTGTACATGGGCCAAAACAAATTGTCAAGTCTTATAATTTCCCTGGTCCATGCAACCATATTGTACTTAATAATTTTCTCCTTACTTTTATCACTTCTCTCTTCCAAATAGTCCCATAACATTTAACATCAACCCCAGAGGACTGTCCTGAGGAATGTCCAGTAATGTGTTCCCTTTATCCTTTGTACCCCAGTTCTTACGTGAACCCCGGTTCTTACTTGAACCGTTGGTACTCACGTCTCTTGGTTTTCTAAGAACCTGACCCATTCATGACTGGTCCTTTGGCACCTCCAGCCCCCGCCTTTTAAATAAAATCCCTCTGACAAAAGCTTCTGGCTCCCAACTTGATTCTAAATCCCTTTCAACAAGTGCTCCCAGCCCTCAATTTTATTAAAAGTCCCCTATTCACATACTTTCTTCCTTTGCCTGCTGCTCCTCTTGTGAGAAGGTGGAAATGAGGCTAGAAGAACTCTGCTCTTGCACCATAACTATGTTACGTTTCAAACATACACCAGTCAGACAACACCCAANGGCTCAGACATGTTTGTCAGGTTACACTCCTAGCAAGTTGGTACAGCCATGACAAGTTCTTATATGCCTGCAACAAGCTCACAGTTTTTCCTTATACATAAGAAATGGATACAATTTATACATAAGAAATGGATACAGTTCATAATTATTTGCTAAAGTAATAGCGACAAATTAAAAAAAACCCCAGCAATTTATAGCAAAGTGATTTGAACAAAAAAAATGAAATCATTATATTTTCCTTTGTCTTATGTCCATGTTTTGCTTTAAAGTTCAGCCTTTTTGTTTATACTGATTCCATGGTGTATTTCCATAATGACACAAATCACTATGTAACATCTCACATTGATACAGACCAGGATGCTGCTGGCCTTCTTGGCCACCTGGGCAGACCCTGGAAGCTGTTCAGCCGGCTGTTGACCAGCCCCCCCAAATCCTTTTCTGCTGGGCTGCTTTCCAGCCACTCTGCCCCACCCTGTAGCATTGCAGGGGGTTGGTGTGACCCAGTGCAAGACCCAGCACTTGGCCTTGCTGAATCTGTTTCATACACGGTCTGTAAACATCAAATTGTCACCCACAGAATCAAATGAAACACCAATTCCTGCCTGAGTCTGTTTCATAAAACACAGTCCTACGGGGTCCTAAAATAGTAATCTACCCTTCTGCTTGGAGCATCCCTCTTCCCAAATAACATTTTCCCTCCTGAGACTCCCTGTTCTTTGACTTAATCCAGTCTCCTCCATCCTCAAAAGGATTTCCTAGTCATTCTCGGCTCTCTGACTCAGCTTTGCATCTCCCCTTTGACTATCTGGAAGGTGCTACAGGCTTTCAGGAACACCAAGTCAAAGATCTGCAGTTCTCTGCTATTTACAGTAACCTGCACAGGAATCCATGAGCTCTGGCCTTTTAAATTTCCCATTTTATTGAGGAAGAGACTGCAGCTATTTTCTCATGCTTGCATGTTTTTGGAGATCCCTCACCAACTGGTAGAGATTACTCTATTCTGCTGCCATGAGACCCCACCTGGAGTACCATATCCAGTTCTGGGGCCCCCAGTACAAGAAAGACCTGTTAGAACAGGTCTAGAGGAGGGCCATGAAAACAATCAAAAGACCGGAGCACCTGTCCTTTGAAGAAGGGCTGAGAGAGTTGGGGCTGGTTAGCCTGAAGAAGAGAAGGCTCCAGGAATACCTTATTGTGGCCTTTTAGTACTTAAAGGGAGTTTATAAGAAAGACACAGTAACATTTTTTACTAGGGTCTGTAGTGACAGGACAAGGGGAAATGACTTTAAAGTGAAAGAGGGTAAATTTAGATTGGACATAAGGAAGATGGTTTTTACAATAAGGGTAGTGAGACATTGGCACATGTTGCCCAGAGAAGTTGTTGCTGCCCCACCCCTGGAAGTGTTCAAGGCCAGGTTGGATGGGGCTTGGAGAAACCTGGTCTAGTGAAAGGTATCCCTGTTCATGACAGGAATTGCAACTCCATGATCTTTAAGGTCATTTTCAACCCAAACCATCCTGTGATTTTAAGATGTAGAAGATTTGGGCTGAAGAGAGCAAAACCAGAGAGGCACACAGGGTTACAGTTTAGGCTATCACACTTACAAACATGGTTGGCCCGTACTGGAATGCACTGGGAACACCGGGCACACCAGCATAATAAGGTAATCCAGTGTAGCTGTACCCTGGGGGCAGGGTCGGATTGAGGAATGGCTGCTGAGTAGTATGGTGAGTCTGAGTCTGGTTCTGCTGCGACTGGGCAAGCGTGGTAGCAGGAGCAGGGGAGGCAGAATCTCCACGGCCAAATTTTGTTATGTCACCTGTGAAAGAACAAACTCATCAGAAAAGCTATCAAAACTACACCAGAAGTGGAGAATTCAAAGGATTCAAAATCTCTGAATACGAGTAGACAACTACAGAAGAGAACACATCCTACACTTGAAAGCCTGGAGCTGTTCATGGGAAGCCCTCTCCCAGTCTCTGTTCCTGAAGGCTACAGGGACATTGCCTGTTAGTAGCAGAGAACTACATGCCATGACTAATCCATTGCTAAAATGGAGATACCAATACTTACCTACCTCACACAATCTGAGCAGATTCATTATATCAGAACATTGCAATAAAACATGCTAAAGGCAAAAGTTTGGTAAACAGCCAAAGAGCAAATACTTGTTGGGTTAAAATGTGACTTTCCTAGAGGTTAAACTGATTAGCTAAGCTTCATGGGCTGAAAGCAAGTTAGGATTAACAGGAAGTGATAGACATATTTTTGTCAGTCTGTTTATTTGCCAAGCATGACTAGAGTTAATATGTCTTGTTCCTCACACCACCAAAGTTCTGGAAAGAATAGCTGAAGGCCAGGAAAGCAAGACTGGCATTATGGGCCACCTTTTTTAAGAAGTAGGAAGGGAAATTCAGTTATTACCCCAAAAGCAGACTCCCAAGAGAAATTATTATGCAGAAGAAAAACTCATGAACACTTGCATTTTCTGGTGGCCTGCAGAGCACCATGCTCATATGTTTTTAGGGAGGCGACATATATCACTCATATCTATCTCATTCCCAACTAGTATTCCTTTATGTTGGTTACCAAAAAGTATGACAACACAATATCATCGCTATGGTTTTAAGCTGTAATCAGATTACAGTGAAAGAAAACCACTGTTTGAAAATCCTGGATAGCAATAATGTCATCTTTGCACAACAATAACTGAAGAGTAAGAGTAGGAATGAAAAGGGGCTTCTTAGACCACATGCTTTTGGTAATTAAATCCATTAGATTTGGAGAGGGTGAGAGGGAGCCTGCTACAGGCAGCTCCTGCTGAGAACATGCAAGTAACTAAAATAGCAGTAACAAAGGAAAGCAAGCCAGTCAAATTTCAAGAATGATTAAGCTATGGAATATTTTTCAAGCACCTCTATGAACATGGGAAGGACACTAGATGATACTACCATTTAAATTTGTAACAATTTTGCACTTATTCTCAAAGGGTATCCAACTTACTCCCAAGAAGCTCCAAGTCACATATGAATTACAGACCAAAACCATGAAGGAAAAAAAAAAAAAATCAATGTCTGGGTTGAGAGAAAGATGCTTGCTTTTGTTTGGCTAGTTTGGACTGATGGGTTTAAGTGCCTACAGAAGGAGAAAATGGACGGCTTTTTCAGCAACAGCAGGATGACCAGCACATCTCACTAATCATCCTCATGTTTAAATAATACTCACCTGAATAGGGGTTGTTAACAAGGCTTCCATCTCTGCCTGTCAAGGTTGCAGGAGCAGGGAATGTAATTCCATAGTAATCCTTAGAAAAATACATTATAATTTATTAATAGCTGAAATGCTGAAACCACAACAGAGCTGGACAGCTCTTATAAACCCTTATACTTTTTATAATATAACCCTTATATTTCTTATAAGCATAATAAAAATTTAAAAGGAAGAACTAAAGAAAGTTTATGCAAAAACTGACCTTATAATTTACAGCATAGCTGAAGGTTTACCTGTATCCTCAACTTCAAAATAAACCTATTTTACGGACTTTTTTAATATCATATACAAATACTTCATCTCTTAATGCGAAATTAAAGGCAATGACTAAATGCTTACCCCTCCCAACCCGCAGCTCAGAGCTGTCATATTCCAGTGAGACTGTGTCTGGAAGAGCAACAGACCATCAGGGGCCAAAGACCTAAATTCAAGCCAGGACTGTAATAACAATGTAGATGTAGTCTAAAAATTTTAACATGCTTTGTTTTCTAAAAGTAAAAACATAATCTAGGAAAACAGCACAAATATTTAAAAAAAACTGTTGAAAAGGAGTTATCACCTGATGACTGGAAAATTTACTTAAACTATGTTACAAGAGAACTCACATCAGTAGTCTCTAAAGTGAGGTGCACAAGACAATCCACTGGGGTGCATGAAGAAATTTGTTTTGGTACCATTAAAAAATAAATTTTTAAAAAATTAAAAATAGAGTATAAAAAAAAAAGTTCTCATCCTTTTTAAAAATTTTCATACTTTTTAATTTTCATGTATGTTTTATAACATACATATTAGTACAAGAGTATGCATATGTTGCCCGTTAAACAGAGACACAAACTAACAGAGTGTCAGTTTATGCGGTGCTTTATTTGGGCCCGGGGACCTGAGGACTAACGGCCCAAGTCAGGATCCCAAAGACCCTCATTCCGAATCAGCCTTTTATACTTTTACAAACTTGATTACGTGCAGAAAACAGCATATCTTGGATACAAAACAGTCACAAAACAGTTACATTCATCATAAAGATAACCATTGTCTAATCACTGTTTAACCATAAATCTTTATGCTTGTCTAACTTAATACACTAGTTTTAACCGATAGAGCTTCATTAAAAACTATATCTTATCTTTATCTTTAACAACAATCTGCTAGCTCTACATGTTCTGCATGCTCCATTCGTTCCTTTGATTATTGTTCTCTCATTCTCAACACATTCCTTGACTTATTTCCAAACCTTGCTTTATTTTGAGGCCTAAGGATCTGAGCAAAGCCTTAGCTTAACTACTACTATTTTATTTGGATACCCATAGATTCTTTTCACTTGTAACACATATATAATTTAAAAATAAAAATATATTGGGAGTGCTCACAATTTTTTTGCTGATGAGGTGATGCAATCAAAAAAGGTGGAGACCACTGCCTTAGATCATTTTTCTACAGGAACTAAGAAAATCCTAGCCCTAGAAGGCTCAGATTTTGAAAGGGCATGCCAACCAAACCAAAGCAATATTTTGTGTTCAGTTTGGAACAAAAAGAGAAAAAATTTCCCTTCCCTTTCTGGGTGAACTCCACATATGAGGCTGGAACTCTACTAAGTTATTTTCCTCCAAATTCTCATGGATTTCTCCCCTCTAACTCAAATCCATCAAGAGTGCCTTGCATTATAATGTAAGGTATGTATTCTATCACCACCTATATCACCTTCTGATAAGCTGTTAATAGTCACTCATTTGCAACAGCTATCCAATGCACACAGTCTAAAGGGGGAGGCCATCTCTCCTAATGGGCCATCAAGGACTCACCAGCATGACTCATAGAATTACATAATCCCATTGTGAAATTTCCTGCCCTGGGGGAGGAACTGAATATTCCTACCTGGATATAATCTGGGTTTGGGACACCATGATACAACCACTGGACCTCCAGAGAAGGACCAGACCTTTCTACAGGATCACTGTTATGACAAGACCACATCCATCATTCCAACGGGACTATTACCACCACCCTGAGCCACAAGGTGTCAGGTCATATTCTGACTCTGTTGGTTTAAATCAATTTTCCTGTAGTACTGACATTTTTATTTGTCCTATTAAATTGTAGATTCTGACTTGGAATCTCTTGCAACATATTTTTGTGGGGTTAATTCCTCCAGCTGGCTTATTTTCAAACCAGCACAAAAACTTAATGCTTTAACCACTTACATATCAATTTACACAATCTTCAACACTGGAAAAGCATCCTCCTTCATACCCCTCTGCAAATTCCCCAACACGCTGAACATGAAACCATCTGTCAAGGATTTAGTATTGCAGGTGTTTTCTGTAATTTGAAACTATCATATTTCATCCTCCTTTTCTTCCCAGGTAATGTGAGAGGAATGACTGTTGTGTCTTTACAAAAAAACTGTGAGTCTACTGATAGACAGGATTAGCACCAAGAGATAGGAGAAACAATGGTAGGATTCCACTGATTGAATGGGTAAAAGACATTTGCTTTTACAAACAAACTGTAGGTTTACTGATGAATAAAATTGAATATTGAAAGGTGAAAGAAACAAGGGGGAAGAAAACACAAATTCCATAAGAGTTAATAATTAAAAGGGGGGGTTATACATTAAAGGGGAATTTTTAGGTATTAGGTGTTCCAGGAAGTCTGTGCATCTCAAGTACCTCAGCCAATGGGGAGAGAGAGAGGGAAATGAGGCTGGGAAATTAGGATAAAAGAGAGGCTGTGTCCTCTGAAAGTTTGAGAGATCCCAGGGGAATGCCCCATGGCCTCTCCCTTTATTCAAATAAAGTCAAGGGACTCCTCTGTCTCCTTTTTGGACATAAAGCTCTGACGGTCATGGATTAATTTTCCTGATAATGCCACCTAAGCATCTCCAGCATGAATCACTTAGCAAAACACATGCAAATTCCTATTAAAAAAATCTTTGCAGGTTACTCAAAAGTAGCACTCCCATCTCCTTCTAAGGAACATCATAAAACAAAAAGCAGATTTGGATAAGAGATCTGAACAGGATTCATTGGATGACAACTGGAACTGACACAGTTACATTTTTTCCCTATATAAATCAGAAAAAATATAACCAAATCCACATGAGAACAGGATCTAAGGATTGCAATTATTACCACTGCCCCTCAGGTAGGAGATGTGCTGGTTTTAGCCAGGGTAGAGGTAATTTTCTTTCCAGTGGCTGGTATGGGGCTGTGCTTTTTATTGGTGCTGAACACAGGGTTGATAATATAGAGATGTTTTTGTTGTTGCTGAGCTTACACAGAGTGAAGGCCTTTTCTGCTCCTTGTACGGCCACACTGTGGGGAGGAGGCTGGGGGTGCATGGGAGGTTGGGACAAGATGCAGATGGGACAAGTGACCCCAACTGACTCAAGGAATATTCCAGACCATATGACATCATGCTCAGCATATCAAGCTTGAGGAAGAAGGGTGCGGGCGACAACATATATTTGGATTTATGTGTTTGTCTCCCCAAGTCCCCATTTAGATGTGATGGAGCCCTGCTTTCCTGAAGGTGGGTGAATACCTGCCTGCCCATGGAAAGCAGTGAATTAATTCCTTAGTTTGCTTTGCTTGAGTTTGTGGCTTTTGCTTTTCCTATTAAACTGTCTGTATCTCAACCCACAAGTTTTCAAGCTTTTACGTTTTCTGATTGTCACCCTGATCCCTCTGATGGGGGAGTGAACAAGCGGTTGCTTGGGGCTTGGTGCCTGGCTGGCGTTAAACCACAACACGAAAACCACATCAGCACTGAATATCCCTATCCCACACACCTGTGCATACACATATTCAAAATAAAAATCATTATAAAATATGAGTGCAAACCAGTTATCTTTACATTTCATTCCTGCCCATAGGAAAACATCAGAAGAGATACTCTGCTCTTCAAACAACATAGTTATTTCCTGACCTACAGAAGGTATGCAGAAGGTGCCTAAGGTCAAAACTGAAATATCAGGAATAGACTCAAAATCCAAGACAGAAAAGGACTGAAAAACAATAAATGTTCTGATGTAATAAAAGTAAGTTCCACCAAGAAGCTCGCTAGGTACCACACACACCAGCTAAGGCATTTATAAGATCTCTACTACACAGGCAGCCTGCAATAGACTAACAGAAAAGATAGCATATCCCAATGTAATATACACCAAACTTAAAATAAATAAACAAAATCCAAACAAAACCAACAAAATCCCCAAAACACAACACAGTGAGAACATACAGCATGAACATAGGCATTAAGAAATTTAGTTAAAATTTAAAAAACATACACACACTCCTCCCCCAACTCACTGTATCAGCAGCCACCAGTACATCTCACTACTGGAAGCTTCCCAGGAACCACTAACAACTTTACTTGGGACTCAGCCCACTTTCACTTTCCAGATATAAACAGACCAGCATGTCAAAGACAAATATTTCCACCAGTTCCTGCCTCCCATATATCTAATGTTGCCTAATTTCTACAACATATTCAAAACACAATAAAAATACCCCAAAATCTAGAAACCACAACCATTGCATGAATAGTTGATGGAAAAACATTCACAACATTTATGCATTTATTTATAAATATCAACACACTGAGGAGAAACGGGGGGAATGATGCATGACCCCAAAAACATTCTTCAAGATATTTGCAGAGAGCAAGGAAAAACTCTTCCATCAGCAAGGCTGTAGATGTTATAGGGAAAGGTGGGGGAAAAAAATAAGACAAACAAAGTAAAACTGTTTGTCAATAACAAATAAAACATACATTAACTCATATATACAAATAATAAGAGCATGAAATAAGAAAAACAGATGTTGGTTGACAAACGTGAAAATAAAACCAAGCAAGACCAATCACAAAAGAGACAAAAAGGAACCCTAAAATGCATCTCCAGCACAACTACCCCAAAAGCCTCTGCCACCATGCTTTCATCACCCATTGAACCGTAACAGCACAATGTAGAAAACTGCCAGGCTTGCTGTGTCAAAATGTGGAGAACTGATGAGGCTAGTTGAGCAAGAAGTGAACTGAGCCACTTGCTTATCTTCCACCTGGCTTGAGCAAGGGCATGCTTATCTTAACAACTGAATGATATCTGGGGTGAAGCAAAGGCCTCAGCTTGATGTCTCAATTAAGCTAGAAAAACAACCACAGAAGCCTCACAGAAGAGCACCCATGCCTCTACCAGACATTAGCCTCATACTCCCTTATGCACACATAACAAGCCTTGTTAGAAGTTTATAAACTATGACCTAGTCTCACCTCCTCAAGATGATAAATCTGGTCCTTTGCAAACACTTGGTGGAGAGGAGAAACACCTCCTTAAGAAGAGACACTTTACCCATTGCTGGGCAGATTGACAGTTCTGACTCATTTTCCTTTCTCCCTTAGAAGGGGTCCCTCTTTCAGTAAGAAATTGCATTTAGCAGATGACACCCGGGTGCAAGTAAGCTGTTGGGGGTTGGTTTCTCGTTCTATCTTATCTGTAGAATTTTTTACCATTGTTCTCCCAGGAGCGCTAATGTGGGTGCTTAAGAAACACAAAGACTCTGGGCCAAAGCAGACAAAACATAGGGGAGAACATGGTGACTAACTTGGCAGATGGGAGGGGAGAGGGGGTGTTTCTCGGAGAAACGTGGACTGTGGTTTTTGGGGCGGTCTCTCGCTCTCAGGTTTTTTAGCCTGGGAACTTGGGACCAGACCTGTCTCTGCCTCGCTTGGAGCTGCCGCGGCC
>VWZN01020027.1:374466-390283 GCA_013396955.1 Regulus satrapa | reverse complement strand
CCAGTTCTTTGATCTCAAAATGTCAATACACTACCTGGAGTAAAATCTTCTTTGCTTTCTTTCACTAGTGCAACAGCATATTCTGATACTTCAGCAGCTTCTCTTTGCACAAGCTGACGTAAGCAAGCTACCACTGCACGTCTCAGTAGTAAGTATGAGCTACAGAGATTCATCTGAAACATGCAAGAAGATACGGTAAGATGGCTAACAAACCTCTTTTGGCAATACCTCAGTAAGGCTGGTATTTTCTGGACACTTCCAGCTATGGCAAATATGTTAAATCAGTAAACATGTAATTGATGCTCTTTTTGCTCAGCTTTTTTTTTTTTTTTTTAACTCCCAAATGAAATTTTATGCAGGTCCTACAGTCAGTTTTGTAAAACATATCAGTACTTTTAGCATCTTCTCTCCAAAGGCAACTTACAGTATTGGTTTGGGGCTGGATCCACCTCTCAACCAATATTGTGCAAAAACTGCCATTTACCTTCAGTGTGTGGTGAATCGTGGTCTCAGTGAACAACTAACTCTTTGACTACTGGGTATATGCATAAAATGGACTTGAAAACTCAGTAAAAGTCATCATCAGATGTAACTAGAGAAATGTCAGTGAAACCAAGGGTGAGAGAGTCAATCAGGCTTTAGTAAAACAGAACTCCATGCGTGCAAGGAAGTTTATAAGCAAGACCAAAGAAAACACTGCTGCAGTTTCTTTGGAAAAAAACATTATATACTCAGTTTACATTAAATTTCATTTCGGAAAAGTTGAGAGAAAGGATGAGAGATACTGGTGAATGTGTGACACTGAGACAGGTCAGCTCTCCTGAGTAGTCTCTAGCAAAAAAGTTCATAGCACCATCATATTTTAACACCAGCAGGCCAGTGTGTGGGTTATTTTACTGGAAAATACATTATCATAGATTCACTATTACTGGAATAAAGAAAAACACTTAAAAAAACCCAAGACATAGCCTCAAGGGTTTTTGTTAGAATGGAGCTCTCTGATTTTTATTTGCTTCTTTCAATTTTAAGACAATCCTGAAGGGAATCCTAAAGATATGATAAACTAGCTGTGTGGTCAGGCAAGATAGCTACACTAATATTTATACATCTTCTTCTAAATTAAACTCAGGCTATCATAAAAAGAAAAATTGTTCTCTACAACTAAGCAGTTGTGTACCCTTAGCTGTTGCCATCCTTAAAATAGATAGAGCTGAGTGTCTGCTTCAGGAAAACCTTGTGTTAGGCTGTGCTCCTCATCTGTCAGCAACAGGCCAATATATGTTAGTCAAAATGACTAATATATATTATTTAACAATTGCTTAAAGAAGGCAACTTAAGGACAAAAAGAATAAGCAATAAAGAATTTTAGCTTTGTTAGATTAACAAAACTAAGCTTCGTCTTCGGAATTTCTATGCATGCACATGAATCTGCATCTCAGCATTACGTAATTATACACAAAAAGATACACTTGCATAATTCTACAGGAAAAGCAGCCTGACTCAATAGGTATGTCTGCAAGGTACTTTAATTGCAACTTCAGAAACAAGTGAGACTTTTAATGCAACATTTATGCAAGCAGTGCTACACATTCTACTTCAAGTTGGACATGCATAAATTCTGTGCTCATTTTTAATATGACAAAAAACAGAGGGCCAAATTGAGGCTGAAATAACCAAAATAATTCAAGATGCACATTTTTAATCTCTCTCATTCTCCCACATTCTAAGCAGGGAACAGGACTCAATGACAGACACAAAATGCAAGCATCACATTAAAACTTAAATGGACAAACAGTTCCCTTTCTGTATTAAACACATTAAAACAAAATTATCCCTCACTAGGCATATAAATGAAATGTATTCCTGCCATCTGCAGAAAGTTAGGAAGGCTCTGGTTAGGATGACAATAAAATATCACTTGACATGCTAAAAGAAATTACATTAAAATGGTTAAAAAGAAAGATAAAAGATGAAATAAAAACACCACTGCAAACTGCAAAATTTTAGGATTAACAAGGCACAGGGACCTACCAACACAGAATTATCCAACAAGATTTCCTGCACAAAAACAAACAACAACCAGTCATGACAAAACCAAAATAGATATCACAGTGATATCAACCACACATGGAGACTGTAACATGTAAGTTCAGCATACAATAAAATTCAGACTCTCATCTCAAATATACTGAAAGCCTAGTTTGCTTGGTTTATTTCTCTTATTTTTAATTTTGAACATACTTAAATTCCAATCTAACTGCCCCTAAAGTTAAACAGTACCAAGACAACAGCACAGCAAAGTTATTAACACTGTATACTTATTGTGTTTCAATATTGTTCTTATTGTGAATATCTTAGAGCTGAAAACTGACAGCATTCACTGTGTTGAGGAATACTACACCATAAACCTCCACAGACTTTAGAAGTCTGTGCTCACCTAAGTTAGTTTCAGAGCTAATTTTAGACATGATTAAAAAGCATACAATTTGTGTTTTGCTGAAGCCAAGAATTCAAACAGCAGGACAAGTATGGGTTATTTTTAGAAGCCCCGTGAAAGATGTGACTGACAAGCAGGGAACACTCTCAGCAGCCGAAGAAGAGAAGCAAGATAATGACAAGCACATGTACACAATATTTTAAAAAAACCAAACCAAAACAACAACAAGAAAAACCCAACCAAAAACATGAGCTAGTGAAGCAGTGTGTCCATTGCCTAAGTCATGTTTTACTAGTGCTAGCACAGTTACAACCTGAACTGTTTAAATACATTGGAGACCTGAACCATCTCATGCTGTATGGGCTGGGAAGACAGGTGGAGGAGGCAGCTTGCAGCTGCCTGCACAAGAAATTGTGTTAGCATGCCTAATGATGGAAAAAATAAATTAGGAGGGAGGAGAGGGAGGGTTATGAGAGAGCGGAGGGAGGTAAAAGAGGAGGCAAAGTGGAAGTGGGGAGGGATGGCAGGAGAATGAGAATTTTAAAAGGCAAGTTTGAAGGCACAGACATGTAACAGAATCCTTGGGCAAAGAGGATGGAGAGGGGCATTGGTTCCAACGTCACTAAAAAAAAAATTAAAAAGTTGTTTGCAGATTTGTTTTCAAAATTTTATCAGTGAAAATTCACGTTTCTATGGATGGAGGGGGAAGATGACTCATCTGACCACAGATTCTTTGCCTGTCCTGTTTTTCTTTCCTAAAAAAAGAATGCAATGGTGAATATCCACACGACCTAGGGCTTAGCTTTTGCATGCTACTTCCCCTTAAGACTCCAAAATGCAAAGGAAAAGAGGACCATCACACCTTGTTCTCAAAACAGCACATTTAAACTCATGAAAAATAACTAGCTGAGGGTCACTTTGCAAATAAACAGCATAGTGAAGTGCAGATTTCAGATCCAACAACTTATTCTGCTTTCCTAATGAGATGGTGATTTAGAGGGTGGAAACTACATGGATGGATGTCGAGTTTTACAAATGCAGAATTTTGCTTGTGCCGTTACCTTCTCACAGACCAGCAAAGCACACACCCAAAAACCTTGTTTATGACACTCTTCAGAGACATAATGACATTACTGAACTGTCATTGCCAGAAACCTTGGCCTTAGTTATACAAGTTCACAAGAAAGAGGAAAAATCAGCCATGTGAGGGCACTGTCTTGGGTGGACTCCTCTCCCAGGAAGTCTACAGTCATTTCTGGGATTGAGGGGAGCACTTTCAGATGCATGAACACACACACTCAAGCCATGACCCCTCCTTCTTAATCAACTGATTTAGTATTATGAAGTTCATAAACTGCTGAATGAACACAGCTTGTAAAAGCAATAAAAATCAGTAATATGTAGACAAAACAACTTTTTCATTATATACTCTTTATTAGTAGGTATTTGATATTAGCAGAGAGATAGAAGCAGACTGTACATGGACTTACAAATCTTCCCAAATGCTGCCACACCCTCAAGCAAGAGACTCACTGACATGGTTAGTTGTGATTTTATCCATGTAAGAAAAACTTTGTTTTACCCAAGAAACAGCAAATTGTTAGTGCATGTTAAAATGACATTTCAGATTAGTTCCAACTCTTCTGCAGCTAGCATATCCATGTGTATCACAGTGTGCAGCAGAAAAACCTTCTTCAGTTTTTCCTACCTCCCACCATCATGTTTCTAGTCAAACTAAATAAAGAAAATGTAAGGAATCTAAACCTTAAACAAAACTAATATATGTTTAGCATTTGTACACAAGTGCTACCCAATGGAAGATGTGAATAAGAACTGTATTGAAATAGATGAGATTAAAACAAAATCCAACTACACTTTACTGTCTGTGGATTTTGTTTCTCTCTGACGGACAGTGAAACAAGATGGTATTAAAAAAAAAACCTCAAAACAAACACCTCAAAAACCTCCAGCTAGCCCCACAAGTCCACCAAGGCTAAAAGTACCAGCAATTTTTTTTTTTTTTTTTTTTTTAATAGAACTAAGTACTTCAGAACAGCAGCTATTTAAAGACAGAGGTACTGGGTGAAAACAAAACAAAATAAAACAAAACAATCCCCACCCAACAAATAACTCCTCCACCTCTTGACAAATAGGGTTGAAAAAGATTTTTTTATCTTTTCCAAAGACCTGATTTGACTACAACGTAGGCGTTAGAAATTTTTATACTGACTGCCAAGATGTCAGTACACGGAACCATTAATGCTACAGAAATTACAAAGCAAAGAAATCTACAATTTTTTAGCATCACGAAAAAACAAAACAAAACAATTCTCAGTAATTAGGACACAAAATTGTTTAAAATCAATCCTTCAAAGAAGGCATAAAAAGCAGCAGAGGGAAAAAACTGGCCAACATAAACCAGCTGGCAAAAATCCAGCAAAAAACCTGTAATGAATGGTATATCCTGCCAGACAACTGGCCTTAATAAGAACAGCAGAATGCACTTGCAAGTAGTTCAGAAGGCAAAGGTTTCTACAGAATATGCTCATCTTTTAAAGGGGAAGCAAAAACTGAGGAAAAAAAAAAGATGTATAGAATACTTGCCTGTAGGAGAACATGAAACATCTCATGCCTACACAAAGATCAGTTCCTCTGCTTAAAGAAACATCTGCATTTTTAAAGTGTTTATGAAAAATATGAACAAATTTTAAAATACATGGAAATAAACTAATAAATATATACTCACACAGAGGCAGCTTACAAGGTTAGACAAGTTGACATGTCGAGGAGCAAACATGTGAAGCTGCTGAAGGCAAGAGATGGCTTGAGCTTGAACAAGGCAGTCAGGATTATCCTGCATCACTGCACAGCCCAAAAGGCAGGAAGTTCTTAAGGCTGACACTGCTGTACTGCTGCCTATATTGAGAATAAGGAAGGTTAATTCTTGTTTGCTTTTAAAACAGATATTTGTTTTTAATAAACATGATAATCTGTCTTTTTCCCAAGCCAGCCATAATGTTCATCCTCCTAAAGGATGAGCCTTGTATCTGTGCTATACTTGGATATCAAAGCATAGTGATCACCAGTGCTCTCTGGTAACTTAGATGCAAATTTTAAATGCATCATAACCAAGACATAGACAGGCTCCTAAGTCTAGAAATATGAACACCTTCTGTTCTCATTCTAGAACCATAAGATGTAAGAATGTAAGAAATGTAAAATGTAAAATTAATGTAAGAAATTTCAGCCTAAAGCAAGACCTGGAGAAGCAGTTCAAACAAAGCAAATTATGTCAAGAGACAGTATTTTTGGAAAACTAGCAGTCATGTCATCTTGATTGCATAAAGTTATGGCCTGTGAAAGAAATACTGTCTTACAACTACACAAAGAAGCTTCGATCTGCTTACTTGTTCAAATTGCAATCACACACATCCAATGATTAGCAATTTGGTTTCTACAGCAAACAAAGTTGACCCATTTGTGTGTTCTATACCTTGCAGCTCAGGGCCCAGAGTGGTAATAAGTGTATTTAAACAGCGACCAAGGCTCTGATGAACTTCAGCGTAAGCCGGAGGCACACTCAACAACAACATGAGAACAAGAGATAAGGTTGGTTCCACATGCACGTGATACAAGGGCCCAGCCAGGTCTACTATTAGTGACAGAGAATGTAGTGCCCATGCCTGTAAAATAGGAGAAGTAGTAATGTAATCTCTGCATGAGATACATAAGACCTTTCAAATATCAGAGAGTTAAAAGTGATATACAGTGATGAATATTTTACAAAGAACTGTATGTTGTGCAGTGAAACAAACATTTTAAATTTGTCATTGTTAATAAACAAAAAAATTTAATGTCATAGTAAAAAAGTTTAACAGTGATTATTATTCCTTTATTATATTGTATTATTTAAAAAAATTCTTACAGTTCCTTGTGCAATAACAGAATTGTAAAGAAATACTACAGTTTCTGAAATAACCTACTGGTGTAGTCACAGTTACTTTGCACCAATAGCCATATCTGTTTCATATCAACTAACAGTTTCTCTTCGTGCAAAGATATTGTGGAAAATGCTTTAAAAATTCTTCAACTGATATTCAGACAAATACATTAAATACAGTCAGTGTCTCTTAAAGCTATTCTGATAGATAATAGTTTTAGCCACAGAGAAATAACATTAATTAGTCTTCAAAATTTCTTGCCTTACTTAAGGATGTATATCCACCAAGTTCTACAGCATTCAGGCTACAAATCTCTTATTTACTATATGACCATTCAACAAAATATGCTGCGAGTTAAAAACTGTGAAAGAGACAAAAACTCACACAAACAAAAAAATCCCCTCATAAACAAAAAGCCCTAGGTATTATCTAGTCAAAGTCAAGATATAGGCGAATGTGAAACTAATAAATCCATAAACCATCAGATGCTGTTTTTGAAGTGAGCCTTATCAGTCTCACAGATGATTGAATAAGAACCTCTCACATCTTCTCATAGTTCTTGCTATAGAAGTTGTTGAACATGGATTTTGAGCAAGGGCTGTTTTCTACATTGCCTCTGCTGCTCCAGCCATTACCTGTGAGGCAAGCCTATGAGGTTGTGAAGTGTTATTCTTACCAGAAAAAGAACCTTTAACTCCAGAATATCATTCAGTTAATCTCTAACATAACATTTTTATGTAAGTGACAAGTACCTGTACATCAGGAGAAGTACTGTCCTGAGACAAAGTATAAAGGATTCCAACGCATGCATTCAGGTGCTGAGTAGAATTTATTCCTCCTAGGTACCTATACAGACATCCCAGAGCCAAAGAATGACCTGTTCTTGATACCACATCCCTAGCAGATTTTAGCCTATTAATTGAAAGAAAGCTGTTAGTTTAATCACCAAAACTCTTACTATGTATTACTCTATGTAACAAGCACATTTACAAGTGAAATTTCTGTATATAATCAGCAAAAAAATTTATTAGACACTATTATATTCCCAAAATTCTAAGTTCATACATTGTCTCTTATCTGAAAAAAGCACCAAAATATTTTAGATACACTTAAATTATATTGCTAGAACAGCATCCAATGAATTAATTCGAAAGTGTACATGCTTACTTCGTTAGTTTTACACTAAGAAATACATGCAGAACTCAGGCAGTGCTTTTTCCTGTTAATTTCTGAAGTGACATCAAATTCATGAAGGAAACCAGCTTTTAAAAATTATAATAGGTGTCAGGTAGATTTCTCAAACATTTTTATAAACTCAAGCAGTATCTTTTCACGTTTATTGTGAGCTTACTTGTCAAAACTGACTTGCGCTAATCCAGCAGTGAAGGCACTGTCGGAAACCACCTGTGCCAGCCTGGCCAAACACTCTGCAGCAGCACATCTTAGAAGGGGATTATTACTTTCCAAGGCACCCATTACCAACATCAGGGCAGATCTTCTAACTTCTTCTGAACCTAAACTTCCCTTGCAGTTAGCCAAGTGCTAAAAACAGACATTAAATAGATTAAGCAGACAGGAATCAGAGTGTGCTTTTCTGTCAGTCGTGCAAAAAATACAAGACTTGGGGAAAGACTTTTATTTTCTTCCCCTTTGTCTGAGGAATTCCTCTCTTTCAATTTGCTGTTGTAAGAGTTAGACGTCTAACACCACATAACTGTACATCACAGCACAAAATTATAGTATCAACATTATGATTTTAGGAAATACTGCATAGATTGCAGTAGAACTAGATAAACCAAAGGGGAAAAAATTAAACAGTGATTCAATTGCACTCAAAAAAGCTAGGACATCACAAAAAATATATTACCATAGAAAACAGGATTGATCACTTTGATTGTTAATCAAGACAAAAGCTGTGTACTGTGCTGGTTTAGAGTGGGGTAGAGTTAATTTTCTTCACAGTAGCTAGCATGGTGCCATGTTTTGTATTTGTGCTGAACATAGGGTTGACAATACTGAGATGTTCTGTTACTGCTCAGCAGTGCTTCCCCAGAGCCAAGGCCTTTTCTGCTTCTTGTGCCACCCCGCCAGTGAGCAGAGCAGTGGTGCACAAGGAATTGGGAGGAAACACACCTAGGATAGCTGACCCTAATGGATCAGAGGGAGATTTCACACCATATGGCTGTCAAGACATAGTTTTTTAGCATAAGTTTTAAGTAGAATGAGTTACATAGAGGTAAAGTACTCAGTGATTTAAGATGTTGTTTGCCCAGCCTTACTGGCTCAGCATGAGCAGCTGATGAGTTGAGATAAAGCCTTGGGCCCATAGGTCTGAACTTAGGTCACTTAGAACATAGGTCTAGAGATGTTTTCATCTGGAGTGGATTTAATTTTCTGAGTAATTTTCCTAGTAGCTGGTACAATGCTGTATTTTGTCTTTACTGCAAGAACATTGATAACACACTGATGTTTTATTTGTTGCTAGGTAATGCTTATCCTAAATCTAGGGGTTTTTTCATTTCCTGTGCTCTGCCAGAGAGCAGATGCATCAGAAATGAAAACCAGAAGATCAGGACAGCAGAAGCTGCAATTCCTCAAGAACCACCTACCTGCACAGCAGAGGGAAAGAACCCAATAACATATTTGAAGACCCCTTACCATAAATCACCACTGGACCCAGAGACACGTGCAAGCACATAGAGAGCCTTCATACCACATGAAAGGTAGATGCATAAATCATACGGGTATAATTGTCTAGGGATTTTTGTTCTGAATACCTCTTCAGAGTGAGAAAGCAGATTTACCTTTAAGGAAGTAGAAAAGGCTGACACAACATGTAGTTGCACTATTTGTTGTCGAGATCCTTTCGCTTGTTTTATTGAATTCAACAACTGTTCTAACACCTGGAGCCTTAAACAAAACCAGAAAAGAAACCACATAATTGAAAATTAAGGAAATTAATCAAGCTTTTTAATTTTATTCTAAAACTGTAACAAAATCTATATATAAAACCAGAGGTGGAAGAAATAAACTCTTGAGCGTTTTCCTTCAACTGGCACCCCTGTCTCCTACTAAAAAACCCCGTGTATTCCATATTAGAATATGAACTTCCATATATGAACACTAACATTTTACGTTTGTTTCCATATATGTGTTCACAGATAATCACTTTTATCTAAGTAACATTTGAACAGACATTATTAAAAGGAACTATGTATGGGAATAATGCATTTTGAATTACAATTGAGAAAGGAGGAGGCAAAGGAAAAAGAAATGAAAATGCATTTATCTGCAGCAATTAATTCAGGTCTTGTTTCTCCCCATTCACTTTTTATAAAGAATTAAACACCACAAAAATTGTGTAATATCTCTCAAAATATCTTCCATTTTCATCTGGCTATGAAAACAAAAAAAAATTTTCTGGGTCCACAGGTTTGCTATGACAGTAGCTTCTTCTTGCTGGATGTGCATTTTTGTTGTAAGTAACTTTAAAGAGTCAAGTCTGGTGGTCTGAATTATGCTATTCAGATGGTTTTACAGCTCCACTTAGGCAATTCATTATTTTTTCAGAACTGTTTTCTTCTCCATTCAGTGTCAAACACTGCGAACATCTTACAACATCTCCTAAATTCCCCAGTAGTTACAGTTACTACTTTACCTGTGAGATTCTGTTATGTGAGAAAACATGACTCCAAAAAGTCGAGTTGCTGCACTGATAACAGATAATGCAGGAGGTAGTGGTTTAGGTACTGAATCCCCTTTTGCAAATTTCTCATAAATTGAGTAAGGGTCATATTCCAGGCTGCCACCAGCTATGCTGTTACCTAAAAGGAGCTGTAAGGAGAAGAGTGATAGCCATATTTTTGACCAAGTCTAAATGAGCACTGACCTAAATAACTACAACTGTATGAATACACAATAACACCTTCATAAAAGAACAGAAAGTACCTGCTCTTCAATAAATCGGTGGTCAGTCTCCTGCAGTAAGGGACCGAGTAAAAGAAGATCGTTCTCATGACAAAGGGATGGAAGCAAGAATGCGGAGGCATCCACCTGACTATCTGTGACAGTCAAGTCAGTCACTAACTCTCTCAGAACAGCACTGAAGTTCCCTTTAAATTAAAGAAAAATATTAAAAACTATTGGTTAGTTACTTGCCACAAGCAACTTTGGGAGCAAAATATTTATACTGAAATAGTAACATCCATGTAACATTTATCTTTGGGCTTCAAAGACTTAATTAGAGCAGACACCACAGAGCAGCACCTGACATAAGGAAGCTAAGCGCCCACAGCAATCTAGAGGCTGAAAACCAGATACTTTTTTCTTTACAGAAGGCATAATGCCACAGAACTGATAAGCCAGTAAGCTATTTACATCTACAAAGAAAGTAGAGGAGAAATGGCAGTTATGAACACAGCCATATTTTCTTCTATTTCATGAAAATTGATGCTGTGGAATGTATTACACGATCACAAAGGAATACTTGAACTTGGCAAGCAGAAGTAATTTAAAACATCCATAGATTTGATAAATACACAAAAGCTATATGAACACAGTCCCCTATTTTAGGAGTTTGCATGCAAAAACCTAAGCAGGAGCAGCTTATTGTAGGTTATATTATAAATTTCACTGGTAATTACAACTTCCACATATTTTTGCACATAAT
The DNA here is from genome assembly GCA_013396955.1 of Regulus satrapa. Lineage (NCBI taxonomy): Eukaryota > Metazoa > Chordata > Aves > Passeriformes > Regulidae > Regulus > Regulus satrapa. The sequence continues at coordinate 379,236 of VWZN01020027.1, read as the reverse complement.
ATTTCTGACAAGGTTGTTCATAATACAAAAACAACAACACTCATTAAAATAGTCATTAAAATACTCTTCGTAGTGAGAGAACATTTCCAGTGCTGAATCACAAGTGATGAGAAAGGACTGGTTGGTAACTGTATTGAAAAACACTGCAGAACTGATCTTAAAGAATGCATTCAGTCTTTACACAAATATTATGTAAGAATTTACCGCCAGAGCATTTGGACTGAAAAGCCAAGTCCTCATGAACTGGGAATTAGCAGCACTATGAGGTGGGGAGGGGGGAGAGATGGGCCCTTAAAACCACATATCCAATTCCTTGCATGCAGTTTTCTTGTTAGCTGATCACTCAATTACACGTTTGCACTACAGTTGCTTATAATTTTTCAGCACATGGAAGTTTAAAAAAGTGGGATAACAGAGTTTTCAGCACCTCGTGGGCACAAGCAGAGTTATTAGCCTAGTTAAAGGTGGTAGCTGCAACCAACTACTTAACCCTTCCTGGAAACCAAATCTATTCTGAGAAGCTGACTTTCTATCCCCTACACATCAAACTCCTGGCCTTACCAGCCTGTCTCCCCTGCAGGCATCTGTTGCTTTGCCTGCCTCCCTGACTAATTAAGCAAGCATGTAATAATTCTCAAATAATTCTTAAGTACTTTACTCAAATCTAAATACAACATGTTTGCACTCTCAAATATATTGCAAAGTACACAGATAATGTGTGAGAGGAATAGAAACTGAGCCTTTAAAAAAAACTACGACAGTAAACAACTAGGAACTGTTCTTCCATTATTACTCATCATGACAAAAATCTCTTTAAAAAATCCCCTTCCTATGAAAAATACCATCTTATGAAACAAAACTTCATGGAGATACCCAGCATTTTTTAACCAAATAAAGGTTTATTTTAGTCCCAGACAGTTGGCAATCCTCAACACTTCAAACAATAGTACCCCAATGTAAAGCAGTTCAAAATTTTAAGCCAGAATGCTGTTTCAGCATTCTAGCTATTCATCTCATCTTATTAAGAAAGAGACGTGAATGCCTGTATTCAATTTTATGGTTTAAATTAAGCACAAAAAGCTAAAGAATGAAAAGAACCCTAATGAGCTGTCTGACAACTCAAATTTTTGCAACTTAATTTCAAACAGAAAACATCAAGAAATCTAATAGAATTCAAGCTACTGAATTTTTTTTTTGTTAAATTTTCAATTTGGACAACATAAAACTTTTTATATTAGTTCACAAGAAATAAATGTTTAGCCTTGAAAATATGATCACATTTTAATCCAAAACTAATGACTCATGAAAATTATCAAAAATATGATTTGTCATTTTAGAACCAGCTTTCCTCAGATTAACAAGTTCATACTTTGGATCAGGTAAATTACAAGTCTTATCCATTAATACGCAATGCAAAGCAGCAACTAAAACATGTTAAATATATTTCATTAATGTTCAAGTTTACCTAATATGTTCTTCTCATATCTATAACTGCTGAAATAATGCAAAGAATCAATTATGATTCATGCACACTCATGGTAAAAGTTTGTAGAATTCTGCTGTTTGAGAAAATATGATTTTTAGTGATGACAGAAATCAGTAAAAGAACATCAAAGAGACAGAAAGTGAGCAGAAAAGGACCACAGCCTAAACAAGTCACAGTATCTCAGGAGTCAGAAATCTAAAGGCATGAATTGACCAAGAAGCTTGGGTATATGAATAGTCTGTTTTCAGCTGTTTATTTTCCTGGCTGTTTTGTTTTGTTCCTCTAGTACAAAAGAAAACAAGTTTCACACATTATTTACAAATACTAAAAGCTTGCTTACAAGTCCTGGTAAATGTTTCCATCATGAATTTTCTCAAAAATAAACAACTTACTGTTGTTCTAGATTTCTATCATTTGACTAACTACCTGAACCGAAGAAACAAATACAAAAGAAATAAAACCTTGAACTGGTGAAAGCTTGTCTATCAGCATGTTGCTCTCAGTCATGTAAAAAGAGCCCCTGCTGAGCAACACAAGAGTACTCCTAATATTTTTCCTATCTATAATGACAAAATTTAGACATTGGGAAAAAACATCCCAAGTTCCACAGAGAAACTGTTTCCCCAAAAAATTAATTTTTTTAATTCCCAGTATTTGAAAAGACAAATACCGTTTCTGCATCAAACGGTATCATATTGGAAATAATATGTAAAGAATGGTATTTGTATCAAGTTTTACCTTAGAAACTTTTCATTGCATTTTTAAATGATGCAAACCTACATGTTAAGATAAATAAAAAGTAAATTCTGGCAATGTATGCATTCTGGCAATGTATGCATTTCCATTCCTTCCCTACTCTCATACTGGTGTAATACACATGAGTGGACACCTGAGATTATACCTGTCAAATTACTGTTTTCTGCCTGTACTGTCTAATACTATTTTCAAAGACTTCAGCAGTGTGCCCATTTATTTATAAGAAACTCTCCAAGCTTTTTCTTTATTTATTGTACTAGAATACAGCATCCTCAGCTAGGCTGCTCTCTCACAAGAGGTACATTTAGCAAGTCACACTGTAAAACACTGTGTATTTTCAGTGAAGTTAGAACATACCCAAAAATCCCAAACACACCAAGAAACTACCAAACACAACCATACCCAAATATTTGTATTCTGTCACATGTCGCTCCTGTAATGCAAGAACAAAGGAACAACTTGCTTTCACGAGTGGAAGTGTAGTTTTCAGTCACAAATGTGTATCATATGCTACGCTTCATTATATCCAGACTTCTAACGTGACACCACCAGCTTAAGCCACAGGTCAGGGATTCGTCCCAATTTTCTTAGCAGTTACCACTAGAGGGAGCAGACTATTTGAATAAGGATCTCCTCCAAGACACAGAGGAAACAGCTAATTTAGAGCATGGCCACTCCATGTAGTCTCTGTCCTGAAAAAATACCTTATACTTCTCTTTGCAGCTGACAAAACCACGATGGTTCCTTACTGCAGTCCATAAACTACTGTACAGCAAACGATTTGAAGAGACAAAGATAGTAAATGTTTTAGCTGAAAGTTAGACCCATCCAACTACAGTGCATACTTAATGGATCAGAGGCCTCCATTCTTTTTGTTATGTTTTCCTATAAAAAATAAGTAAATCCCCGGATTTTGTTGAAATTGTTCTTTAAATACAAATCTTTTATCCACAATCTGCACAGGATCTGATTAATATATCTGTAATATATGCTTAGCTAAATAAATAAGTTTTATTTATTTATTTATTTCAACAGTCTATATGCAATTAGTTTAAGCTCAAATTACACCTCTGGGAATTAGGATTTCATGGAAAAGTAAAACATGCATTACAGAAAAAAAATTTTCCAACTAGTTTGAAATTGAAACATTGTCTAACTTGAAGATTCAACCTAAAATAGAGCACAAGTGTCTATTTGTAACAGAGGTCTGTATTGGTATCAGAAGGGAAAGAAGACCATGAACACTAGCTTTTCAAAACCACAGTGACTTGGCTACAAATCATCAAACTTAAAGAGAGGGAATAAAATTTCTTTTTTAGAAAAGGTGTAATTTTTGCTGGCTGAAAACGTGTTGGACAAAAACTTTAAAATGAGCCCATAGAATTTTTAATGAATTTTTCCTTGTATGGAAATACATACCTTCGTAGGCTTTTGAGGGCAATACTGCTAGCAATTCATAAAGTTTCTGTCTGTAAACTGTGGACGGTGTTTTTAAGGAATTTCCATATGATTTGTATATTGAAGAAAGCCTTAAAATATAAAAAAGCACATCATAGACAGTAGGGACTTTAAGTTTTATGTAACACTCAGTTTTATTTGTACCACACTACTGAATTCTTTAAAAATCTATACATATTAGAAGTATATTTTGATTTGCATAACTAACAGCAAAAGCAAACCAACTTATTTCACATGTTCTGACAGAATGTCTGTTGTCCATTTCAAAGTGTTATTTTCATTTAATACTAAATAAGTAAACAAGCTTTCTATTTCCTTTATTTTTACCTATACTTATGACAAAAAACTTCTGTGGATTTACTTCTCTAAGTTAAAGCTTAAAACCCAAATGCATTACATTGTTCTATATTCAAAAGGCAAAAGTTTAATAAAACTTTCTAGCTTCAGACTGAAATTAAATACAAAAAATATCCATGTCTTAAAGATGTTTTTCCAAGCATATTCTTGGACTTTGGTTCTTATTTAATAAAAAACAATGGTATATAAATACAAATGTGTATGCTTTATTAAAAAACAGTATATAAAAACTAACTTTAAAAACTCTTGGAAGAAACTCTTCCTTAGATTTTTCACATGACATGGGAATCTGCAAACACAACCTCTGATTTTTGTCTCCTGAAAATAAAGTTATTTAGAAAGTGCAGTAATCAAATATAGATTGCTCTAGCTTTTCAAATAACAGTTTCATACACACACTTACTGTGTCAATAAATCAACAGCACTTGGTAGAGGAGGAAGAAGTCTCTGAACAACTTCATCCGTAAGAAGACCAGCACAGTGGGAAACAAAGCTTTTAATAGCTAGAAAAGGAATTTGATTTCAATTTACTTAGTGTGAGATATGTTGAAGAAAAAAAAATCACATTAGCAAAATAATTACATTAGTACATCACTAATTATGTATAAAAGTAGAATTGAGAAAAGTCGGATGCACTGTTTTAGTGTCTCAGCTTGGACACTCATATCCTGACTTTTAATTGAATACATGAATGCAATTATTTTTTGCATTTT
>VWZN01020027.1:351697-372437 GCA_013396955.1 Regulus satrapa | reverse complement strand
GTGATACTCAACTTCATGATAATTCTATAATAATAATAAAAACAAAACAGGAGGATGATCAACTGACCTCCTGCTTACTTTAATAAGTTTTATAAGTTTTTCATTAAAATTTAGGGGAGTTGAGTGAATATAGCCTTTACCATCTAGTGAAAAAAGATCAATATGAAGTCTCCTTGTTCTTTCAGATGGAAAATTAACGAAGAGCCCAATTATAAAGATGCAGATAAAGACAGTAATTCCTGCTTACCACAGAGGGCACCAGCACGACCTTCCAGTGTAACTTGCCAGGTAAATGCATCTCCTCTTGTCTTCTCTGTTTCTAGGTCTTTAGGAGATGATGGAAAGATGCACTTCCACAGTAACAGCATTCGTGGCAGATGATGCTGGACAACTGCAGGACCTGTAAATGTTGGCAGTTGTCAGGCCAATGCAAGGACGAACAAAACTAAATTTTCTTTCCTTCTCCTGTGCTCACAAAATACAGGAGTGAACAAAACCATATCCTACTTCCCCAGCCTTCTCACATGCAAATTCTCAAATATTTACTGCTGTAGTATTTCATTTTCACATATAAGTACATACCTACTGACACATTTTACTAGCATGTTACCAAACCAACTACAATCTCTGTTTTACAAAGTACAGACCCTGTGGATCACCAGCATAAAAGAGATGCAAGGATCAACAGTGATGTTCTGAAAAGCAAACATTTGTTTTAGGTTAATTAACTATAACAACATAAGAAAAAAATGGGAGTTGTTGGCCAGAAGTCATACCTGAAAAAAATTAAAAATATGACCAAAGCAAATAAAATACATTCTTCATTAGTAATTTACTCATAACAATCAATCATCTGACCATTAATACATCTCAGAAAGTTATGTAAGATTTCAAATGCCTGACAAGAGGGAAATACAAATTATTACCTAATTTTTTGCTGCAACAAATATTTTAAAGATCTTCATGAGCACTAGGACGTTTAGTTACACTCGCTTTGAAATTTATTATTATTTGAAATTTATTTATTATCTACATTTAATTAATAGCAGTCCCACTCCAATCACTATTTTTCAGACGTTGCTCCAAATCAATTAATAGCAAATTTGAAAGAAAGAACATTTTTATCTCAGAAAGATTTTCTAAATATTCCGGCATTTACAGGTTTTAAAAATTGTTTTGCAAGAGTACATTAGACAAAACCTCAAACCAAAAATCAGAGACAGAACACCAAACACACTAATGTAGATTAAGTAGAACTGTAGAAAGCTACTACCTAATGTCATGAGAGCAGCTATCAAGAGCCATCCAGCCTGCATTCGCTGCAGTGAAATGCGACTGTTCTGAGAAGCAGAACACAACAAATCCTCTGCTACTGTCATGATTACCTTCAAAGTAAAAGAGAAAAACAGAGCATCACATTTTGGTAACTAACAATTTTCTTTCCAATACTATTTGGTGTAATACTTAATCCTATTTTCTTGCTCCCAGAGGAAGAATGCCATCTTCCTCTTACACTACAGCAATAAACTCAGGCTCATGAAGTTGCAATTCCTTACTTCAGTACTAGTCCGGGATGGCTTCAGCATTTCTCTGGAGTACTAGGTAAGTTACTTCACTGCTTTGTACCCTCTCTTTTATCAGCAATAAAATGACAACTGATAATTTCCACAGGAACATGCACTGGAAGGATGAAAGTGTTATGATATTCTATTTATGTCACAATGTATGCATGACATCTATGAATTACAGCTCAGAAAAAGGGGTGAGAGTCATAATTATCTTTTTATTCTTCTTTGAAAATGAAGTCTATAATTCTCTCTGACCCTTTTTCAAATCAACAAATGGTATGACTGACATATAAATTAAAATAGTATAGTCAGAATTAATCCTGTTTTAGCTGCTCCAGAATAACTGCACATGCCCACTATGTGCTAAATGCAAGATGACACAGCTTGTTACCAAAAGGTACCTACAACTTATATGGAGAAATACCTTTGTGCCCATGCACAATTATCACAGTATAGCTACAAATGCTGTAAGTATTCTGCATTCTTCAATTATGTTTCACAAATGCTAAAAAGTATCTTACAACTTGCATTATGTCCAGTCTCCAAAACAAACTGATCCTAAGTCAGTATTCCAAATAAGAAGTTTCATTATCAAAATGTACCCAAAAAAAGTATTATTAGAAAGCTTCAATATAGAAAAGATGCTTTTAAAATTTTTTTTCACACTTAAAATGTCATTAGAGGTTGCATGTGAAAGTTTTTTTCATGAATGTTTGAGATTTTTACATTTCCAAAACTTCATTTGAAGTCTTTTTTTCCAGTCTGAAAGTATTAGTTTCCCCAAATCCATAATGCTACCAGATGATAGTAAAAAAGAGGTGTATAGATTCCTGATAAAGTTAATACATTTGATTCTAAAATAAAAGAGTACTTTTTAAAAATTATACTACCAAAAATGACAAAAAACAGTATACTTAACTACCTGTAAAACGTACACGCTAGAAAGAATGTAGTTTAATAATTTCTGACAATTTTTCCCTGTGTACTAAGAGGAATGTCTTATATTTTAAGGATTTTGTAAAACTGCAATAGGACTGAAGGTTAAATATATATAAACTCACTAATTATTTTTAGGTTCCACTTGCAACTCTGACTGCCCTCTCAAAGGATAATCCATTAATACAAAACAGCTCCTCTATGGATCACTATTGTCTATGTTTGATATTTCCTTCTCAAAACTGCTCTCTTTAACACTGGTCTCTTTCTGCTCCTCAGAAGAGGAGCTCGTCTGGAATCTGGCAGTGCTCCTAGAAGAGAGCAGAAAAGGGCTTTTGTCAACTGTTCTTCCCCCTGCCAGCTTAGTACAGAATACAGTGTTCCTCCCATATTTTTTGTGCCCTCCCAAACCTCCTCCCTAGCCCTATTTCATCCTATTATAATCCTCTAAAAGAAATCTTTGTTAAGAATTATGTTTCTCTGTTAAACAGAAACTTCAGCTCTGCTCAGGTGCGTAGTATTTGAATGGCACTTCTAATCTATATACGAGGGCAAACTACATTAATTTTGTTCTCTCTGCATGATCTTTCAGCAATCACAAGGAAAAGTTCATTAGTCAGGATTCTGAATGTCCAGAACGTTCTTAACGTCCACTGACGTTAAAACAGTTATTTTCAGAAGAAAGAAAGTTTCTACATTATGCAAAAAATTAGCATGTACTGCTGACTTGTGTGATACACCACAGTTTTCCAAACATGAGTAACACAGTGGATGAAGATCTCATTAAGATGGAAACAGCTCCTTCCCCCAGTCTTTATTTCTACAGCTGCATATCCTTAAAACTTCAGAGCACAGCATCTTCTATCTGCACTAGTGAGGAAATTGGTATCTTAGACTGTTAAGGCAAGAAGCTGATTTCTGTTATATTCTGTAAAACAAAGCAGAAGTGTGCACCTGTTGGACTTGACCAAAGATTTTCAAGGTAATACATAATTTCAGTTACTGCTGCAAGCACTGACTGACCTGTACACTTGAGAGTCATTCCCAAGAAACAGGAATTTCTGCTCCTGATATATGTGAGAAAAACACATGCTTATCTGAGTCATGGTATGCTTCAAAGTCCTCTTCTTGAGGAACCAAAGTATCTCATCAGTATCACTGGGTACTGTGATCACGTCACAAAGAAAACATGCAAATACCACTGCAAAAAAATATAAGAACAGCCCATACGTAAAGTATTCAGACCATACCTTCCCTTTTCCATGTGGAATTCCTAAAGGACAATGTTTTACTGCACCCAGCAAAGCGGCAACAGCAAAACTATAGCCAGTTACTGCTTCTGGGCAGGATTTCAATGCACTGAGACGTTCAATGCAACGATCCAACAGCAGGGACACATAAGAGGGCAGCGCTACCGCAATACAGCGCAAACACCAAGCTGCTGTCAGTCTAACTGAAATGCTGGGATGAAGAATGACAGAAATTACTGCTTCCAGGACGCCTGAAAAATAAAACGCATAAGCACACTTAAGAAAGAGGCAAGGAGGTTGTCAAACAAGGAATAATATATACACAGGACTGGTAAACATGACACGATCCAATTTCTGTACTCCTCTTGGAAAAGTACTATTGGCTTTACGTACCTGTAGCACATTTAATTAATTAAGTTCTTTTTAGAAAAATTTCTCTTGGATGAAAAGTAACATTATGGAGAAAAACCTAACGTATCGCACAGTTATCCCCCAAAATCCACAGAAATTATCTGTAAGCTCCTGTATGGAAGCAGAACTCCATGCCACGGATACAGCTAAATGAGAACAATAAAGGTATCCAGCTCAATCTAAATCTTTTATTTTAAACATTATGAAGTGTTGAACCTTAAATACAACCCTTAATGGATTCAAATTTTATTAAAATGTTGGGTTTTTTTTAAAATTAACGTACTTGTACAGGTTAGGAAATCTATAGAACTCCTTGGGCAACGTCTGAAATTTTCCTACAGCATGTAAGGCAATCAACTTGTCCTCCTTTCTCCCCTCCTTATTTAAGTTTATTTGAAGAAAACAGAAAATAATACAAGAACTATGGAGGATCCTGGTTAGGAGACTCACGACCAGAACTGCAATAAGAAATCAAAGAAGATCACAGTGAACAAACGAATATAAATTTAATTTGTACTATGGTTCACAGAATAATTCAGTACTCTTGTACCTGTACTGGAGTCTTGCAGTAATGGTGCTGCTGTAGTTCCTAAGCCATGAATGAGACTTCCAAGCTCCTGAAGTGCACACACAAGCACATGCTGACTTGCTGTTACATCTGTTGCATTAATTTTTGTTTCCAAGTTACCATCACTCATTGCAGCATCTGATAACACAATACAAGAAAATCACCATGAAATCATTACTCAAATCAAACAAACAGATGGGAGAAAGGGTTTTGCCAGGAGAAATTGTTTATATTACTAAACGAGCTTTTATCATTACCATTTTTATTACTGTTTTCATAAAAGGTTACCTTCACTAACACAAGTAAATTTCTTTTACTGAAAGAATGGTGTAGCAACATCTGTGAGGGCAAGAGAGTGGATAAATGGAAAATACCAAATTGCTCATCTTTACGTGATGGGAAACACAGGTAGCAAGAGGAGTACTATCATCTGCCCCACCAATAGTAACTTGAAGAAGATGTCCTTTGATATATCTTGCCAGATTTTACTAAATTGTAGAAATAAAGAAAGGGGAGAAAAGAATGAAAACTTGCAAGAGCAAGCAAGTGACAAGGCAGAGACACAGACTGAAGAGGGAGGGAAAAATACGATTTTTTTTGGAAGTTCATCTTTTGAGACAAATAATTATGTCTGTTTAGACACAAAATATTTAGGTATTTAAATCAGATACAACAGGCAGCTGTACATCAGAGGACAATAGGTTATGTCCAGGATTCACTTTCATCTCCTCTAGAAGGACAATGATGGAAGATCAGAGAGTTTTTCTGGAAGCCGTGTACAAGACCTTATCATGAAAGAGATCTGTTTTCTCCAGGAGAAATGCTCCTTTGTCATTTAGGAACAAATGCTTCTTATTTGAACCTTCAGTAGAGTCAACTGCTCTGAACAGAAAGGCAGGATCTGACCAGACATGCATTATCTGCCAACCTAACTTACTTTACAATACTGTCTGTATACTATTACTGAAAATACATCATTTGTTAATGCTTAACAGTACATTTGCCAGAAAGGGAGTGTTAAAAAAAAATCTGTATATGCTTCTGTGGGTACACATGACAAAAAAAGACACACACACAGGCAAATAACTAGCCCAAGCCAAAAACAAAGCAGTCCATCACAAGCCCTCAACATTATCATGGTAATAAACCAGCACTATGTATTCTGTTTCTGCAGACTCTGGATTAGGTAGTTGGACAATCACTTTAGAAAGGATAAACAGAGGCCCGAATGGATAATCTTGTTAGATCCATACCTACAACTTTCTTCAGTTTCCAGATGGCCTGACAAATTTCCTTGGCAGCTGCAATCTGAGCCTTTTCCCCAAGCAGGCCTCCTACTGTAGCTCGAAGGATGAATGAAACACAGCGGCGAGAGCCGATGGCATCCATGGGACTCTGAACAGCCTTAGGGTGAGACTGAGACACGAGATCTAGAATATGGGATAGGAAGGCAGAGAAGTTCCTTTCAAGCCATTGTGTTCCTAATGTAGAGACAAATACCACATATGCCTGAAAGAGATTTGAAAAGAAGTATATTTTAGAGCAAAATATCTGGCAATTCACTGCTAACTATCCTACAGACTTATTTTTTTAAATCTTCACATTGTCACAACTAGAACACTAAACTGAAATGACACATACATTTATGCATCCATAAATCACATATGATCTCATTTTTAGGTATCTGCAATTTTTCATATCTATATATTACTTAAATTTTAAAAAATAATATAAATTACTATTAAAACTGTTAAGGGTTCCCTGCAATTCAGCCTATTCTGTGATTCTGCACTAGCAATATTGCAGCCTGCTTTGACTGTAAGTTATTTCAAGCTGCTTGCCCATGTCATCTCATTCCAGAGTGTGAGAAATGGCAGTTTACCCTGCACAGGCACTTGTTATGTAAAACATTGTGTTTGGTCCTACTGAACAACAGCTTCCAGCTATTTAACATTCTGCACATGAAACCCAAATTTAATGTATGAATGCATTTTAAGAACTACTATGTTGCAAAACTATAACCCATAACCCAGAGAAAATTTGTTTATTAAAGGGTCTGAATCAGGGAATATTTGCAGCCCCTAAGCACTGTTCTTCAACGCAATGAATTTTAATAGTTTGCCTTGCAGTGGAGGTATCATAAAAAGGCTATGTTTATCACCACAAAGAGAAAGAATGCAGAACCTAATCACCACAAGACCATTTATTTTGCCACATAATAAGCTCCCCTACCATTGCCTTCTATGTGCATAAGTTGGATTTTTTTTAATGAATAGATCAAGAAAATGGAATACAAAAACTGAGAATATGCAAATGAACACACAAAATTCCTCATAACAAAGTCCACAACTACTGTTTTTAATCAATCAATTTCTCTGTTTGCCTCATACATACTTTGTCTTGGGTGTAAAATTAACACCAAAATTACCCATGTAAAAGAAAGGGATCTATTGTAGACAAAATAATTATATTACTAGATCCTGTTAGTAGCTTATTGTTCTTGACAAATACTTAGGCTTCATAATGCAGCAGCACATTACCCTGGTTTTACAATTTTGAAACTTGAGGAATTGAACAGGATAAAGACTTGTGAAGAGCAATACTTCCATGGCTTCATTTTGAACTCTGTTTTGAACCTGGCTTAAACAAATATAAAATCTTCCATATGTAAGAAGTCATCTTTAGAGCCTTTCTTATTTTTTAAATTCATAATAAGCTGCAACTCACTAATTAATACATTTTATAACTTGCAAGTGTTTTCCATTCACAAGCATTGATAAAGTCCCAATTTTTCAAGGCTTTTTGTTGTTTTTTTTTTTGTAGAAACATTGTACTATTTAAACTGTTCTGGTACAGTTTGAGTGTACCATCTAGCACAGATACTACTGTGTTAACATAGCTATGCATGAAAAATGAGACAACTTCCAAAAATCAGTATAAATAGTCTAAACACTGAACTGAGATAGCTGATATATTCCTGGAAAATTAATAGAACTACCATGAATATAGACCACCCTAGGAATCTCTGGCATGAGTTTTCTAGGCAAATAGCTGCCAAGGTATTATTGCTCCCCAGCTTTTCTGTTCTCTCTGGCTAAAGTTAATGCTTCCACATGGCATGAAATGAGCACAGAAGACAATTTGTAGCGCCTTCTAGATGTTTCACTGCAAAATCTGGCAGCTTGTATCAGTAATTGAAGCTAATTTAAAGCTTCTTTGCTTTGCCAAGAAGCTGAAATGTGGTCACAAACTGCTTTAATGGGAAAAGTGGTTATCATGCAGGGACTGTATCATATGGTATAGGGTACATGGTATATGGTGGTTATCATATAGGGACTGTTATCATATGTGGGACTGTGACATACTAAAATAATCACAGCTATTTGATACATAAATGTTCATCAGGACCTTTAGTCTTGATTCACAGGTTTCACATTTCAATATCTACAATTCATCATGTTTACATTTAAGATAATTTTTACAAGATGAAGCCAACATGATATTATCTGAGAAATATATACTGTTTTTACCAGCAGACACTCCATGGCCTGGCTTCAGCCCTGATCAGTTTATAGGATTCTATGCTTTGAGAACCTTGGAACACAGCAAAACAGATGCTGGTATTTTTCCACTAAGTTAAGTTTTCCTTACTTTTCATGCACTTATTCAAAGCAGAACCATCCTTTCAGAACTAGACTTGGAATTCCCTATACAGAAGGAAACTATTTCAACTTCAAACATTTCATGTATGTAACTTCTCCCTTTAATTTTCAAATGTAAGGAAATAGGTTTTAAATTTTAAAAATTGAGGAATTTATTTATCACTCATTTGAAATTCATATCATGTGAAGCTTTCACAAGTAGCACATATTTAATTTTTAAAATGTCAAACTCGCGGGTAAACAATAAGCAACATCAGAGATCTTATCTTCTTGTCTTTCTAGTATGACTCAAGACATAAATCCTTATTTTCAAATATATATATTTCATTACAAATATTTTTAAAAAGGGTGAAGAAAGAGCTATATACAGAGAAAAGCAACGGCACAAATGTTTAACAATCTCAAAAAATCATAACTGATATAATCCAAACCTGGGTGACTCCAACTCTAACATCTCTGCTGACTGAACTGGTCCCTTTCAACATATCCCCACTGGCTCGTAGAAATCCACAACTTCCACGCAGAAATCCAGTTCCCAATAGCTCCATCACATCTTCCAAAGAGACTCTGCGGAAGTTATGCTTGGTGGATGCTAAGAATAGATGCACATCTTTAGAGGAATAGTTCAAAAACCTTGCTACATTTTAGAACTAGAGTTTCAATACTCCTGATTTTAGTAAAAATGATCTTGCACAATCTCACACACAATCAAATCCAAATACTGTTTGAGCATAACTTCACAACAGAAACTAGGACACTTCACTCTCAGTCCTCCAGGAAAGCACAATATTTCTGGAGTTTTTCCTGCTTTAACCACCTTGAAGTAGTTTATTACTTAATATTGCATACTTAATATACATTACTTAATATACATACTTACCTTTATCCACCCTCAGTATTTACCATCTATGCTCCCTTGGCAAAAAGGTCTGTAAGGTCTGCTACACCACCCACAGCTTCTTGAAACAGCTTACATATTCCAGCTGACCAGCAAAGACAACCTCTACTCCAAACCTCAGACAGGGCAGATCCCTCTCTACTACACTTAGCCAGGTAAAGGCACAGCTACAGGTGCTCTTAGAAAAATATCTTCACATTAAGATAGTTCTCTAAAAGAGTGAGAACAATAAAATACGCTTGCATATTAGGAAAATTATCTATCCCCAATTCCTATTCCAATGCCATATTTCCTCACAGAAAGTTTATTTAAAATACATGCTGTTTCATGCACGTGTAAACTTAGCATGATGACAACACACTGTGCAAGCTGACCTAAAAATTTCACTGCATTTTTCATTCTCTTTGAAAGATTCAAATGAGAAAAGGAATGAAGAGGATTTGAGATAAATATGTCCAGAAAAAAACAATTAAACAAAACCCCCTCAATATCAGCATGTTATCAGACACAATGCACAAATTTCAGGACTACAAGTTTCTTCATGTACTGCTCCCTCCAACTCCTTCTAGTCCCCATATAGCTTCTGCCCCACTTAACTCTAACTTCTTTTTAACTAAAAATAACTAAAATAAGGACAAAACTCCTTGAAATAGCCAACCAAATAATTTATAAGCTTCTTATATAACCTTATCTTAGAGCCTTAGAAATAACAAGTACATTGCTTACATAGATTAAAGGAAACATTAATGAGTCTATAAAGAGGTCAGAACATTATTTTTTTATTTTACTGAGAAAAGACAAGTACTGATTTTTTTTTTTTCTGTAACAGAGTAACTCTCTCCAAAAATCTTGGAGGGAAATACTTTGTCAACCAAGGCTTCAGAGTCTACAATGCAAATACACAGCCTCAAGTATTTTGAAAGACAATAAATGCGGCTCAAAGGCATTGCCATTTTGTCATTTGCTGGTTGTTGCACTGAAGGTCTTCTCTGTTGCCATTTAAAAGCAGAACAAGCAGTCTGAATCACACTTATCCTGCACCCTGTTATATTCTGCTTAGAGTACAGTTAGATATTTAGCTTGGGGCTTCTAAGACTAAAACCACTCAGTCTGAATAGCACAAAGTATTGGAGATGATAACTTTGCATCAGGATGCGGCTTTTAATTCAAGTACTGTCTGTCAGAAAAAAAAACATACATAGCTGTTGTGTGAACAAAACTGCCTGCTAATTTCTGCTTCGGATCATATTTACACTGCTATCCACTGACAATCCAGATGTTGCATCAATTACTGCAGAAGAACAGCTTGAAGGTATCCTTAAGTTTTTAGTTTGACAGAAACTGCCTCAAATCTTAGTTATTTCTCAACTGCTTAAATTAGTCTTCCTTTTAACTTCCTGAAGGTACTAATTTCTCTCCATACAACAACAATCTCATAGCAGAGAAAAAGTTTTACTAACTAGTTTCCATTATTCATTGTTTTACAAAGATGGAGAGATGGATGTAGACAACCAAAACCACAGCACTTCACAAGAACACAGAAAAAGATACCAAACCAGAGATATGAACAGTCAGAAGAAGCTTACAACGTAATTTTACTTCCGGCTTCAACAGAACTTAAGAGTTTCTTATCATCTGGCAGATTTTTACAGATGAGGAATCAGCAAAGAAAGCACATACTTTACCTGTTATCTGCTTAGATGTTAGAGCTCTGGCCAATATTGTGCCTAGAAGTTTTGAAACTGCTAATCGTACATCATAATTGGAACCTTCAAAGGATTTAAAACATAAGGTAACAATGCTATCCAGGTCTGTAGTCCACATAAATACTGCTTCATTCTGAAGTTCAAGAAGACACTAGAAAAAAAAAAAAAAGGGAAATAACAGTGTTTTGACATGGAAAAGCACTCAGTAAAAATTTTAGTTTGCTGCATAATACACTGAGCTCTCCCTTACAAAATAAGCACCTTGCTTCATATTAAAATTACTAGATTTTTTTTCTACCAAGTTAATATCAAATAAACACAGATAAGCAAACAATGTTTTCACTTCTGTGTTCACTAATCATTAAAACAGAATTTTATGTTCTAGGGAGCTACTTCAAACAGCTATTGGAGCAGTTTACCTTTGCAGCAGCACAGCGGACAGCCATGGATCGATCTGTCAAACATGATCGGGCAGCTTTGTAAATATCTCTATGACAGGGGATAGCAGCAGCTCCTAAACCATTTAATATATTTTGCAAACTAAGCATGATTTCATAACGACCTTGAGACTGAAAAATGAAAAAGAGAAATCTTAACGTTTTGTAACCCTAAGTTCTTTGGAAATACAGAACGCCAACTACTGAAATAGGTAAAAAATGGCTGGGTCTTTTAGAGATCTATTTATACTGAAATAAGCTGAAGCAGATAACTCACCCCAAAACTCTATAAGCAAATGAAAATAGTCATTCTATGTTCTATTGAAAAGCAATAATTACAAGTATAAAACCCAAAACAAAGTATGAGCTACAGAAAAAATGTTCTCATTAACAGCGCAATTAAATTTTCTAATTTATCAAGTACTTTCATGAAATCAGATAAATAAAAGCTGTGATCCATCCTTTTGTAGTCATAATCCATTAACTCTATTCCTTCTTTAGAATTTGGACACTAATTTTTATCTGACTTTTCACAACTTCATTTTTGTATTTTGGTATCATGCATTTTCTCTTATTCATTGGTCCAACTACCAACAGTAAAAATCCTTTTATTTTTCCAATCATTTTTAAACATGCTGTTCCAATACCTCTGCATTCTTCATTGCTTTAAGCACATTCCCAACGGTGTCAGTAAAACTGTTTCCCAAAATTCTTCCCAATTTTTTGTATAAATAGCCCAAGCATACCACCGCAGCACTAAAACAAAAGCAAATCCAAAGACGCGTGAAAATGGATGCACTAAGAGATGAAAGGGATTAAGACGACTGAAGTAATCAATGTGCAAACAGCAAAATAACTTAACAGGATGTCCCAAAAATGTAAGTGGATCATCAAAAGAAAAAAAAAAAAAAGTCTGTATGTGGCACATACCCTCTAGAAGAAATGCAGACACAAGGGTTGCTAAAGTAACTTGGATAATACAAGAATTCAGGTAATACTATCTTCCAGTACATTTTACAAGAGGAACACAATTTTCATATCTACCTTCAAACTTAAACATTAATTTCTTACTAGGCATCTTCTGTGTCATGCTGCAGCAGATGCTGCCAGAAGTAGTCAGGGATAGGTTTATTTAAAACTTGATGGTTGACAGCAGACTGCAAATGGTCTAGTAATTACAATTCTGTCATTGATGTATCCCAGTATGTAAGAAGGAAATAAAACTATAAACCTTTTCACTGTAGGCAAATAATGAATTTAAAATTCAGGTGAAATACCTAATAACTGGACTCTGAGTGCTCACTGGCCTCTCCTTTAGCAAAGGCAAAAAATGCTAATATTAATTAAAAAATAAAAAAAAGAGGTGTCTAATGAAAGAACATTTATCCTTTGAATAATTAGTTAATGAAAACACTTTGGTTTTGTATTGACATATCTGTAACTAAACCAATTAATTTCTTGAATACAAGAAGAAAAATAATATGTATAATAAGCTTTCAGCTCTTTTCCAGACCTACTTAAATATGCAGGCATTGCTCAGCCTCCCCTTCAACAAAACATTTTGCTTTTTCCCCAAGCGAATTCACATAAGTTCCACATATACAATTTTAAATTCCCATACTGAATATAGTCTAATTTTTTTAAATACATTTACTATTTACAGTAATTCCCTAAATGCAGACTAAGAAAAAAAAAAACAACCTAGTATCTTTTATCTCTTATCATACCACAATATTACTTTCATTAAAAAGCCAGTTTTTGTTATTGCTTTTATCCAATTCAGTACACACCAACAGTTTGGATTTAAATTTTGCTCATGGTGTGCCTGGGCATAAAACTACAATTTTCCAGCTTCCCTTCTAAACTGAGTGTGTGATGGTCACAGGTACTCTCCTCAATAAAGTAATAAGCTGCACTCAGGTTGCATGGCCCATTTATCGGATTTGGTAGAGCACTCACATGACTCTGAGTTTTAGTAGCAGATGAGCACCCAACTAAGGCTGCGTTTAAAATGCTTGCTTAAAACATCTTCATCTTCTACCTATATGAAAGAAGTGATAGTCTATGAGATAAGAGACCAATTCATTGGAATCTGTATTTAAAGGAGTTCCCAGGTGTATCGACATATTGTGAACACTGATGGTGAAGTGTTGCTATGAGACAACATGGGCATGCACGCTTAATGTGGACAGATGGCAAAGGCAACACTTGAATCAAGATAAAAACAAAACAAAACAAAGCAGTTTTTCTACACTGAACACCAAGCATTTAAACTATTTGCAGGCTAGGATGAAAGATTTTACTCAACACACAGTTCCAATAATTTTCTGTAGCCTGTTGTTTCCATGTCAGTTCTACCAGAAATCCCTCTACCAAAACTTTATTGAAAAAAATAATATTTTACAATTACCTTTTTCTCCATCTCCTTCTTCCTCTCCTTGCCACTGCTTACATACCCAGGAACATTCTGTACACTGCCTACCCTCTCTCTCCAAGCTACTACTCTGCATTCTGGCTTTGGTTACCCCCCATTTCTGCTTTACTGCAAACAGCCTCCCCCATCCCTCCTTGCTGTGCTGACATCATACCACTTCCTCCAGTGTGGCACATCACAGCTGAAGCAGGAAGACCTGCAGAGCTCTGTCCCACGCTACAACTCAACTCTAATGTAAACAGTATCATTGTTAAGAATGTAATATAGCAGTAATTTACTCGGCAAGACTAAGACCCTTTATAGCAAACTTATTCTTAACTCAAAAGACTGCACAAGAGGTCAACTGGAACAAGAAGGAAACAAAAAAATGGTATTAGAAAATACAACTGACTCCTTGTGAAATCTATTTTCAGGAATCTTGTGTTGTCAGAAACAGGTTTAGCATGCGAAGTAAAGGAGGAAGAGAGCCTGCTCTGCTGTCAATACCATATCATTAATGCTCAAGGATGTTTTACTAGCTCATCTTTACTACCTTAATCTTTAATTTGCTTCACTATAGTGACAGATGTGCATAATTTCGGAATGAAGGTGATTCATAACATTTCTGCACATAAAAATGTGGCTTCCCATTCTGAAGTAACAGTTCATGTTTCTCTGCTCTTTTGGTTAGGCTTTCGGTGTTTAGTTACAAACATTTCAGATGTTTCTAACTATATCCAGTTTCCCAGCTGATTTAAGAAATATATTCAGCAATTGTGTTTTATACCTGGAGTTGTACTTGTCTGTTTTACTGCTCTTCTCGGCACAATTATCAACTTCTCCTTGTTTTTGAAGCACCTGCCTTCTCGTAACTTTTATCCATTGTTGGTATTCTCCCTGACCTGATTTTCAGTTGTCTGGCTGGAGACCATCAGGTGTCTTCTACCCTTTTGGCTCCTGATGCAAATATACAACGTGGACTGCCAGCACAATCTTTGTTTTATTCTGTATTTTGTGGCAGTGAACTCAGACGCATCTCACCACTTAAATCTGTCTCATTATTACTGGATTTGAAACTTGAGGGTAAAAACACACTTACAGTTTTGTAGGCAGATAACTTGGTGAGTCATCTTTACTCCGAATGAGTTCATTGCATTTGTCAATTGTTTGGTAAACAGAAAAAGTGTCTCCAGTGCTATAAAGTACAGCTAAATTCTTGGCAAGAAGCCGTCTGGTAGGAGGTCCTGGTGAATTGTTTAATAAAGAAGTCAATTGTTCAACCAGTTTCTTCTGGTTTTCCTTTATATCAGCCTGGAAATAAATCAGTAACCAGTTAAAGTTCAGTTAAATTTGAAAAAATAATTACAGATAATTAATGTAAATTATCTTTACTTACATTATTACCATTCTGATAATGACATTCTGAACTACAAATGAACATTTTACTGCATTTTCATACTTAAAGAAAAGACATTTCAAGTATGTGACTATTTTATTCTTCTTAAAAAACACACTTTTTTCAGAGCACAATTATTACTAGTAGCAGTTTCCATGTGGCATGTCTACACATAAATCTTTCTCAAACAAAGCTGCCTTTTCTTTCTTTTTTTATGCCTCCTTTAAAATAACAGATTCATAAATATATAGTAAGCTTAGTAGCAAAGAACTTCAAAGAAGAAGCTGAGTTTCAAGAACTTGATCATTAGAAAAGTTCCTTAAAATAATTATCCAGTCTTAAATACATTTTCAAAATACTCTTAAAAAAACCCCAAAACCTGGCACTGTTTTTCATTTACATATTTCCATCACAAATAATGACCCTTAAATAGCATTATTTTGCTTAGTTTACATGTCTACATAACCTACTTAATATACACTAAACAGTAAATCAAACAGTTGGAGAGTTGTGGAAATACTCAATTGAGAGATTTGAAACAGATCTTTTATCATTTGACTAGGAAAATTTAAAAAATACAACAAAGAGAAAGATGTTACATTCCTGCTTGATAGAGAAGCATCAAATAATTGCGCAACACGAGGTGGAAGCATTACTGACATTCTTCATAATGGGACTGCAAAATCTTGCAATAATGACAGGAGTTTAAAAAAATTAAAATTCCTTTCATTGGACAAGTGGCTCTGTGAATACAAGGGCTGTGACCAAGAACTTAGAACATTTAGAAAGCTGCTGCTAACATTGAATATACTTTTACTCCTTGTACATACAAGACATGAGGCAAATAACATTGCATACTGCTCCTTGATTTTAAACAAAATAACAACAAGACAAGCTTTCCTTCTCAAGCCTCATTGCACTTACCCTGCTGGTCACTGGTAAAAGTTTTTCCAAAAACTGTAACCATTCAAAAATGAACTCTGCTTTTTGAAATTCACCAAGCTGGTTATATGCTTCTTCATTAAGTAGTAAACTGTGAGCTAACTCCATTCCTTGAAGTTTTCCTCAAATCTCCCAATAGTGCGTAATGAGAAAAAAATCCAACAAACTAACAAAACTATATTAATCGGTTTTCTTCCTCATTAATATCTGGCAAATCAGAAGTTTGAGCTCCTAATGAGAAAACAAAGGAAAAAAAAGGTTAATAAAAAGTCAACAATCATATCATACATAACATTCATGCCTGACTTACTACAATAAAAATTTCAAAGGAAAGCCTAATATAAAAAGGAAATTATAGCAGTTTTATTTAGATGTCCTTAGTAGCACTAAATGTTTTTGAAAATGAGATAATTATATTGATGTATTATGCCAGTTGAAGTTAAATATACTTCTGAGTATATCAGGACTGATTTTCCTTCACCTTGATTTGCATGAAGCGAGGTTTTCTAGTCCTTACCTGAAAACTGACGTTAAACATACTGATTTTGTTATCAAGAACAAAGTGCAGCAAAGGCTGCAACAAACAGTTAACAAACTCCTGTTAATTATATTCACAAATATAAATGCTGATATATTAGTCCAACACTTTAGGTATTCTCAGTGCCAAGCAAGGCATAAAAAGCCCCCAGAATTTCATTGCTGAGCAAACCTCTAATAACCTCTTTTGGAACAAAAAAACCCAAACCCAAACCTGAAAAGATTGTTTCAAAACTCAAAGTCCAAAAGATGGTTTACGTACGCTTCTCAGACTATTTTGGGAATTTCCACATCATTGATAAGCAAACCAAGATGGAAAATATTTCTAATGATATCTTCCCCCCAGTGTCTAAATACCATATAGTCTCAAAATACAAACCAGAGTATTCTGTAGGCTTCACAAATAAAAACCGTCAGGGAGATTCTGGTAAAATGTCAACCATATTTTAAACTCCCAAGCAAGTTATCCTTTTCAGAGGTCACTAAGACTGCTGAACACAGTTTTTCCTATGCAGCAACACTGCTATACTGTAAAATGATCCCTCAAACAGTAGATGGGCAATATAAAGCATTGGTAAATAATTCAGTACTCAGGTTGTCATCAAACACAGAGCAGAAGGTTACCTTTACCACTTGCTACATATTTTTATGTAAAATTTGCTCACAAAAAACAACAACAACAACAAAAAGTTAGTAACATTTAATTTATTATAATGAAATGTCACTTCAAATCTACCTGAAACACCAAGCAGCTTGACAAGGCATCACACTAGAAAATGGCAAGCAGACCTAAATATACATAGCACATTAGACCTCTACATATTTTGTCTGTCTAGGTACACAGAAGTTCACAATTAACCAGTTATCTCACTCCTAGAACACTCACAGAATTTAGCTCTAACATTTTTTTAAACATACAAAAAAAAAAAAAAGTAGAACTAAGTGTAGAGTTTCATCATGGGTCAGCATGAAAATTACATGTATAGGTCACAAATGCTCCTTTTTTCTCCTCACCTAAAGCCTGTTCTAATGTCTACCACCTCTAAACCACCTACTACCACAGCAACTTATCCAATCTACATACCCATTTCAGGATTACAACTCACAGTTGTTTTCCCTAATTGAAAAGATCACAGTTTGTTGCCAGACAGTAGCACTTAACTTACCTGGCAGATAATTTATCCTCATTGTAAAAACTGTCTCTCTGCTGCCCCAAGCTTTTGGATAAAGGATATTAAGAACTCAATTTTCTAGGAAAAGAATAAATACAAGGATCAACGTTAGGAATGAAAGCACATAAAATACAAGTGTTTCTACAGAAAACAGGAATTTCAAATTCTTGCAATACCAACAATGTCTAATAAGTAATAGCTCACCAAAAAAGACTGGACCTTCTTGAATATTATTAGCTCTTTACACTTGAATTCAGCAGACCCACCATATACACCATACAACTGGGCTCATTTAACTACTGAAATCACCTTTCTCATGTTGTTAATTTGTTTTGTTAATTCAGTTTATTAACTGTTTAATTCTAAATCAGTAAAAAGTAAGTACAAACAGCATCATATCCGTAATAATTTTCTCGAAAGATTATCTAACAACCAGCAGAACTGGTAAAGGTGATTCAGCTGTTCTGAAAAATTCATTGTCAATACTGTCAATACAAAGCATGAGGATAATCAATCGATTCTCCTAGCCTCCAGATTAAGTTTTAATATTGAAATTCACAGGCAAAAACATTTCCTTTCAAAACTCATTCAACTTGAACTCATTCTAGCAGGACATGAAATACAGGTTGCAAGTATTTTAAAAGCATTCACTTTCCAGTCATTTTTCAAAAGATTGATGTTGAAAACAAATAAAAAGTATATGTAAATATCAGAATAATCCAAACTTTTTTTTGCCTGGTGAACCAGTGTTCAGCCTGCTGAAGAAAAGGTTCAAGATGACCTCACAGCCTTCAAAAGGAGGTTACTAGGAGGATGAAGACAGATTCTTTACTTCATAGTTAAAACATGGAAGCTTCCCTCTTGATAGAAAAGAAAAATAAGATTTTCACTGTAAGGGTTACCAACCACTGGGACTGGTGTTGAAAAAGTGCAGAACCTGCACCCTCAGGGATTTCTATCACTTGAATGGACAAAGCCCTAAGCAACACCATCTCAAGTTATTATTGTAACTTGATTCTAAATAAAGCACTTCAATTGTATAAGCACACATTTGCAAAACCAATATAAATGTATTTATTTATTTTGAGCCTAAATTAAAGGAAAAAAATGTTCTGGTCTAGTTGCAGATCTTTATAATGCTAACATAGCCAGAAACACCAGCACTTTTCAAAGAAAAGACTGTTACGACTGAATTACAAAGGCTGACTGCTTATTATGCAAGAATTAGTGTTGTAGCAACACAACTGTCCATGCCGGGAAAAAAAAAAAAAATTTAAACCCAGATCTGATCTTTCCACTGCTGATCAACAAGCAAACCTCGATTCCACGAACCTGTATGAAAAGCAGCATACTCCCTTATCCTATGCAAAAAAATTTATTCCAAACACTTATTGAGGTTCCTTCCCTTCAATAAGCTGCAAGCCTCCACAGCAGGGATACTTACGAAGTTTCAAAAGCAGTGATAAAAGAAGGGCACATGAACAGGAACTTGGGAGAAGCAGGGCGAGAATGTAGGGCATTAAGTTCTCCTGCAGCAGCCTGGTTCTGCAGCGAACAGAGCAAAAGGCGCAGTGCTCACGGTGCAAAGCTGAGCACAAGCACGGAGCTTGGGGACAAGCTGCGTTCCATTAATAATAAATATGGCCTTGTGATGGATACAAGATGCTTCCAGGCAATTTCCAAGTGCAGAGGAAAACACCAGACAGGGTGGGACTCAGCTCTAAGCGGAGGTGTGGCACAGCCACGCTCTGGGCTGGTCAAGCAGCAGGGAAGAGTGAATGTTCTGTCAGCAACCGGAGCTGCTTGGCCATCACCAGCACCAGTAAATCAACGTCTGCTTTCAAGAAACCCATGTTTAGAAATGCTTAATTATTTGAATATGCTTGTCCCCTGGCGTTATAATGTTAATGCTTCTCAATATAGGGAAATCTGGAGAAAAAAAGTGAAATTTAATTAAATGAGATGCATATTATGCCATCAACCAAAATTGATGGCATAAATGCCTGATGAAATCTTCATTTGCCAACCAACATGATGCACCATCCTTTTGGTTTTTTCTTTAGGTAACTGAAGCAATTACAAGGACTCCTTTCCCATCAGCACTGCAAGAACAGATCAACCAAAAATCCCCTTTTTTTTCCCTGCGAGCTAAGTTTATTTTACATTTACACTATGCTACAAAATTGGCATAAAGGTTTACTGGCCAAGACAGAAGTTGTTCTTACTTAGTACCAACATTTTTTTTTACATGTATCACCTGCCAATTTGACAAGCAGGATTGTTCAGGACTTGTCAAAAAGACTTAAAAAAAGCTCTTGGAGCAAGCACTAGTTGGAATGCCACCCTGTAAATTGAGAGGAATACAGGGTGCATGAAACATTAAAAGGAAACAGAAATTATATTTTTGAAGTTTCTGACAAACCACAATGAGAAAAAAGGGACCTGTAGTCTTTAAATAAAAGGTGTCTCATCCAGGGTAAGATTGATCTGAGTAGCTGCCTTTAGCAACTGTCTTTCAAATATGAGAATAAACAGACCACCCATGATAAAGTTACAATAGAAAAAAAAAAACCTAAGTAGATGTGTTATGTGAATCGAGTTCATTCCAGGCTAGGTAACCTCCTCAGGCTTTTTTTAAAAGATGAGGGAAGCAGATCGTAGACTGATGTGTATCTTTCACATACAAGTCAAAAATTATAACATTACCAATGAAAAAGCTACAAGCAATAATGGCAACTTATTGAATTTGACTTTTCCTCTTCCTTGCGACTCTTGGCATATTTTGGTTATGCACAAAAAAAAAAGTACCACCAAAAAAAAAAAAAAAAAGCAACCTGTGAAAAA
>VWZN01020027.1:319689-345608 GCA_013396955.1 Regulus satrapa | reverse complement strand
TCGGGCCCGGAGCCATCGAGCGCCCGCGGCGGCCGGGAGGAGGGCGGGAGCGGCGCGGAGAGAGCGCAGCCCGGGGCGAGGAGTTCGCGGTGCCCGAGGGGACGGAGGCACCGGCCCGGGGCCGCTCCGGGGCTCCGCAGGGCGCTCTGCGGGGCGGTGAGGGCTCTGCGCTAGGGGGCACGGCCCGGCCACCCCACCGAAAACAACAACAAAAGATGCCTCTTGGTGATGCTTCGTGAAGGTGGCTCAGCTGGCACTGCTGGGATCTGTACCTGGCTGTGATCAGCGTCTGCCGCGGCTTCTCATTTCCACTCCACCCCTCAAGCATCCACGTCCGTACTTCCCTGGGAGGGCCCCTGAGCACAGGACAGTAACAGGAACACGCCCTTTCTGTTGAGCGTTCGTCGAACCCAACGTTCGCAAAAGTTGTTACTCCTGGGTGTCATCAGTGTAAACTGATCCCAAGTCGATATGGAATCCCAAATCAAAGAGTAATTCTGTGTTTTATAGACAATGTCAGCTGAAATCCCTCCAGGAATTTCACCTTGTTTATCTTACTGCGTAGGTGGTCCAGCTGGAGGACGTTGCTTTGTCACAGGGAATTACTTCCACCCTTCCAAATTTTCATTAGCGAACTCACTGGTCATGAGGAAATATTAAATGGAGGGGTTTTCTTTATTGTAGTCTGTGATCAGTTTAAGTTCCATCTTAGTAAGAGGAAAGTATATGTCTCTCAATAATTTTTAAGTTTTAAAATCAACAAACAATAATCATACTATAGTTTTCCAGCTGATGCCCAGTTATGTTTGGAATCTGGGACCCAGAATTCTCTCCACAAGCCTGTAATTTCTGGGACTAACTTGTGCAAACAGAATCTCAGATTCATTAAGATTGGAAAAGACCTGTAAGATTGAGTCCAGCCTTTGACTGATCACCACAGTGTCAACTAAAGTATAGCACTAAGTACCTTGTCCAGACATGCCTTGAACTCCTCCAGTGATGGTGACCCAACCTCCTCCCTGAGCCGTCCATTCCAATGCTTTATTACCCTTTCTATAAATAAATTATTCCTGGTGTCCAGCCTGAACCTCCCCTGGCACAGCTTGAGGCTGTGTCCTCTTGTGCCATCGCTGGCTGCCTGGGAGAAGAGGCTGACCCCCACCTGGCACCAACCTCCCTCCAGGCAGCTGTAGAAGGGGAACTCTTGTGGTGAGGAAATAATGCCTGGGACACAAAACCATAGGAGCAGGGATTGTATCTAAACCTTGCATAAGCTTGTACATTCGACTTCGCCTAGGTTGGATATGTAACGTTTACATGCAGGGGATCCTCTGTGAACATCTGTATTCAGTTATGCAGACAGTACTGCTGAGAAATATTTCAAAGAGCACATGCAGGGCTGCATGATCACATTGTGCTGTAGATGCCACGAGCACCAGGCTGTGTTACCATATATGGACAGTGGTTTCATTTTTACTAAACTGACTGTGATAAAAAACATGAACACTGATGCAATGACCTTTCTAAAAAAGAAAAAAAAAATCTGGCAATGGATGTGGAAGAATATGCTCCACACCTGAAGAAGGAAATTATTTATACATTGTGTTTCACAGAAATCAACTCCACAAATTCGTACTGATGTAAAGGTGTTAACCCTTTTTTCAGAAATTGCATACATTCCCAGGAAATAATTATTTGCTAAGTTAACCTCATTTTGATGGTTGAGCTGGTTTGAGGTCAGGAGCTGAATTGCTGCTACTAATACTGTGATTTGCAATTCACTTGTGGGAAAAGGCAGCTGAACAATTTGTATTCAAAGACTTTTATGTTATGACTTTGTCCATAAGGTACTCCAGAAAACAAGGGCTCTCTGACAGTCCTGAGGTACCAGAAACTCCTGTCAATATTTGTGAAGGATTGACCATGTTTAACTCAGAAACAAATAAACAAGCCCAAATCTAGAATATTTTTGGAAGATTATTGCTGCTATTATCATTATTATACCTGTTATTCACTGTGTTGTGGTAGCAGGCAGGGACCCACTCCAAATTAGTATCTCATAATGCTGAGTGTTACATGAACAGCAGGGCAAGTCAAAACGTAATTCATTGAGAAGTAAAGACTTGCTCAGTTTTTCCCAAGAATTACCTTGCCCACCCCCCTAGGACCCATGATACCAGAATCTAAGTGATGCTTCATTAATGCTAAACTGATATGGATCAATTGGAATAACAAGGCATATTAATGCAGGATGCTCCTTCCATCTCTGGGTACATCAGCTTAGGGTTGCTTTGTGCCAGCAGTGCTTACATAAGGGTAGGAGTCTGTCTTCATTGGATTTATAGCTAACCTTGATTCTTACTATTACTTTTCCATAAACTAGTCAATAGTCTGTTAACCATGCAGTGATTCAAATTAGCATCTACTTTAGCAGATAGCATGCCATTTTTATTTTTCCCCTTTTCAATCTGAAATAAAAAATTTTTTTAAAGTTCTGCAAATTTATAGTATTTTGTTCTAAAACAGAAAAAATAGGACAGTTAGATGCATTCACCATGTACTAATTCAATTTTATCTTTCCCCATTAGTCCTGACTGTGCTTCAACAACAAATTACTTAATAAAATAAGCAATGGGTAAATAATTCAAATGCTCAAACCTACTGATCAGTCTTCTCATTAGTCTATTTTGGTAAAGTGGGTTGACTGATTTAGAGCATGAGTCAGTTCTGCCATACAAATTCCAGTCATAGTAGAATATCTGTACAGTCACATATGCCTCTGAGCTAAATATTTTCATTCTTTCAGCTTTATAATCCTCAGTGACTCTAGAGGAAGAAAAAAGAATGTATGCCTTTGAATTCAGTGAGACTGTCCATGCATGAGTAAGAATCACAGGACTAGGGGCCTGATTTGAATCAAATGTTACATCACCAAATAATTACATAGCAAACAAAACCAAATTGCATTATATTTTAAAATCATTAAGAAGAGATGTCTTTAAATTAATGATGAGATTAACCATTTAGTTTTACTTTCTGGAAGCTGTAGAACCCAGTACATTTTGGCCCGTCCCAGCTTTTACAATGTTTTAGGTACCAATCTTGCTTTTATTACACACTGAATAAAAAAAATAATGTACACTATAATGCTACAATACTGCTAGGCTTCTATTTATTCCCCACACAGTTTCTTTCTGTACAATCACAGAATGCAAGGTCTGAATTTCTTCTGAACAATTACACAGCCCCGGTGTTATTTTAAATCCTAAAATGCAAATAGAAGTATTATGCAGGCCTAGATAATGTTAGATACAGCTACCAAAAAGGAAGTGAGAAATAAGAAAGATCTAGGGATGGATTTCCAGCTAAATACTAAGGCTTCGATGTTAATCCAAAACTTTCATTGCCAGTCTCTTTTCTAAGGGAGCACATCTAAATAGCATTAAGCTCCTTTCTTGCACATTTTTAACACGTAGTGATGTAATAGGGCATCTACTGTGGCATTTACACCAGTAAATATAATTAAGCTGGATGGAAAGAAATTTTAAATTTGGAGTAATGAGATACATATTAACTAGAACAGTAAGACAGGAATGCCATTTATTTGCTTTCCCATGCTGTCTGGATCACTCCTGTCTTAGACACATGATGAGGTGTTATTTGACTGATACTACACTGCACTGAGGTACTCAAAGTGCTCTCTGAGCATTAGCTTAAGTCACATTTGTAAGGCAGAGGCTAAAGAAGGAAGCAGTGAAAGGCAACTTCCTGTAGCTCCAGCAAAGGTGAAGAGAGATGAAAGCGTACTGCCTTCTAATGGAAAAAGTTGATCAGAGGGGAATTTTTGCTTTTAGTGAAAGGGGAAAATGCCAGTGGTTTAAAACCTCTTTTTCCCCCATTTTCACTCTTTCTTTGTATCACAGATGGAAAAAGTGGAGCAGAAAATTGCTTTGCCCAAAGCCACACACTGGCAGTAATTGAACTAGAGGACAACATTGGTTTAAATAGAAAATGCGCAATACATTCATAGTATTTGGGCTATTCTAACTGCTGTTTCTTTCTCTTGTCCATGCACATTTCTTTCTTGTGCATACACATTTACTTTTCAGCTGTAGTTGCATGGCACTGCTGGTAACAGAATCTTTTGGGAATCTCAGGGGGATTCCCAAATTGTGAGTTGCTTTGAAGAGGTTTCAAGAAACAAAGAAGGAATAAAGAGGAATTACCAAATACAGCAAATTCTTGAGAAAGCGTCTTGAATTTTGGGTGCTGTTTCCCCTAGAAAAACATTAAGGAGGAAGCTCTACTTTCTGTTCTCGTCAGCAACTCTGATGTCTAGAATAAAGCAGCTGATGGATCTCCCAGACAATCCAGTCCTGTCCCACTGTGCTGTGCAACACATTAAACAGTGACAAGTCACTGTTTTGTTCAATGTACGGTCTTAAGGATCAAGACACTGAGAACAAAAATAGATAGCCATTTATTAGATGAGAATTGAGATGCAAAGAATTTAATAAATTAAGTCACAACAGAGTTTGGTGGCAGAGCTCAGGTAATGAACGCCCATGAATTAGTGGAGACCACTCTAGCTGTCGGTGGCATACTGCTACTCCAGCTTCCAAAGAGGAACAGTGCACTTGCGGGAGTCCATCTAGAAGGCAGAACAGAAACTAAATGTGAAAAATAATGGAAGCTTAAAAGATTCACTCCTCCTTCTCCAAAGAAGCTGGTTTTATACCAGAGGTGAGATTGAGGTTCAGCAATGATACTTTTAAATCCAAGCAGATGTGGAACTTGGTTTTCAAAGGGGACCTAAAGAGCAATTGTTGCATTGAGTCACGATGAAGAATTTTCGTGGAGCTTTTGTGGTAAATGAGATCAGACATCACAGATGCATTAAAAGACCTGGTGAAAAGCACCAGGAAGGCTGGCTGGTGTCCAGCAGCCCATCGAGTGGCTGCCATTTCAACATGGGGAAGCAACTGTCTGCAGAAACTGTTATGTGCAAAATCTTGTTACGGGCAAAAAGAAAACCACCCTATGTTTTGAGTCACACCAAATTTATTTTAATTGCAACCGTAGCAATTTAATCAAAGAATTATTATCAGTCTAAATCTCATTATTATAGAAAAACAAAGGAAATAAAAAGAAATAAAATGTATTGAAGGTCTCAATAATAGTACAGTAAAAATTGTTATGCATGCACTATTTAGCACCTACCCTTAGCCCTCCTCTTCCTGGCATCATGCTTGCCCTTTCACGTCCTTGTGGCTTCCACCTGGTAGAGGGAGCCCAATGGATCATCAGCATCTGGAGTCCTGTGCCTGCAGGAGTATCATGTTGATGTTTATGTTTTCTTCTTTCTCTCCTTTTTTGGGGAAATATCTCTCACTTGGGGTTCTTTTTATACATTTTTTAATAGTTCTACTCCTTGCTTTTTCTTCACTGGCCTGTAAATATGTAGGGTTTTTTTTTTTTTTTGTTCATCTTTAAGTGTTTTGCTTTTTGTTTATCTCATATGCTCATTCTTCTCTTTTTTATCCCTACAAATAGTTTTTCCCAGCTTCAGGTTAGTATTTCTTTTACTGACCATTGGCAAGTTCTTTGTACCCTTGCAGTCTCCAGTGCCAGCCTGTGCTCCATCCCTTACTATCTCATACCTCTACTTTACACTGCATTTGATGTCTTCACATCTCAAAGTTCCTGCTGTTTTACTAGGCCTATATTTCTGTACCCTGTAACACCGTGTTAGAGTCTTAAATATATAATTCTACACAGAATAAATACTAATTATTAATATCTGTATATAACAACTGTGGTTACACATAAAACAAATTAGCCATAGTCTCCTGTCCTTAGGAAAAGAAAACAAAACAAAACAAAGAAAACCAAACCAAACTACAGGCAAATAAAATAAAACCAAAGCTCTGAGAAGCCTGGGGAAGGTTCCTTTGATAAGCCTCCATCTTGGGAGGAACACCTGGGGGAAGGCCTGTGGACTGTCACTAGCAGTTGCAATACAATTGCAACTATTACTGGGCTTCATGCTGTTTATTAACTTCTAGTCCTAGATGAATATTTGTATGTTGTAAATTCATATGTTGCATACTCCATGTACCAGATGTAAAAAATTCCAGAAAGGACATGGGAAGGAAGCAGGAAAACTGCTGACCAGAAAACAGGCTATTGCCCTTGAACTCAATAATGAGTGTTTATGAGCCCAGTTCATAGTCCACACACGCTCAGCTTCAACACACTGGGTGTGTGCGCTGCAAACAAGGTCACAAAAACCTGATATTGCAAATTCCTGCGTGGCAGTTGAATTGGAGACATAATAGCATAAGGACAACTCCTCACTTTATAGGTTATTTCAAGGAAGTGGGGAATATTAAGCATCTTATAACAGATATTCTCTAAGTATAGAACAGGATAATTATCTGACTTTTTGTCTAGTCATATTACAGAAACTATTTAAAGCAGAGTCAGGTCATCTGTTTAAAGCATATATTCATGGTTGAAGTGAATAAGCATTTGGCTTAAAAAAAAAAAAAATCAATTTTTTTTATCAGTATGGTCCAGCATGTTATTCAGAAATGGCTTCCTTCAGTAAATGGATTGTGAATCAATAGTAGATATAAATAAGGCAGTACAAAGGGCACAGCATTCAACAAGCTGCCAATCCCTGGAGCAGATGATGGCAGAAATCAGTATTCCAAGACAGATACACAAATAAATCAGAAATGGGAAGATAATGCACAAATACCCACCTTTTTACAAAAATTTCAGTGTTTCATCTGGTCCTTAGAATCACTGAAACATACATTCATTTTATATGCTTTATATGAGATGGAGTTTGGTTTGAAGTCTGTTTTTCACTAAACATTTTCAAGCTTATCCCTCTTAGAAATCTTGGACTTCTTTAAATATAGAGAATTAATTGCCAGGCTGCCAAAGATCTTTCTGCAGACAGGCAGTAAATTAAAAGCTCCAGGCTTCATATTATACCTCAAAGGATCAATTATTGAGATATACTAAATACCCACAATTCCTGTAAGGTCTGTGAAGTGGTATTACTCAGCACTTTTAAGGATTTGATCTCCAACAGAAAGAGGAATTGCAATGTTTTTTCAAGTACACAGATCATAATGAATTTGATTTACTCATTTGTATCAGGACAATATTATTTAAGTGTTGCTAGTAGGAACTTTGAACATGACTCATATTGTATCTCTCATTACTGTTGTTAATGAAAAAATATGTCATTTGGGTCCTAATAGCTAATATTTCCAGGCCATTTGTGTAAATGGTTGTTTTCGACTGTGAGAATGTCAGTTGCCAGGAATTCAATATCCTTATTTATTTCATAATTATTAACCTGAAAAAAAATCTCTTTACTGTCTTACCAAAATGATAAGTTTTGTATCTGTTAAAAAAGAAGTGATACTTTCGGCAAGGTTTGAGCCTATAGATTACACATTCAATGTTTTGTGTAAAGATCAGGACAGAGTATTTGTAACTACTGGCCTACAATTTAGGATTGTGCCAGCTGCCATCCTCACTAACCATAGGTAATGTTTTACATATTTTCCAGAATAAATTCTTATTCAAATGGCAATTCTGGATAATTGATGCAAACCATATAAATGAGTTCTGATTTCGTTTTGAACCCTTCTAAACCATAATGCTGCATTAAAAAGAGAAACTTGATTCACAGGATGAACACAGTTGATTCAGTTTTGAATTTGCCATATTTTAATATAGCTGTCCTGTTTTTACTGCCTTTCAAAACAGAATTTCCCATTATATTTTCTTAATACCATGTGCTAACAATGTTTATAACAGAACTGCACAGGGGGTCACCTGGGACTGGGACCCCAAATGTACCACCACTGTCTCTAAAAGGAAAGCTAGTCTCTGCCTAGCAGCTTCAATGGACAAAAAGCTGGAAGGAAGCAACAGGGGCAGAGGGAACAATAAGATGGCAGTGTACATTGTACCATCTTTATTTTTGTTTTCATTTGAATGTTCCTGTTCTTTTCCTGAGGCTCTGTTATGAAAGAATTGAGTAGACAGCAAGACCACAGTAACAAGGACATAGACCAAGCTATAGCAGGCAGCCTATCAAAACACATCAGAGATTTCAGAATGCAAACTGCATGCAGGCAGTTCAGTGATACTGCCGGTTTCTAGATGTGCCTCACTTATTCTTCCCTGCATAACCCATGATCAGTCCTGTACTACCTTAACTCTCCCAACCCTTACACACTCCAGTTGAGGAGGATGGACTTTCTTATTTAGTACCTACTCTCTAAGAGGCTAAACTTTAGTGACCTTGTTTTCAATGTATTAGTTAGAAAGCATTGCCATTTTGTAGATAGAAAACATAAAGGTAAAAATTGATGTAAGTACATCTAAAGTATTCTCTTTATCTATAAACAACTTCTTCAAGATATCCATGTAATACTTCTTTCGTTATTTTTTAGTAAAAAATGATTACATTATCCCATTTTTGTTGATAAACATTTTGAATTATTGGGTCAGTATTAACAAATATTTTGAGCACACTTCAGATGCATATGAGCAAAAAACATACTCATTATAGCAAAGCAGTCTCAGGCATCCTTCTACTCAATGGGACTGGCAAAACCAGTACAGATGAGTGAAAGTCTTTTTTAAACTATCTCCCAAGGAAATCAAGCACTTTAATGCTTAGGAGACAAAAAAAAAAAAAAAAAAGAAACAAACAAAAGACACCAGAACTATATTCAGGATAGAATTTATTTTTTCAAAATTCAATGAGATGGGTGTAAGGTCCATTTGTATCCAGCTTTAACACCTGCCTGTTTCCATATGTGCCATGCTTGACAAGAACACCGGCTTCCATGCATTTGGCATTGGCAGCCAGTTCTTTCTCACACAAAGTCACAAACCGAGAATAAAGTTCCAACCCTTTTTCTTTTTCAATGTTTGCATGGTACTGCATCTTTCTTCCCTTTGGTTTACCACCTAGGGTAGCTTGTGGTATGATGAGTACGTCACCAGGTAAATCAAGAACAGAGACAAACTCGCCGTTTTCAGTTTCACTTAATTTAACATTCAACAGCGTATCAACTGCAAATAAAAATAAAACAAGAATTAGTATAACCAAACTGAATTAAACAGGATATCATAAACAAGATCCAGTAAGTATTTTGATGTGTGACAAACCACTTTTTATTAGTGAACTGAAACATGGACAATCAAATACTTAACCAACTAATATCTCTGAGTATTGTGAGGAATGCGAAGGATATTAATATCATATGTCTAAAGTCCTATTTTTGGGGGAAGTGATCTAAAATCCTAAAGCTGATTCTAGTTGGACACCCCCAAAAGAACCCAGGATACAATTAGTGAGCCTTCCTTAATTGCTTGATAGTCCAATAGGCAGCATTTGCACAACACTCCACACTGCAGGACACACCATCCTCAGTGCACTCCGGAGAGCGTTCTGCCCTGACTCTCTTTTCATTCAGCTTGCAGCAGTTTGCAGCAGGACCCAGCACTGATCTGAGCTGAAGGCACAGCTCCACGGTTGGGTCTCAGGTAGAGCAAGTGTCCTTCAGTGCTCTACTTTGAGACATGCAGCTACCAGTTTGTCACTTGAGACAGGAGGGGGGCAGGAAGGTCAGATGTAATTTGGTTTATAAGCCAGAACAAATATATTTGCACATAAAATCAATGCATTTACTAACTTTAGATTTTCTGATGTTTCTATAACAAATCAAATCATTACCCCCAACTCTGTAAAAGCTGGGAGAATACTAGTCATGCCTCCAAGCCCTAAACATAAATGTTTAATGTTGTTAGAAGCAAAAACAGCTGAGCTGTGATTCAGGAACCAAACCCACACACTTAAACAGATTAAAAAATATATTTAGGAAACAATATTCTCTAAGGCACTCAAGGTGGATGGTCCTAGATGAATCTCCTGATAGGAAACAGAACTTTCTTTTTCTGGCCTGTTTTAGCTGCCCCACAGCTGAAAATGTAATTATTCTAAAGCAACATTCTCATTAAACTCTCCCTAGCACAATGTAAACTTCTATACCATAGATTTAAATATTTAGCATCACAGAAGGACTGTGCCCTCCAAGACCAAGAGAGAACCCCCCAGGAGTTGCTCTCAGCATTCTTAATAGGTCCTGTACTTGGCACACTGCTGATCCCA
Organism: Regulus satrapa; assembly: GCA_013396955.1. NCBI lineage: Eukaryota > Metazoa > Chordata > Aves > Passeriformes > Regulidae > Regulus > Regulus satrapa. The sequence goes on along the minus strand of VWZN01020027.1, from coordinate 335,398 downwards.
GCCAGTGGCCTGAAATAGACTGGAACAGTGAAATATTGTTACACAACCTTTAGCCAAATCGCTAGTATCAGCCAGCCACAGAAAATAAAGGGGCACTTTTATCTGGAATATGTGGCATCACAGAATTTCCCAGGGGAACCAGTGCTACTGATGGAGGAAAGGAGGGAGAAGAAATGGCATAAAAGTAAAAAAAAACCCCAAAACAATCAAGCCAAAACAGCATTGGGTAAAGGCAGAAATTGCTATTATTTGACCTTATCCACAGCATCTTCTCTGCTTGAATGTAAATGGTAAAGAGCATGTGGAGGAGAAGAAGACAAGAATTGCAGACATTGCTGTTATTGCTTCTGAACCAGAAAACTGCACATGCTAACAGTGTATGAAAGCACCACTGAAGTGAGATGAGAAAGACACTGTTTCATTATCCACACAACTCCCTCTACTGGCTATAATTCTAAATATCCTGCACATACAGTGAGATCAGTGTTAAAATACTTATCAAATCAAGCCATGAACTATTTGAAATTCAGTTCTGTCCTGGGCTGAACCTATTGCTTGACACATGTAATATGTCAGAGGTGCAGCATTTTCCATTTGCTAGAATGTTTTCAGGGTAATTTGTTTTCTAGGTTGCTAGACAGACAAAGAGGCGTAGACAACTTCAAAAGAAACAAGACAGACCAAACTCTTCTTTCAGCCAGGTAATTGATTTAGAATAATGCCTTCTCATGGCTTATCCAAATGGTTGCTACCTTCTCTGCCTCAATTATTTTTCTTCCTTTTCAAACAATACAATAATGTATATGGATTATATCATACCAATTTTTGGGACAAGATCCTCATCAGCACCTTTGAAGAAGCATATGTAGATAACAAGCCCTCTCTGGATCTACGAAAGATTACAGAAAATGATGTCAATGTTCCTCATTATCTACGATGCATGCTTATCATTAAAACTGGTATCAAAAATGAGAAAACCACGTAACAGACAAAGGTTCAAAGAGTAGTTTTAGTTATTTAGTATAGCTTCAGACATTAAGTTTACACACCACACCGTGGAAGATAAGATATATATTCTGATATATGCTGCACAATGCTTCTACAATTAAGACAATTTATTAGCTCAATGTGAAGCCAAATTTAGTTAGAATGTAGAATGTCCACTATTAGCATAGATGAGGTGACAAGATTAATTAGTATACTGAAATCCAGCATAAGAAATAATTTAACCTTTTTTCCTATCAATCTTACAGCTAAAATAATTTTCAGTGTGAATTATGATATTTCCAATTATGAAACATGAAAAAACCCACAGGACTTGCCAAAGAACTGAATCATATTTTGATGATGGAAGTTATCTAGTACAATATAATTCTGAAAAAAAAGAGTCTGTTAATTAAGTAGTTAAATATGATGACCAACAACTGTGACGTGATTCAGAATATTATAAAGTTGTTCAAAATGCTATTTATCAGCTTGGGTAAAATCTAAGTGGCAAAATGGAACCTTTCAGGTGATTGGTATAAAGGATATGCCACATCTTTAGCATTGAGAGAGACTACTTGTAAGAACTATGTATTTGACGGAAGCATTAGGCATCTTCTGAGGAGAAAGCACAAGAAAACTTTCATGTAGCTTTTCTGCTCACTTGGTTAGTCCATAAGGAATGCATGTCCAACAACCCATCCTTCATTAAGCCAAAGTGATGGCTCTGCAGCCAGCAGCAACTGTGTCTCACGCACAAGTACACCTGCATGGCTTAACTTCTCTGGAAAAAACCCCAAAGTATCCAAACACAGACAGGATCCATGGACATTATGTAAAGAAACTCCCCACTGCTTTGTCAAGAGTTAAGTGTCTTAAATTTTGTTGGAGGAAACATAAATGTCAACTTTTAAAATACCCCTGAAGAGATGTTAAATAGATTGGGGCAGGAAGGAGTTATTAATACCAATGCTATTAAAGCAAAATGATAGAAAATGTGAATAGTTTCTAAAAAATACTTTAAAAACAAATCCTCTATTTGTTTTTTTCCCTTTTCTTTAAAAGATAAAGGTTTTTGCTGAAGAAATCTTAGCTACACACATGAGACTTTGTCCCTTTCTCATTGCAGAGATTAAACAAAATGCCCAAGGCAATGAGCAAAGCTATGCCTTCTCAACTATTTTTCTAGTGACTAACTTCTGAAAAAGGAGAATGTTCTTTGTAGCCAAAATGTCACATGCTGAGAACTTCTAAAAGCTTTAAGCATGTGGATTCAAAACTCAAATTGACCACTGCAGAATATTATAGAGATTCCCAAATGACAGGCATATTTCATAAACACTGTAAGAAATTTGATGGCCAGAACCTCAAATGACATTTCAAATCATCTGTTCAAATAAGGGTGAGAAATGCAGACTGCCAAACATTTGATATCCTTACATGTTTAGCTGAATATTCATTCCAGAAACAGACTGGTGTCAGGATATTAATGGGTAACAATAATGCATAAATAGCTACTAATAAAAATATTTTTGATAAAATGGGCCAAATGTACTTAACATTGTATATGTCTAACCCCAGCATTAGAAACAAGTGACTGTGATACAGCACACATCACTGAAATTAATTTTAATTCTGGGACTTGTGAGTCTTTGTTTTGTACAGTCTCACACGGGTAACATTATTTTGCAAGATGCTAATTTAAAGACACACAAAAAGTAAGTAAAGTGACCCCTGCAAGTCCTAAGGTCAGAAAGAAAGATTAAGTAAAATAAATAATTATTTTTTCCAGCCTCTGCCCTTATTTGACATCTGTTTTAGAACAAATTATTTAACAAAGATGAGACATTAATATTAAAGAAAAATAGAGGGACAGGTGGTTAAATGAGAAAACCATTAATTTAGAGACAAGTTAAAGCTGATAGAGGATGCTTCCACTTATAATGCATATTTATGGTCTTCTAGAACACTTTACAACCATGATATAGTTGAAAGCTATGCAACTATTTGTAAGCTGAAACTTATGGTTTCAACTATGACTGGAAACTGATTCAACATATGCAGCCATGTTTCAACTCCCTGTTAAGTCCTCCTTTGTTCTTTAGTTTTCTTAATTGAAGATGTAAAATTGAATGTAATTACAAGGCCAGACCTAATAATAACATGTGTCAGTCTGGCCTTAAATCAGTGTTCCAGGTGTCCTAAGACTTCTGCTTGTTGTCGATGCCATGTGTAAACTTTCTGAACCAAAGCAAAACCACTGCCATTGCTGCACATCCTCTATAACCCATCGAAGCCCACTTGACTGCCCCTCAGACCTATATTTAACGCTCAAAAATTTGAGCAAAATGACACAAGATCATAAATCCAACACGCTGGCGTGCAAACAGCCACTGCAAGGAACCTGCACAGCAACAGGACAGGAAAGCTGTGCTCTATGTGGATCTACTGTGAGCAGTAAAATGCCTACATGAATAAGCCAGCAAAGCAAGATACTGTGTAACACTGGCATTTATTATACAGCTGTCTTAAGGAATCATCACATCAGGCAACCTGCATAATGAAGGGCTGAAATACCCAGCTCCAATGCCATATAGACAGCCTTAGCAATGCTGCCTCCAAATCCTGCTTTTTAGCTCTTTTGCAGGAAAAAAACACGTAACTGACTCCTTCCTCACCCTCCTTACTAAACATATTCATGGGTATTTTTCAGGATTTCATTAGCAAAAATTGAAATATATTCTACAAAATATTATCTCTACCTTTCACTATTTTCTTCCGCCAGGAAAATGCAATGGTTAATAAAAAACACAGACACTTTGTAATTCTTAGAAAGTCAGTTTGTGAAACTAACATAAATTATTCTGTGGCATTTCCATTTCAAATTCAGATTTACTACCCTCTGGGAAGATTTCTTCATGTTTCTTATATTCCATACAGCAAAGAGAGATTACATCATCTACCACAGGTCACAGAACAAGTCTGTGCCTGGTATTTTGCACCTCTGTTTGCCATAGTAACCAGAAAATGAGTCAAGGGAAATAAGATAAGGAAAAGACAGTTTTCCTTGTATGAAGTGTAGGCACTTATTCTTTTTAGCTGAATATTCATTTTATGTTATTTTTCTCCCACGGTTATGAAATGCACTCAACCTTACCTTATTTCACTCCTACCTTTACAAGAAGACTTCCTTTTTTTCTTCCTATTTTGCTGTATACCTATATCTTTTATGGAGGCTTATAACCAAAATTCTCCATAAATAAGACATCCTATTCACAGTAAGCCTCAACAGACCAAAAAACTCAATCATGAAAACCCAATGAAGGCAGAGATTAATGTATAAAGTACACTCCTTACCTTCTTGCAGATAAAAAACATCTGCTCTGAAGTTCCTAAAGTATCTACAGGGGTCTCTTACTGCTCAGAAGCTATTCAAAGCCACCTACATAATATGCCATTTATGGAATGCTAGAAATGTCTCAAGGTGAGGTCCTATTTTTAATTGGTCATAAAACATCAGGCACACACTGGTTGATGTAAATAATAGTTGATGAGATCTGTATTTTTTATTTTTGCGTTTTTCCATTGACATGCAAAAACAGGGAGTAAAATTACCCTACCAGAAAACATCAGCAGCAAAATTTCCTTCCAGTGACCTCTAAAGTAGTCATAGTAGAGAAAATATGAACTTCCAATTGGCTTTTTTTAGCTCATGGTGATTATTTCTTGTTAAAGCAGACTTCTCTTGAAAAGCCCCAGGTACCTTGGGAAAGATTCCCAAGTACCCATGAAAAATATTAGCAAGGTTCATGTCTGAAACATATCTGCTGGAGACCACCCAAATCTCTTTGAGATTCCCTTAGTGCTATCTATTACTTTCCTAGTGATTTTGAAAATTAGAGAGATAAACTACACAAACTCCTTGCAGCAAAGTTATTCATATATCTCAACTACAACATGTACCTTTTAAGATAGTTTTAAAGTTTAAAAGACAGCAAAATGACATTTCTGCTTTTCTTTACTGGATCTACAATTACTTCCACGATTAGCAAGGTAGAAATAGGTTATTTCTCCTATAGTTAATTTATGCTGGGCTAAGCAAATTTTATTGTAATTAATCTTAATACTGAGAAGTTAATGCAATATACACAGACACACTAAATCTGTGCAACACAGTATCTGCGAGACCACACCTATTTCCCCTCAGTAAGACATTCTGGCTTCCCAGACAGTACTGCAGAAACTAGTTCTGCTGGATCCACCTGATCCTTGTGAACAAGGAGAGAAATGTTTTAAGGCTAATGTGAAAGGCAAATAGTGAACGCTCTTCAGATGTGTTGAACGAATGCATAAACCCTTTAATCGTGCTAGAACTTCTACTTTATAAAATTTATGCAAGTGGGCTTTTTATTAAGCCCCTTCTGTTGAAATAATCTTTAAAAAGGGCAAAAAGCAAAACCAAAAAACCCCATAGGCTAAATAGTTGACAGAAATGGCCGAAATCAGTTATTCTAGTGTGAGTAACTCACAAGCAATGGCAAGTACAGCAGGACAATGCATTCCAAAGGGCAGCCTTCATGCTTTGGTAAAGAGCCCTGGGCACAGCAGATCGACCAAAGAGTGTGTAGACCTACTTACCCACCTCCCCCAGCAGAAGACTGTGGGAGGAAAAGCGGGAAAATACAATGTTTTTCTTAACCTGTGCGGTGATCTATATTCTTAATGTAATATTTAGTTGATGTCCTGGAAAAAACCCCAAGCAATATCAGAATTCCTGCTGCCATAGTGCCATTGCCCTTCCTGGCCTTTCTTCTGCAAGTTAACAGTGTCACACAACAAACAAAGCCGGCAGCTGAGGCCGCCCGCCAAGGCTGTAGTGCTTCTATGAAAGCGTGTCTAAGAAAAGGAAGAACAACACAGCAAGAATGAAAGTATTTGGTCGTGGAGCAGTCATGCTCCCGAAGAGAATTCTGCCTGAGGAGGGCTCTGCGGACCACAGGGAGAGAGCAAGAGCAGCAGAGAGAAAGCGCTGCGCGGCGACCTCGGCCTCCTGCTGCTCGTCCCTTTGCTGAAGGGACTGACCGCAACCTCTGCTGATAACCAGGGGGCGAGGAGAGCGCTCTGGAGCGGAAGCGAGCCGAGGCTGGAGAAGCGCCCGGAGCGCAGCCTAGCCCGGAAAAGGAGCAGAAGCCGCTCCCCTGGAACGGGCGAACGCCCACCCTCTCCCCGCCGGCGCAGGCGCGCAGGGCACGGAGCGNNNNGCGCAGGGCACGGAGCGCTTCCCCGCTGGCCGCTCGCCTCCGCGGCGACAAGGGGCCATGTGGCGAGGCTGGGGCCCGGCCCGCGGCCCACGTTACCTCCACCCACTGGGCTTCGGAGCCGCGCCCGGGCGGCTGCACCTGCAGGCGGNACTTTGGAACAGAGCTGAATAAAGTGTTTCTACAGCTCTACTTACCGATGCCCCAATGGCCAGCAGGAAGCAGGCTTTGGTTTCTNCAACACTTCTAATTTAATAGCACAACTAAACTACTATACTATTTTCATTTTAATATTTGTGAAAAGCCAACTATCTAATAATTATTTATAACAATGAGAAATGGAAGATCTCCTTGTCTTCTGCTGGGGAAATGTCACGTCCTTGGGATAAGAGCGGCATGCTGTATAGTGTATGCGTGGAAAAGAAAATCTGAATATTGTTTGTCATTGTTCATCCTTTGTGTTTCAGGTGGTTGAGATCGGTGTATCAAATTGGAGTATTTCTTTTCAGTGATTCTGCATTGGAACAGAGGGAACAGAAAATGCATTTAAAAGGGATTTGGATAGCTGGTGATCCAAATCATCTGGGAAAAAAGAAGTGCATAGTTCTGAAATGAGCTCCCCTTGCTAATGGGAAAGGTTAAAATATTGCAAGTGGTTCTTTTATTATCTTCCAGGTTTTTTGCTACATAACCTGATACTCCTTGAACAACTCAAAAATGAGAAGAGTTGTATTTTTCTCCCACACATGAATTCTGACAGAGAGAAGTTTTGAACAAAAGTGCCTTCATTCAAATCAGGATAGAATGATGCAGAATTCAGTATCTCTCTTCAAATTCATTTTATGACCAAAGATTTTATTTTTACAACTCTGTTAAAAAAATTTTGTATTTTTAAAAAATTAAAAGTTAATATATAGCAGAGTGAGTAAGAAGCTGAATTTTAGTACCTGGAGTCAATCACAGAGTAAGATTACAAAAGCTCCCTATTGAATAGCAATGGCCAATATGCACTTGTGAATAATCAATGTAATAATACAGAGATATATCCAGCTTCTGTCTATAATTTTAAAAGAACATTCTTGATGTGCGTTCAATGAGGTTGCTCTTCCCAAATCAAACCTTCCTGGAAGAACGGAAAATTGCACTAGGTGGTTAGTGAATGAAGTAGCTCAATTTTACTAGCTGTAGGGTATTGTAAAATATGATGTTTTTATTTAAACTCAGTTAATTTTATTTAAAATACCTTCTGTTCATTTACTTGAAAGCTGTATCCCCAGACTCATTAAGAAGAGTCTAATGAGGTAGAAATCAATTTAAAATGAGAGGGTTTTCCATAATATTTGTGATATAAATTGATTGTTAAGGAAAATGGATTTTGCTACAGTCTGAGCAAATTATAATAAGATTATAGAGGCATATTAATATATAAGGACATTGATTGTTTTTTGGTGCTGTGCTGTTATTTACACCAGGATATTATGGAGAACATTTATTCATGTGCAAGTTTCAGTACAAATGCCTGTGAAACATGGCATAGCAAAAAGTAGTATGACTTGATTGTTAACTTATGGATTCTCGGTGGAATTATGTCATATTTTCCTTGGGAAGCCAAGTAATTCTGTTGCACCTTGAATTTCTTGAATCTTACTGGCCTATCATTAGATTAAGGGCCTCTCTTTTGATGCCAAAGAATGAGCGTAAATTTGTTGGATAAATTTTAGGCGTGGATTTGGATTTGATTGTGGGTTTTATATAAAAAAAAAAAACAACCCTTCTGACATCTAAAGACTATATCAATGCAGTAAATATATTGGTAATTTTTATCAGATACTATATAAAGACATTTTTCTGCATGTTTTGTATTTGACAGTTGTCCCAGAATATTTCCTGTATTCTCTCTACTTGTTGCCACAGGATTTGAAAGTAGATATTTTGAGAATGGTACCCAGAAGAGATTTCTGGTTATTTTCAGATAGTTTTTCTTTCTGAGGGGCAGATGGCAGCCTCACAAATTCCTGTGGAGGTAGGTGTTTTTCCTTACCCTTTGTGGGAATGGTTAAGTGTCTGAGTTCAGGAAGCGTTTGAACAACACTCAGGAACTCAGGTATGATTCCTGAGGTGTCCTGTGCAGGGCCAGGAGTGGGACTTGAATATCCTGATGGGTCCCTTCCAACTCAGCATATACTATGATACTGAGATTTTATGCATATTTGGAACAAATCCTTTTGTTGAGAGGTGGGTGGATGCTGGAAGGAAGCTCTGGCTGTGTGGGGACATGGCTTTCTTCTTGTCTTTCAGTACCAAAGTTATCTCAAGTGGTTGAATTCTTCCCTGGGGATGTTTTTTTTAATTATTTTGGGGTTTTTGTGTTGTTTTGTTTGTTTGTTTTGTTACTAATAAGTTTGGTGTTGCATACCATTTGGCAGGGGCCGGAGTCAACTGGATCTTGGAAGGGATGAGATGTATCGGATGTTTTTCCATTGTCTGTGGTGTCTGAAACAAGATCAGTGGTCTTGGATGCAGCTGTCACATCGACAGAGTTTTAAAAAAAAACTTTACAAAGCTGCAGCAGTACTTAGATAGCAAAGATACAAAGTGGGTTGCTGGCAAGGGTCGTGTTTTGGTAGAATGACCTTCTTTGGGACAGATGTAGCTGAAAGGCTCCAGAGTGGCAAGGGAAGAATTAGATTTCAACATTTCATTTTCTTCATTGCCAAATGTGGAACTCTTCCCTTGCAAAACAAACAAAAATATTTCAGTCATGTAGAATCATTTAGTAAAGAATCATGGGTGGGGGTGTGAAGTGTGTGAGAAAGAACCAATAAATCTCCTGGTGCCAGTTGTTAGAGATTGCTGTTAAAAGACTCATTATCAGAGAATGGCCTTGAAAATGGAATTTGCAACAATGAATTGTAAATTCCCATCAGAAGATAAAGATATTTCCACAAAATAATTTGTAAACTGGGATGAATGTAGAAATAAAGTACAGTTTTAATTTGGCCATGTTCAAACAACAGACCAATCCTCAAAGAAGTAAAAAAGATATTGTATATCTTTAGTCCAAGTTGTTTAAACTGCCTCAGGACAGCTCAGAATGTTAATGTGATTTGTTTCTGAAGTGATGTTTATGATCATAGATCTTGAACTGAGTCAAGTCCTTTGCATTCTGTGGGAGGATAATCTCTTTTTCTTCTCTTTTTCTTCCAGTTCACTTATATTGTTTCTCTTTTTGAGCTACTTGTCTTATTAAAAATAGCACAAATAGATCCTCTGTCTTCCATATTTGGTAATTATTTTTGTAGCCTATTTCTCAGTTTAGTTCAAGACCCAGTTAAACTTACTGCAGACTCAGAAATATTAGCTAAAATGCTGATTAGCTGGAAGAGACAAGGTGGGTGCAGAGAGGATTAGCTGGTGGTGTTAGAATAATTTTACTGTCTAAGACATGTAATGACTGCATTTAGTACTGACTTATTCAAAGTACTGTCCAGAGGTCAGGAGTACTAAGTCTGCCTCCCAACCATCATCCTCATTCCACCAGAGGTATTTAAATAAAAAAGCAAAGAGGGTGTGAAGAATTTCTGTAGGACAAGTCAGACAGCAGAAATGAGCAGTCCTGTCAGTCGAAGACCACAATTATTGCACAATTCCTGTGCAGAGCTACCAGAAACAGCTCTTCCAGAGAAAACATAGTCAAGACTATCATCCACTTTGCCTTCCAAACTACCCTCCAGGGTAGTTTAGCATTTGAAAGAACTATTTCGGACTTCTGGGAGAAGTTGATTGAGAGGAAGATGGTACTGTGTTTTTGTTTTTTGTTTTTGTTTTTGTTTTTGTTTTTGTTTTTGTTTTTGTTTTTGTTTTTGTTTTTGCTTTGCACCATTCCTCTGAGGAAGGCTTTTTTTGCTCCAGTTCTGTAGCATCAGAGTTGGTCCACCTCTTTAGCTGTTCCAGCAGAACCAATTTAGTGTCCCCACAAATACCAGAATTGTTTGCAGTGAAGGCTGGTGTTCCTGTTACGGAAGAACAGTTCTGTGATTTGAGCAGTTGATTTTATCTGCTAGTTGTGTTTAAATAAAGTAACAAAAATTTAATACACGATTAAAAATAGATTAGTGTTTTGTTTAGTTCTTCATACAAAACAGACACTGAAATATGTTACAGCAATCAAAAGTTAATTAAACTTCTGAAAAAAATAACAGATTCGATGCGAAAGCTGTGTCAGATACAATCACTGTTTTTTATTGTGAGAAGCAGAAATTTACATCTGTTAGGGAAAAAAATGTAGCCAGATAAAAGACACACAATCTGCTTGCTTACTGCAGTTTCCTAAAGGATTAAAAAACACGATTAGTCAGTTGCTTTCTCATTGGGCCTGTGACATTTGGCTACTCTATTTTTCCTTCTTGGGCATTTCCTGAACCAAATCTTTGTCTATATGATTGACAGACATTAATGTTAAAAGGACTTCTGTATCGTCTCCAGTGGAATCAGCAGAGCAGTGGGGGTGGCCTGCCTGCAGTATGTACCATGGGGTCTCACTAGTAAGGTGGACTGGTTAGAAGCAATACATTTCTTCTTTATTTTCACAGCATTGAGTTAATCCATATGCCCATATGTTCTTTCTTGTGCAGAGCCAATCCTGAGTTTCAACACCTCACTCTTAATTCTGGAGTTCTGAGGGAGGCTCAACAGAGTCATGAAGCTGATTCCATTAGGTATTCCTCAAAGGTCAGCACTTTTCTGCTTTACCATTGGGAATGGTATTGCCAGATCCAGGTTGATCCCCTGCAGGTGTATCCAAATGTACTTGTTTCTCCAGGCTCCTGAGTCTGGGATCTGGGTTCTACACAGCAGGAGCACATGAAAGCACCTTGGGTGTCGGACAGCACTGCCTCAATGGTGAGGGAAGCAGCACCCAGCCCTGAGCTAGGGAAGAAGAGTAACCTTATGGTCACAGGGCCTGGAGCAAACAGGGCGGGAGTAATAGAGCTCAGTGCTGTCACCAGCTGTACAGGCAGTTTGCCATCCCTGAGCAAGCTCGATAGGGCCACCAGGCCACCCTTGGCCAGTCAAAGTCAGCTTCAGCTTCTTGTGCTCTGTCTGTATGGAGCTGCTGACCCCACATGAGTTCAGAGCTTGGCACTGCTCTGGCGAGTGGGGGTCTGGTTTGCTTCAAGCCCCTCAGCTAACCCATGCCAGGCTGATGTAGATGGATGTTGCAAACTGGGTTACTCCTGATGGAGGAAGTATTTAGAACAGGCACAATAGAGCACAGCTCCTACATTTTCCTGCCATCAGGGTTGGTCTGCTGCATCCAAGGTGGATACCCTGGCCATGTAAAGGAGTTAAAAGTCTGTTCTACCTGAGTGTTGCTGCATTATTGCTCTCTTCACCTTATAAACACTTTTGCAATAGCAGTGAGTACTACAGAATGTGGTTATGTTACTTAATCCCATGCTTTTTCATCTTCAGTGAGAAATTTTGATGATGAAGACGTTGCTATAGACAAAGATGTATCAATAACTTCTAGGATCTTAAACTTGAGCTTCCATGTTTTCAATAGATGTCACGTATAACATCAGAGTATTGACATAAAGCCTCATGTGATTAAAAATGGACATGAAATGAGATGTGGCTTTTTCTGTTCCTTTCACAAACAGTGTGAGAGCCATTTATTATTCTTTCTGTACCTGGAGCACTCCTTGCCTCCAGTTACTGTTGAGTATGCAGGCATAATAAGACTGTCTATCTTTTTTTTTTTTTTTCCATTTATATGGATGACTTTCAAAGTAAAACTCACCACAGCTTCAGGCCAAAAGCTTTCTCCTTGAGTTATAGCTCCTATAATTTTTTCCCCTCAGGCCTACTGATCCTTAGCTAGTCAGGAAAGCATGCACACAAATGACGGGTCATTAGGAGATTCTCTGAATGGCAACCCCCTGAAGTCAGCCCAAGTGCTATTTGCCCTGCATCATGATAAAATTTGTGAGTTTGAGGAAGCACTAATTATATGCTTGGTCTGCCATTTATGAGTTGTTGGAGCTGTTGTTTCCAGAGCACAGCAACCTCTTTCGCAGCATAGTTCAGCAAGATTGCCAGAGCACAGTGAGCCAAGCAGGGGTGGACAGATTTTGGCATTTTGTTCCCTTTATTCCCTTCAATGAAAGATTATTGCATTACAACACAAATTGGTACCTCACTTTGCCATAGCACAGCATCATATACTGATACAGTGATATTGATCTGTGGGCTTTTCTTAAAATTATATTTTGGGAACTAATTTCCCTTAGAATAAGTGGCAACTGTAAGACTTCCATTTACCATCAGCCTTCGGTTTTTGATGGTTTGTTTCAGTAATACAGTAGTTAAATATATATACACTCCTTTCATTATTTTAACCCACATACATAAAAGATGATATTGGGAAGAAAAGGTAAATGTTAATACAGTGAGCTTAAGAATAAAAGACTCTAAATTCTAATGAATATTCATGGAGTCAAGATAATAAACATGTCAAGAAATGATGTGGCTTCCTGTTATGACTTCCAGTGTAGATTAACATGTTTCAAAGAGCAGTTTCAAAAACTATTTTTTAATTTTTAATTTTCACACTTTCTCAAAGCACCAATTTTTTTCATGTGTGTTTCTGAATTCATTTAGGATTATACTACTAGTGAACTATTAGATAGCTCAGAAGCATTGCAAGAATAGGATTTATCACATATTCTTTGATCGGTTTATGGGTTTTTTAAGCTGCCAAAGAGTCACGGTTTCTTTCTTTTATAAAGATGCTAAATTGCTGCTATAGAGTGGAAGTGAAACACTTTATCTTCAATATTTGATGTTATAAAAGAATAGAAAAATAGGGTTTGGTATAACTTTTTCTTACAGAGCTTTTTATTTTACAGATAATTCTTGGAACTGCTGGAGGCTTACATTTTTGTGATTAACAATAAAACAATTACTCTGTAACTTGGGAAATTTTAATATCAATTACAGATGTTTAATCTTTCCTTGGGTACTCTGTTGCCCATAGGACAAAAAATAATCACAGTAACAGTCCCAGTGAGGACCATATCCAGATTTAAAAATCCTTCTTTTTGGTGCTCACAAATAAATTCCAGCACAAATATGACCAATTTAGCTCCTGTTACAGAAAATAGGTCTAAATAATGCACTCTGGAGCTTGGAGAATGATTCAGCTCAGTTTCAGGTGAACCTCTAGGCTACATCTGAACTAAGAATCAACAGCAGGAAATACTCTTGGCCATTGCAACTCATCTTTACTCCCTGACATAGTTTTGGCCAGGGCTTGCTCACTAGGAAAAATATTCTGTTCCTGGTTCAGCAGTTAAGAACCATTTAAGAACCTCTGGCTCAGTGTAAAACTTTGAGGAGTTATTTACATTTACATCTGAGGATTAACCAGGGGATTGTGTTCCAAGAGTCAGTGCTCTGGCTTCCCTGTGATAGAGCGCTCTGCAGTTCTTCATGACAATACTTCATACAGGGTGCACTGACAAGTGATCCCAGAAGAGTTCTGGGATCCCAGTTATTTTCAGCTGAGATTGGTCCCTGCACACAGAGCTCTGCAGCAGATTGCTATAATTGTGTGACACCAACAAACACCTGAAGTTTATTGGTGCCTTCTGAAATACCTTGCACTGCTACTGCAGGGACTTATGAGACAAGTGTTGAATGGCTATGGAGCAAAACTGAACTGGTTTAGAACATGAAACAGGTTAAAAAAGAAAAAAAAATTACTATACACCAAATCCAGTAAAAATTGATGTGATGTTTCAATCAGGATCATTGATCAAGTAAGATTGACTTGCTACATAAAACTTGTTTAGGCCAGGGTTCTGATGTTGACAAAAATGCTTCATGTAAAACAAGCTTATTACTGAGAAAAGTTAATGAAGAGCAGAATTTAAATTAATTTCAGAAACTGACACTCTGAATGTTGTTGTGACTCAGATCCATAGTGTCAAATGGTTTACTGAAGCTTTTAGGAAAGTCACCATATTTTTTTATTCTGTATTTGCTGACTGTCTAAAGCAACAGAATTCTTTCTGCCCTGATTCTCTAATAATTGCAATTTATCTCCATTAGTAAAAAAAAAAATATATATAGGAAAGAATAAAAGAAAAAAAAAAGGCAGTCTTCCTTCAGTGTTTGTAAAATATGTGACAAAGATTAGGAATAGTTTCAAAACCTTTGTTTTTATCTTCAGGTATGGCGATACTATTAAATTGTGTTTGTTCCATTCATTAAGAAAAAAAAAAAGAAAAAAAAAGGTACCTAAGAAAAAATACATGGCTTTGTTACAGAAGGGCATATTCAACAAAATAAATCCTTTAATTTTCTGCAGGACTAGCTAAAGGCTGGAAAAATTGCTGTAATATAAGCTGCATCTTTACTGTGCTGTGACTATTACTATACAAAGCAATGTTAACCTGAAGAACTTGATGACCAACTTTAGAAGCATCTAGTGATAATTTAAATAAGGTTTTCATCTCTTTTTGACTGTGAAGGACTGTACCTTTTAAAACTCCACAGGCAAGCAATATATAAACTAAATTGGTCTCAATTCTTTGAGACCTTTTTCCTCATTTAGTGAAACTGAATGAAAGCAAGCAATTTATTTTTCAGTTTAAGATACGGCAAAGCTTTCACATCGGATGAAGCTACTTATGTGGTCTTATATTTATTGGCAATACAAATACACATGATAAAGAAAAATTATTAAACTGTTACTGTTTCTTGTGTGTTTTCTTTGTGCTTGTTAAAGGCGTTGCATTTTCAAGTACTGCCATACATAATAAACAGAAATTTCTTCTTAAACTAGGTAATATTTTCTATGAAAACTCAGGTATATCTGCCTTGTTTTGAAGGAATATTTGACATTGCAATCTGTGAAAATCCTTTGAGCCAAGTTCACTTTGCAAGAAGTGCGCATAGTGGGCATCACTCCATGCAGTGATGTCAGTGACGTTGACCTCGGTGTCTAAGCCTAGCAGGAAAAAGACTTTAGAAGAAAAATCCCAGTGAATGTAATGATACGTAATGATCCAAAGAAGGAAAACGGATACATTTATTATATTTGTAGAGGACAAACCAAGACGGGACCGAGCTCTTGTCCAACTATTTTGCGGGCCAAGATGAGAATTCAGAAGGCACCGACGAGCCGAAGGAGCACTGCAGAGAGCGCCAGAACAAACCTCTGCGGGGACAATTACAGCGTAACGAAGAACGAGCCCGAGGCAGTTTGCAATTCGTGCGTGATTCCCTCGGTGCCGGTTTCTTTACGGACGGCGGCAGGGATCTGCTTTCCGTGCTGTCGCTCCGCAGTGCCAGCGCTCGGCGGCAGGGCGCGGGTCGCTCCCGCAGCCCCGGCAGCCCGCGGCACCACAGCCTCAGCTCCGGCGAGCTGCGCGCTCCCCCGGCGCGGCCGGGCCCCGCAG
>VWZN01020027.1:162803-319470 GCA_013396955.1 Regulus satrapa | reverse complement strand
CCGCGTGTGGCTCTCCGGCGGCGGCGGAGCGGGGCGCGCTCCCGCACGCGTGCGGTGCCTGAGGGCTCCGGGCACGGCCAGCCCTCGGACTGCTGCCGGTCCGGCACTGCCTGCCCTCAGAGCCTCGGCTTCCTGCTCCTTCGCTCTGTTTGCTGTGCCTCAAACAACTGTACCGAAAGGACCGCTAAGTCTAGTCCGTTTCGTAAATCTTCCGAATTGTAAGCAATTTTTGGGTTTGTTTCAATGCAATTTTTTTTGAGGGTTAAGATAAATTATGTTTAAGTGTTTGTTAGACAAACATGGGACTGGCTTTAAGTTGGCCCAGTCCTTGCCTACCTGTGAAGCAGACTCCCTTTGGGAGAGCCCTTATGCAGAATGTTCTCCTAGAGAAGCGGTGGAAATTTCTCAGTGTGCAGGTCGGTTCCTTCCTGTCAGCTTTCTGTGCGGAAACTGCAGGTTGATGCACATGCATTCACTCGCTTTTTGGTTTTGTTAGTCCTCAAGCTCTGGGGATGAGGCTCTGAGGGACAGACGCGCTCGGATCCTGGCACGAGGGCTGCCGAAGCAGAAGCCCATAGAAGGAGTTAAGCAGGTGGTGGTTGTGGCTTCTGGAAAAGGGGGAGTTGGAAAATCAACAACAGCAGGTAAGGTTTCTTTTTTGTTTTTAATAATTCCCTTTGCACATTTTCTAGTGTTTTGTATTGAATATTTAGGTGCTTGTGTCTTTACCATGTAATTGGGTTCCGTAGCACTGCCCTTCACCTCTGACAAGTCCCATTGCTGCCATTGAGAATCTACTAGGATACAGAAATCTTGAGAAAAACTTAGGTGTGAATTGAGCTTTGAAATCATATATTTGTAATAGTACAGTGCTGTCTTGAGACATCAGGACATCTTAAGAGGTGGTGGAGGCTGAGGTGAAGGTGATCATATGCTAGTACAGTGTCATTGTTCCTGCTTCCCTGGCCGTTTTGGTGTGCCTGTACAGTGCCTTTCTGTGCTACATCAGCATAGTCACTGAGAGTGACTGATATATATATATATAGCACTGATAGTGCTCTGTAGAGGATACTAATATTTCAAAATCAGGACTCTGTTCAATTTTCTCAATTATTTCTGTAGGTGTTTTATAAAGAAAAAGTGGAACAGTACTTATAAACCACACAAATTGAAGCGCAATGAACTCTTAACTCCGTCATTGGGTTGTGAATTAATTTTTTCTCTTAAATTTTTTCTCTACCACCCGTTCCTAGATGGTAGAATGGGATAGTACATGGATTAACAGTACTGCAGAAATTGACTTGAACTTAAACAGATGACATGGAAATGGAAAAATATTTTGTTGTGCCAACAAATGTGGTGGATGAGGGAAGAGTGACTGGTGTCATTCACCTGGACTTCTGCAAAGCATTTGGCACTGTCCTGCATGACATCCTTGTCTCTGAACTGGAGAGACTGGGAGTTGAAGGATGGACCACTTGGTGGATTAGGAATTGACTGAACAGCTGCACTGCATCCGGGTCTGGGCTCCCCAGCAAAAGTGAGAGTGTGTTCAAAAAGTACCACAGAGATCATCAGAGGGCTGGAGCACCTCTGCTGTGAAGACAGCCTGAGAGAAATGGGGTTGTTTAGCCTGGAGAAGAGAAGGCTTCGGGGAGACTCTTGGAAAACCTTCCTGTATACTTCCAGATAACTTAAAGGCAGCTTACAAAAAGGAAGGAGCGTGACTTTTTATGTGGGCAGATAGGACAAGGGTGAATAATTCAAAATTAGAAGGGAAGAGATGTAGTTTAGCTACTAGGAAGAAATTCTATACTGTGAGGATAGTGAGGTGCTGGAACAGGTTGTCCAGATGAGGGGTGGTTTTCCTATCCCTGGAACGGCTCAAGGCCAGGTTAGATGGGGTTTTGCACAACCTTGTCTAGTGGAAGGTGTCCCTGTCTGTCCATGGCAGGGATTGGTAGCGAGTCCCTTCCATCCTTAGGCTCCCTTCCAGCCCAAACCATTCTATGGTTCGATGAGACTGAAAGTCAACTTCTTTGAAAAGATCTCTGTAAAGTGTTAGATATTTGTTAAAACCTTTTTCTTAGCATCTAGAGTGAAGAAGAGTCATCCTTTAGTTGAAGGATGTCTGCTTTTCATCTCCATGTGTTGTAAAGTACATATGGATATAGTTCTTAATGTATAATTTTAGCGTTTGTGTTTCAGCCATGCTTGAAACAGACTGCCTAATAATTTCTAGAACAGACTAACATGATATCTGTACTAAAAGCAACTGTTCTTTAAAAAAAAAAGTGCTTTAAAAAAAAAAATTTAGGTGCTACATGCCCTATACATAAGATACACCTACCTGTACAAAAGCATGCAAAATAAATGACTTGCATTTCTTAACAATCAAAAGGTATATCGTTATAAGGTATAGACTGATTGTTGCTGGTTCCAAAAGATAACAAATACCTGTTCGTCAACTGACAGTTTACAAAATGAATGTAATTTGAAAAATAAATTCTGTTTATTCTCCTCAAGTCTACAAATAAATATCTGAATTCAAGTTCTTGTAACTGGCACCTGTGTGCATTTCTACATAAAATACAATGCATGTATAAATAGTACTTAGAGCTATGATTTCATTCATATGCATTTAAAAATAAAAAATCAGGGTTCAACAAATGTTAAATAAGATATTGGACATGCATGTTAAGTATTTGCATGTATTTGTAATGGGCATTCTTTATAAAGGAATGTTTTAATTCATAATATTGAGAAGGAAATCTATATATTCTTGTTTATTATAATGAGGATAAATTTAACGGTTCAGATGAACAATTCAATTTCAGATAACTTGTATAAACAAAAGCATTACATGGCATCATTACTGAATTATGTAATTAAAATTTTATTCTTACTTGAGATTTGTGAGGAGCATGTTTGGTGACAATTCTGCTGATGCATTTTGAGAGCAGGAATTGAAAAGAGAAGAGACTGTTAAGCACCTCTAATTCCTAAGGTGTGTAGGAAGACAGATGTATAAAGTGATTCTAAGAAAGTCTATGTCTCCCTTCTTCAGGTTTTAGAGGGTTTTTACCTCTGGTTTGGGGAATGGTTAATTGAGCATTTGTTTAAATACCAAATTGAAGAATAAAATTCATGTTCTTTATTAGCTTAGGAGGAATGAGGCTGTGTGCCTCTTTGAGGAAGCTGTACAGTTGTCTTTGTTAACCCCGACTGGTTTGTTTGAAGGAACTTAGGTTTCTTGGTGTTGGGGTCTTCAAGACAGGAATTGGGCTCTCCAGCTTCTTCTCAGAACTGTTGAACTCTTCCAGCAGAACAAGGCTGATTGCAGCTTACCTTTCCTGAAAGAGAGACATACAGCACTCGTAAAGGAAACAAAAGATGTTACCCAAGAAGGGGTTGTGTGTTGGACTTTTTCCTTTTGTTTTTTCTTCTAAAACATGTAACATTTGGGATTATAAAAACTACTATTTGTTTATTCCGAAGCTTCTAGGAGGTCTTCCAACATCACTGAAGCTGGTGAGCCATTAAAGCTACCATTTGCACATGCTGCTTAGTTACAAGAGTTAAATACTGATGAAAGTGTAAAAGCTTTAAAAAACCAGCCTTTTAGTTGCTGCAGTTCTTTTTGTCTTTTTTTTTTTTAAGTTACAGATGCTTTCAGGTAGATGTGACTTTGTTTTCTGACAAAAAAAACCCCAAAAAACCCTGAAATTAAAAAAAAAACCAAAAACAATCAAGTGAAAAGCATGCATTGCATGTTCTTCCAGAAAACATCCCTATTCAATATATCACAAGAAATCAAAGAAATGGAATATGATCATCTTTTTGGTCACTTGTTTTAATATTTTATGTCAGTGCGTACTTAATTTCTAGTTTTGTCAAAGTTCACTACAGACTGTGGTGCAGGTCAGTGATGATGGGGTTAATTTAGTTTTATAGCATGGTGTCCATTTAAAAAAAGTTTTTCTTAATGTTGTTCTTTGGCAAGATACTGTTTTTATTTTGCAGTGTTCTCTAGAAACTGAAAGTCTGTAAGTTAAGGCAGATTAGCTTGAGTTTATTTGCTGGTTAACAAGCATGGACTGAAATGTGGGTGCTGCTGCCACTTAAACGCAAATATTGTAGAGGTGGAAGAAGCTGAGAACTGAGGTGATGGTGTAATTTTAATAAATAAGTATGATATATTTATATTTTCTCTTGTTAGCAGTGCTAACATTCTCAATATTTAGGAATTAAGTTTTCCTGCATTTAATTTTTTAATTTTTCCTCTTCCTCTTTCTTGCAGTAAATATAGCCCTCGCCCTAGCCGCAAATGATTCGGTAGGTGAACATTTAATTATCAGCCTTAATGTGAATTGTGTGTCATAAATAAAATGGTTGCTGCTGAGTGCAGTCAGATACATTGAATGTAATAATTGTTTTTATTTTGTTAATTTCTAGTTTGTTTTTGATGGGCTTTTAAGTTTCTGTCAGCTTATTTATATTTTATCAGTACCATGAATAACTTAGTAGATCTCATTCTGCTTCTGGGTTTGGCTCTGTCCTTTGCCTGCTGTGTTGCTGAGTTGAACTGCAACTCTGGAAGGATGTGTAGATGTTGTAGATAATGCTTCTGCAGGTTGGAGACAATTATAAATTCTATCGCTTCAGAACATTGACTTGAAGAAAATGGGAGTTAGTGCTGAATAGTGTCCAAAATGTTTTTTTAATAGTTCCACAGATGTACTATTTCTGGAGAAATTATGTATAAAAATACTTTATAAACAGCTAAGGCAAAAAACCCCAAAACCTATTTATCTTCCCTGGAGCTTATAAATACAAATTTTTGAGTGATTTCCCAGCATGGTGTTATTAAAACTGTTGCCTGGACTATGAATAGATGGTAGGAACTATTCAAGAGTAAAAACTACAGGTGTTTGTTAAGTCCACCTGCTGCTGTAGACTGGGAGTAGTTCCACTGTGCACATTATTGCCACACAGATAAACTCAGGAGCAAACCTCCTTTGCAGTGGGTGGGCGTGTAATGCAGGCTTTGTACTCATAAAACATTAAATTCAAAGTATCCTCAGTTACTTTAATCGGGCATATGTAACATCCTGTAAGCATTGTTGTAAAAGATGAGTCAAACATAAAACAACAGGTAGAAGGAGCGAGGGCTACATGCAATATGCAAGCTTCCTGGAGGAATTTTGTAAAAGATTTCAAAATATTTTTATAAACTCAGTCACACTTAATAAGAAAAGTGTTTAAAGCTGTTATATGAAATATGTACTGTTTGTGATGGCATCTGATCTTGTTATTTCACAGTCTTTAATTCTGTGTTTTAAAAAGGCTGTTGGAATAATTGGATCACAGAGAAAAATCTGTCATCTTGAAACGCAAAACTGCTTAAATGGTTCCTTCTAATCAACTTTAAAACATGGCATTTTCTCTAATACTTATGCAGAAAATCAGTCTGCAGTGTGATCTGTATTGTGGGATGGTTGTTGAGTAGCTCTGTGGAAACCATGTCAACCAATTGCACATAACTTTCTGTACCGGCTGATGTGTTTCTAACACGGTGTCTGATACTTCCCAAACATGGCAGTTTTATGCATTGAAAATAAATATGTTCAGATAAAGTATCTCTTAGTAATTCTGACATACACAAGTTTTGGGATTATGCCCTTTATTAGGAGTTTTGATGTTACAATTACGAGGTGGTGTGTGAAGTTGGAGGCCAGCATCTGGTGGATGTTGATCCATGAAGAGCAGCTGGAATTGATGAAATAGCTGTGAATTGTGTGACCTGGTGGTAGCAAGTTAGCCAGCTGTTACTGTGGTAACAGCTGTAACTGTGATGTAGTTACAAGTGGGAAGGTATGAAATTCAGGTGGATTAAATAAACAAGTGTCTTGTTTGTTCATGCATTAATATTTTTTTCTTCTGTTATTTATTTTCCTTAAGATAATGATGGCATGCATTGTATTTATGTTTAACCTTTGGGCTTGAAGTTACTGTTTGTTTTTATTTGTGCACTCACATTGATTTCAGTTCATTAATTATTTTGTGAGATAAGGTTTTGAAATTAAAATATTTGACCTTGTTCCAGGCTGGAACTGTCCAGTGCTCTGAATTCTAGAAATCATTGCAATTTTCTGTTTTGTAATGGCAAATGAAGCAAATAAAGGAGGTTTTTTTTCAGAGTCCATTGGTGCCTCCTGCTGTATTTTATAATGAATTTCTTTGTCCTCAGCTATGTAGCAATGAATGTCTTTATTTTACATCTAGTAACTACTGCTTGTGCCTTGCCTTGCTGTGGTTTTTGTGTCCTTTATTGCTATTATAAGTTCATCTCCTTCAGAAGAAGTAGTAATGATTGTTACTAGATCAGAGCTTCAGGAGGCTCCTGCAACTTCATTATGTCTCTTATAAACAAAATAACAAATTTCTAGAAGCTGATCTTGAACTTGATGTACTTGCTTAAAGGAGGACAGCAAGGGCTTGGGGAGGAAAATAGGTCATCATGACTATAAAGGTCAGTGCTTCCTTCATTAATCTGTGTTACAAGTTGTATGCTTGTAACTGTTGTTCTTTTTCTAAGATAAAACAGGTTACAGACTATTGAAAACAACGTTTTTCTGGTGAGATCTGTGAAAGATGCTCGTCTCTCAGAGGAGATTGGATTAGAGGAGATTCTTGCTGCTTTCAGTAACAGCTGTGACATCTTATTGTTGTTTGGTGTAGAAGATTAACAGTCCAATCGTAAAGGATTTTTCATCCTCTTGATAAAAGAAAACATCTTTCCATCTTTTAAAAATCTACTTTTTGTAGTTAAAAAGCAAAATGAAAACCCACAATTTCTACTGATATATGTATTTTAGTTTGTTTTTGTTAGTTTTTTTTTTAACATGGAAGCTTTTTCAGTTATTGTAGTGATGGTGAGAAACACTAAGGCATCAATAGAGCCTCGGACATGGTCATGGTAGCACAGTGTTGTTGGCAGAGCGGGGATTAGAATTTGAGAGTTCAAAGTCTTGCATGCTGGTGCTCAGTCTGCTTTGCATATTTTTACCTCATGGTTACAGAGAAATAATTCAAGACAGAAGTTCATTAAGATGCCTAGATACCATGTCCAAGACAGAGTAGTAGGGTTTTTTTGGTTTTTGTTTTGTTTATTGACTCTGAGCCAGGGAAGACAAGTGGGGCAGTCTCTTATGCCTTCCTAGATTTTGTGCCCCAGGTTACCTGTTGTAGATGGATAAGTTAAGAAATCTAAAAGCTCTTAGGACTATATTAAGGCCTATAAATCTTTTTTGTGTTAAGAAATAACTTAAAGTTTTACCCCTGTGTCCTATTGTTAATTGCTTGCTTAGTTTGACAGCTGATTCTTTTCATTCTTTTGATGTACCAGCAGTCAGTTGAGCTCCCCTAGGAGCACTTGGGAAGAATTTTTGGGTTTTGTGCCAGGACAATTCATATTCAGACTAGAATGACTATTTATGAAAGCTGCCTGGCCAGAGACAATTTATTATAATAGAAACAAGTTGAATTAATAGATGGCAGCAATAATAGGGTAGGGATTGCTTGTTTATGAACAGAGTATTTTAGTGAGCAAACACCAGCTGTGCATGACTAAGGATGGCACAAATCCAGTTGGGAGGCTGCATGCTTGTGCTGTCACTATGAGGCAAGCTCCCCAGTCAGATTTCCTTTGGCTCGCCTTTTCGTTCGGGAAGATTTACATTTTCACTATAGGATGAATTTTTTTTTGTGTGTGTTGGAGGACAGAGGAGCAAGAAGTAGAACCATATGGACCAAGTTTGCATGTGGCTTTTGCCTGCAGTACCGGGGGCACAAGGCGAAGGGCAGCAGTTTTCCGTGTTCCAGCGTAGCCCTGCGCCCGGGGGTGACCGGGTCGGGCAGGCCAGGACCGGAATGCGAAATGCGGGGTGGTTTTTCCTGCGGGGTGGCGGATTTCGCCGTCGGGCCGAGCGGAGGCCGCGGTGGCCGGCAGGGGGCGCGGGCCCGCGGGGNAGGCGGGAGCGCGGCTGAGGGGTGGAGAGGAGCCGGCTCTTCGTGTGAGCTCACCGCCGGGACACTGCAATGACTTGGGATAAATCGAAACACACTCGCTTTAGGGAAACTACTCGAAAGCCACCCAGCTGCTTTTTTTCTCTCTTTTTCTTTTTTTTTTTTCCTTCTTTTTTAAATATTTGGCTCGTGTAATTAAACTATTTGTCCACAGGATATTATCTGACTGCTACATTCATAGCTGACTTGAATCAGCTTTTCATTTTCGTTTATACATTTCTTGAAAATTCCCTGGGGGAAACCAAATAAATCTAGAAAAATTTAGACAATGGGATCCTTCACTGAGCAATCATAGTATAAAGGCAAGTTTTGACATGTTTTGTCTTCTTCCTATGCAGCTTTTCTAATTAAGTGTTTGGGTTTGATTTCCAGGCATTTTAAACTCTGTTGCATAGAGAATCAGAAGAGTTTTAATCACTGTAGCTAAAGTCTTCATGCTTTTTTCTTAATGCTGAAAAGTTTCAATAAAACTGGAGATGCCACTTAGAAATGATCTGCTTTATTTTCAGTGGTAGCTTACCTTCTAGACCAATTGAAAAAAATGAGTTTTGCTGTTTTTCAAATAAGAACTAAACAGAATTAAGAATATATTTAAACATATATTACCTAAGTCCTTCAATAAATGCTCAATATATTGAATATATGAATATATATTCAATATATGTCATTATATGCTTAATTAGAAGAAAATTTCCCTTTTTTTGTTTGTACTTTTTGAAGTTAAATACCTGTATCCTTAGTCTTCAAGTCACCGACACCCCAGTGCAGATACCAGAAAGAATGATGCGAAAGGTGGACACTTTTTAATAATAATAATAAAATGATGTTCTGTGAAGGTGGAGGGGCATCTTGTAGAGATGTGGTAATGCTTGGGATTCTGTTTTGGTAATTTATTTTTTCAAATGGTTCTGTATTGATTTTTTGGCTTTTTTTTTTTTCCAGCAGGATGGATAATGTGCAAAAAGGCCAAACAAGGTTGAATTACTGGTACACACAATTGTTAAGAACATGGACTAGGAGCTACTGCAGGCTGTTATGGAAAAGAAGTGCTGGAGAAGTCCTGTCTGGCAGAAAATTTGAAACACTTCATATAAAGGAAAAGGGCTTTTAAACCAGTAGCAGACTGAGCATTTAAAGCAGGTTTGCATTTCTAGGATAGAGTGAACAAACTGCAGTGGTACATTTTTTGCTTTAATCCAATTTACAGCTAGGCACTTAAATAGTGTGCAGCTGAAAGAGTTAGAGAATTAAGGATTAAAAGATGGCTATTCATTGTGTCAGTATGTCAAATGAGGAATCCATAGCCTATCCTGATTTTAAAGTTCCCTTTTGTCCTGTGTGTTGCTTCTTGCACTTTGGGATTAGCTCTAAGTCTATAATGACATTAAAAGGGTAAATTGAGAGTCCTGGTGGTGGATTAAGAGCACCAGCTTTAAAGTAACTGGCACCTTCACTTAGCAAAGCTGGAATTTCTGTCTTTGGAATGGACTACAGCTGCTGAATATTAGGAGCACTTCTAGTCTACAATATTCTTCACTGTGTAGAACAATAACAGCTCATTAACCTGTGCCTTTATCCCTCCCAGGCTAAACACCAGGGAGCTCTGGTGGTTGGTAGTGTTTACTTCAAAGTAATACTATTTATCTACTAGCATACAGTGGGGATGCATATGCCCTACCAAATATGGGAAAAAGTCTCAGAAAATATGAGCAAAAATGAAATTATTGCTGTCAAGGAGTCTGGATGTTTAGCAGTAACACAGGCTATGTTGATTAACAGCTATTTATAGAAGCTTTTTGTGAACTCTTCTTTTTATTATTCTTTTTTCTCTGTTTGCATGAAGTGTTTAATCAGGTCTGTTCCTCAATAAAACATGTGGCAACTTGGAAGAAAATATCACCAGATTGTCTGCAGTACACTGAATTGAGTGGAGGGGTCCTTGGTGATATGTGCATGAAACTTGGATTTCATTGAAAATTTGTTACTGGACAATGTAATTGATTTTGTAGTTAATATTCCCTGAAAAACAGAAAAGGGAGCATACATAAAGAAAGTATGGGGAGGAGCAAAACAGTTCTTAAGGATCTGCTCCAAGAGCTAAGAGGAGAAAAGATACTGATCATTTTGTCATTAGCATTAATTTATGCCACCTGAACAAGGATTATGTACGGTAACATTAGGCTGCCTAAGAGAACAAACATAATAGCCATTGAATACTTTCTAATCTGCATAAGGAAAAGGAGGCAACATTTAGTGGTTGTTTTACACGACCTCTGTCCTCTGCCAGGACTTCGGCCTTCAACAACTTCATTACATTTTTTTTTTCCCCAAAAGAATTACATCTAAGTTCAGAGCTTGAAAATCATTAATTTAAAAAACTGCTGTCTTCCAAATCTCTATTTTACTCACAAGGCAGTGGCCAGGTTCAAGAATTAAGCTGAAATTTAATTGTTGAGAATTTTGCCAGAGAAGGTAAAGGAAAGGATCTTTTTAGTGAGGTTATCTTGGCCTGTAATTTGTACACTGCACCAAATGAAGCTGTAATATTCCCATCTCTCAGGGATATCTGCAAGAATGTCTTCTTTGTCTATTGATGTAGCATTTGGTTTTCGTATAAGCATAGAATCTGTATGTGTTAACTGTGGAAAGTAGTTTTTGTTTCTTCATGTAGGTGAGAGAAGTTTCTACATTAGAATGAAAACTTGACTGTATTTTTAATAGGTTAAGAGCTGCAGTGATTATAGTAACTCATGAAGAATATTTGTTGGAACTCTAAATTTAAAGAGGTCTAATGGGCTCTCTAGCCCATTTTGCTGAGAACATTTATGATAGTGAAGTAGAAAGGATTACTTAGTCAATGACGTAAAAGTAGAAATTGAAGAGTTACAGTTCTTTTGTTCTGTAAATTTTTTTATGCTCTTGAGGTCACCAGTGATCAGATGAGACTGTGACACTACCGATATGGCAGAAATAGCAAATCCTAGCAGCAGTTAGTCTGTGCTAGAGACTCTTTACCTACGGTGGGGGAACCCTGAAAGCATTGATAAGAAGGTAAATGTGAACATTTGTCAGTTTTTTTAAGTAGAGCTTTTGCTGAGATGGGAGTACTTGTGTTATTTTCATGTGCTGACAATATGTTCATTACTACTTTCATGGTCTCTGCCTGATAGAATTTTGATAAGGATCTTAGGCTGCATGCAAAGGTCAGTGATATTGCATGTGTTTGTATATTTTTTCCAAGTAGCTTCCAGTGACTGGATTAAATTATATGGGAATGGTTACATTGTCACTTCTATGTTTAGAGCTTCAGCTGCAGAACTTGCAGTAAGGCAACCAAAAAAATAAGGTCAACAGAAAATATTTTCCAAGTGTAGTAAATTTGAAGATTTATTTGAACTTTCACAACTGGGCAGGTGAAAGGAAAAGGACAAATGTTGACTTGAGAACAGCTGTTTTGAACTTGGTTATTGCTATGCCATTTGGAGAGATGGACTACTGTTTGTTTAATACCACAGAAGAGAAATATGTTCATAAGGAGAAAACACAGCTATAAGGAGATGATGGAGTTGCATTTTCTGAATCCTTTTCCTGCCAGAGTGGCCAGGGACGCTGTAGCGGTGGCATGTGCTGTGCTCTGAGAAACACTTCGCAGCAGGGGGACTTCTACGCACTTGGATGTGCTTCAGTTATTGCTTTTCTGTCTGTGTAACGAGTATTACTGAAGAAAAAAAATGCACCATTGGTATAAGAAAGGTATGCCTGTCAAAATCACGTCAGAGCACATAAGAGGAATCTTGGAGCTTTTCCCCCTTCTCCTTTTTTCCCAAGTTGCCTTTTTGGTTGTGCTTTTGATTGCCTGTAATCTGTTCCTTCTGCCCATATGCTTTTTATTTTTAACCTTGTGTGATGTTACGCATGTTTTCTTAGGTTTTGTTTTCATACAGCAATGCTTTGAAAGATGTGCTGTTTTATATGAGGTGTGGATTGTATGGGGAGAAAAAATAATTTATTAAAATGTAATTAAATTTTTAAATTATTGTAGCTCATGCATCTGGATTATATTTCACTCAGCATGATAAGTATCTGGTAATTCTGATTAACAGTTTCATGTGGTAGCATCCAGGTGTGTGCATATTATTTCTTCTCTTGGGGATTTAAAACATTGTAAATGCTGGAAGAAATGATCTGGACTGTACTGTGCATCTCTTAAAAAATCCCTTGGTAGCTGCCATAATATTTTTCTGAGATAATTAAGCCTTGAGTAAGGGGTTATTTGCATGCTAGGTATGCTTACACACTGCAAAAGCAGGGATAGTTGGGGAAAAGAAAACCATAGCTTATTGGGCCAGTGCTTTCTGTATAAGCTGCTACTTCTAGGAGGTGTGAACTCTGCTTACCTGACAGGCTGGATTGCTTGGTGAAGAAAAGAGTCCTGCCTTAGGCTATCTGAAGTGATTTAAAGATTCCTGAAAGACCTTTTTCCTATAATCCTGTAGAAAGCACTATGCTTACAGGAGCACTTGTCCTTTTTGTTAACATGAATTGTAGGAACTTGAGAATTTGTTAGTTATTCTTTTGTTTGAAGGCAACAATTTTATTGAACCATATCCATGAACAAAAAGAGTGCATCTCAGAAACAGGCTCTTCTCTTGCTTTTGAAAGAGTGTGTAAGTTTTTTAGAGAAACATTGGGGTTTATTTTGCTGGCTTGGCAATTTAAAGTAGTAGCTGAATTTATGAAGTCCTTTAGGATGTTTTTCTCCAGTGTGGATCTATTTATTCTTTATTTCAGGATATTTTGTACGCTTAGGTTGGATAATAGAGAGATAGTAGATGCCTGACTCCTAAGTATTGCTAAGAGTGGTGTTGCTGACTCCTGAGAATAAATGGTCTGTAGTGGTGAATGCCAGATTATGTCCAAGAGGTCATAAAGTAATTCTAATTCATTTAGGTAATCTTAAATCTTTGGTCTGTTTGGGCTGAAAGTGAAAGTCTGGTGAGTTGTGAGATCATTGCAGCCAGTCAATAGTCACAATCCTTGCACGAGGGGGAAAATCCTCACAAATTCAGGGGAAGTATGTCATCAGGTTTAAGACACTGTGTAGGTTTTTCAGCCGTTACTTGCTTTCATTTGGGAAATAATTGGGTGGAACAGCCTGCAGATGATATTCTGATGAGTTTAATTAGCTGCCGACACAGATAAAGGAACTGAGTCATGGGTCTTCCTAATGTATTAAAATACGTATTTTGTACAACAGCAAAGAAGCTGTAATATCCTGTTTTCTGTGTCTTTAAAATCTAACATCAAGATTTTTTTTTTGATGTTTTTGAAATTGCAGCTTTCAACAGTGGGCAAGGAGAATAATTTCTTACAGTAACTCCTGAGCTTTTGTCTAGTATCTAGAAAGACATTATAAGGAAGAAGTGTTTAAAAAATCTAAATTAAACAATCTGTATAATTATATATGCTTTGCTCTGTTTTGCTAATGAAAATTATATGGAATAACTGAATCCGAATATGGTTGATGTTTGCAGTAAAAACTTACTTTTCAAAGTATGTAGTAGATCAAATATGGTAATTTTTTTTAACTTGTATTTCTGTCTTTCCCATCAAAATTGTGATAACAAAATGGCTTAATTTAAGATACCAGATTAGGAAAGCATCGTCCATCAAATGAAGTACACACTTGGAAACACTGACAGTGGAAGTCTGATTTGGCATTGTTGGGGAAGCTCCTCTTGCTGCTTTAACCTTTCAAACAAGCCCTTAAACATACTTATTTGCAATTTTGCAAAATGTTGAATACAGTTAGCTTTCTATATTAGAGAAACTTGACATTCAGCACTTTGAAGGGCTTGCTCTTTACTACTTAATTTGCAGAACTTGGTAATTGATACTGTGTCTTGCCATCTGTAGGAAAAATAGTTTAATTTCCATAAAATATGTATGTGCATCTATTGAAAAAAAAATATAGAAAGGAGTTTTTTAAGTCTAGACTACATAGTTGAAATAATTTTTATTTAAAGTTTATTGCCTAATGTACCATATGTAATTGAATAAACCCATTTTTAGCATACTTTTGTGTAAATGTATTTGATTAAAATGTTATGCCTGCTTAATTAGCTTCAGAGACTTGCATTTCAGTAACTTCAAGATGTCTGCAGAAGCATACTCTGGCCACTTAAATGGAAGATAAAATTATGTTTTTAATGTTTTTCAGACATTCTTTGTAATCACTAGTATGATTTAAATTGCATTCATTTGCATATACTTACAAACCTGCTTTGTTTTGCTTTTTTGCTTTTTGTTTGCTCGGTTGAGATTTTTTTGGTTGTTTTTAAACAACGAAATTTGATACTTTGTTAAAGTTAAGGTGCTAGTTGTGTATAAAAGTATGTGGAGTAGAGAGACTGTTGCTTATAATGCTTGTTAATATTAAGTTTGTGGTCTACAGTTTATGTAAAACTGTACAAGTGAGGATTCTCTTTATGGAGAATCTGGCTCTTGTAAAGCCACCTGACTCAACTTCTAGGCATTGTTATATGCCTTTCTTCAGCTGCTGTCTAGAGAGAAGGAAACAGTGATAACTGATGTCTCAAATCAAGATCTTATTTTTTTTTCTTTAAATAGTATTGGATTTTGTTCAGCTAATAATACAGGAAGGAAGACATTTTTGACATTTACTTCTTCTGTTTTTACACAGACAAAAGAAGTTGGTTTACTTGATGCAGACATATATGGACCTTCAATTCCAAAGATGATGAACTTAAAAGGAAACCCAGAATTAACACCAAGTAAGTAGAAGGGGTTTTCCTTGCAGTCATCTTTTCTGTACAGGGATGAGCTCCATCCATTCATGGGTGCTTCCTTGGTGTGGCACAGCAGGGATGCAGAGAAGATAAAGACTGAGTGTATGTATTTATTTATTTACTTCTAATATTGAGGTCACTTTGAAAGCTGCCTTGTACAACTAGGAACATATTCAGCATCCTATTTTTTGTTAGTCTTGGCCCACGAAGTCTCATGGATTTTTACTAGAGACTCTGGAAGGGAAGGTTATTTATCAGTGATTTTTAAGTTATTATTACAGTATCCTGTAATAGATGATTTTCAGTTAGAGAACAAAACCCACTAATGTAGGGAAAGAGACACTTAAAAAAAGCCCAGTAAGAGAGGGATCATTACAGTGCCTTGTATGAAATGTCATTTATGTGATTCTGTGTCATCTCTCTTTAGCCAAATGTGCCACACCAGCTTGCTCATTTGTATTTGAATTTGTGTGTTTAGGATACATTGTGCACGAACTTTACCCTACCACAAGGTGAAGACATGAGACAAAATGCCAAATTTTCCTTCTGCTAGGAAAAATTCTAGGTAAACATAAGTTCAGGTAGAGCAGTATTCAGAGAGAGAATGTGATCCAAAGTAGAAAGATCCCATCAAGTCTGTTTACCTTTCAGAAACTTAACTTTCTCCCAGTGCCAGTATCTTTAAAGCTTTGTTATTAAGCTTGCAGTATCAGCCTCTGAAAACTTCATGTGGTAAACTTAGGATTTCTCATATAATTAAAATTCTGTCTCCTTACGATTATGCCCTGTACTCTGGATAAAGAAAAAGTAATCTATTTCCATTACACTGACAGCTGTTGAATGGAGTACTTCTGACATTTAAATACCTAGCTTACAAATACAGGTTTTATTTAGGTAAACTCTTAAGAGAGAAGGAGAGTACTTAGTTTATTTTTGTGGTAACTTTTGAAGTCAAAAGGCCACTGATTGATAAAAGAATAACTGAGCCTTTTCATGTATCATCAGTATGATTTGAATTCCTGGTACAAATGGAAGTATTCTTGCATTCACTAGTACTCTGAATTCCGTTGAGGATGTATGTCATACAGGCTCTGTTTTCCTGTAACTAATTTTTTTTGCTATGAATTTTGTGTTTGAAGTGCATTGTGCAATATGAACACAAGGGAATATGTTGTGGTGTTCTATCTCTCCTCCGGTCATTTTTATGTAATGTTGACTTTTGTTTCTCCATTTTTTTCCTTGCTGTCTGAAAAATGGATTAGATAATTTGGAACTCCTTTTGCTGTCTATTTTATCAATCCATACCTAATTCAAATCCGTGTCTCGAGCCACAAATTAAAAAGCAAATTGCCCAGTCTGTTTCTTATGATTGTACAAATCAATTTGTTAGGAATTCAAGAACCTAAGACTCTATTCACTCAAATATTGAGCAGCTCAGTTTTGTTTCAGTTACTAGATATTTCTGGTAAATAGCTGAGTAAAATTCAGTGTAAGCTTTGTCCTTTTCAAGCATTGTTAGAAGTGTGGAATTGAATATAATTGAAATAAATGGGTAGATTTCCCTGAACTGAAAATGCTGCTGTTGTCTTGTAAGCACTAACATTTTGATCACTGTAATATATTCTTTCTAGTTCTGTGTGGAATGCTCAAGTAAATATCAGGCTTTAAAGAACTCATTTTTTTTTTAACAGACAGAAAAATGAATTTGTATATTTAAAAAGCTTGATAGATGACACAAGTCTGCTATGAGAAACACAGTCATTTGATATGAATAACAAGATAGAATTTGTATTTCAGGGATTCTGTTCACTACTCTGTATATTTTTAACTATTGATTTGATGAAACTGAAGAGTAATAACAGCAAGAGAGGTGTCAAAGATGGTTTAATTGCAAAATAGGAAAGACATAGGAAACTAATTAAAGTTTAATCAGGGATTCCATTAATGAGTGACAGTTGGGATAAGCTTGCAAAGAAGTGATTAATCATAGGTGTGTGTGTGTATATATAAATATATTGATACAAAAACATGTTTGACTCTTGTATTTTTTTTATAATGAGATTTAGTGTTCTCTTCTGGTGTCTTACTATATTTTCAAGAGTAAAGCAAGCTCTGAAGAAATACTGCATAGAAATTGAGAGAGCCCAGGCAGTTGGGTGTTACAGAAGTGCATAAACTGTCTACATAATGATAAGTCAATTGAAGACATTTTTCATAACATAGCAATCAAAAAAAAAAAGTTTCAAGTCTAATGCTTTCTTCACTATGAGGCATGGATTTAAAAATGAATCTGTAGAGTAATCCTGGGAGGTTCTGAGCACTTTTGCAACCTTTGATTTCTGTTTCTTCTTTGCACATGAAAAGGGATTAGGAATGCCCAGTACCATATAAAATAAGTCCATGCAGCAGTTATTACTTCTGAATAGGAATTATTATGGTTATGCTGTAATTTAAGCATTCAAAATGAATTGGGAGTTCTTAGTGAGGAGTCTGTATAAATGGAAGATACCACATTAATTTAATTTTGCAAACTGTAGTACATTGAAAAGTCTGCTGTCATTTAATCGGCTGTCATTCAAAATAGTTTGACTAAATGGTCAGGGAAATATTGGTTAATAAGTTCACCACTGAATTTAATTAGCTAATGGAGGATTATCTAACTATGGAATTAATATTAGCATCAGCTACAATATATATTCAGGGCGATGCTAATAGCATAAGTTACAAAAGCATTACTTTGATTCTTTCCCCAAGTAATTTACTTAAAAGCAGTTTTCTGGCTTAGTGAATTGCATAATTTTTTTCCTTTTAAATCTGCCATTTAAACTAGATGGCAGAGAGTGAAAACTATTATATTTCCCAAAAAATTTGCCATTTTGCCAAATACATAGAGTTTCTTTATTTAGTTTGACTGGGGTTTTGGTGGGTAAATCTTTGATAGCTGACTGTATACTCTTAGTATTTCAAAACTTTGTTTCCACTTCATGGTAGCTTCAATGTCTTTACTTTCTTAATAAAATAGTATATTCAAAAGATCACAACTAGACACCTGTTTTCACAATTAAGAATAAAATGTATATTCTTAGTGAAATCTAACAGTGTGGCTGCCCAACTGAGTCTAACAGAATTGCAGGAACTATAGAAATGGACACTTGATTTTTTTCACTGGGATAATTTACATATCTTCAGACTGTAATAGCAGATCTCATAACAAAATGTGAAAATTTAAAATAGTTGTGACTGTTTCAAGATGTCCGCTGGAATAGTATTTAGGGATTGTGGCATGTTCATTTGAGGGTCATAAATAGAAAATTTGGAGTGGACTAGTGAAATAGACAAAATGCTATGTAGGTAGCATACTTATTCTGGTAACCATGAAGAAATTTCTTGATCTTTGCTGAGGATTTAACTGCAGAGGTAAGGCTTGAAATCTCCAAGTTGTGTTTATCATGTTTTATCTGTGGAACTGCATCATAATTAATTAAAAAAAAAGCCAAACTGCTACTGACACTAGCTCTTGATTGGTGAGCAGGTGATTTTTACATTGTGTATAGTCTAATGATATGTTTTATTGATTCTCCTTTGAAAGTAGCCTTTTTTTTAGCCTGTTTTTTACTTTTGTTGCTGTCTTAACCCAGTTTATTTGGATGGGCGAAATACAGTAGTCCTGTGTGTCTTACATGTGACAGAATAATAATTTAGAATGTTATAATTAATTGTGGTTTTTATTTTGGAGGCTTTTTCAAATATGATCAAGTAGTTGAAAATGACAAGACTACTTGAGTGTTTAATATTTTGTGCTGGACCTTGACTATTATCGTCAAACCTGTAACAATAATCAACCTCAGGGTGGATTAGTCCAGCTGTTGTTGAGGTCACTTGTGGAAAAAAATCAAAGACCTTGGAAGGGAAAGGAGATGGAGGATACCCAGTTCTGCAAGGAATTATTTATAGGCATACCATTGTTAGCTGCTGTTTAAAAGGGAAAAAAAACCCTCTAGGGAATTATTTTTTTAAATTTTATTTTTCATTGGACAATTACAAAAAGTATAAGATGAGAAATGTAGTGTAGTAATTAAAGCCTCTTACTGAGAGCAGTCTTTTTGGATAAATGACAAATCAAATTTAACCAAATGCCATTCCAGTGTAAATTACTGAAACACTGTAACCTGAAGTCGTACATTTGGAGTACTTGAAGGCAAATTTATATTACTCTTTATGTTTTTAATCCTGCAGTAATTCCAAATGCTTTGATTTGAATTGTGGCTAGCAGATATTCACTATATTAAAACGTTTACTCTTGGAAATAAACATGTTTTTTTGGTTCAACTGATACAAAAACTGGGATTAAATTGCAGAATGGCTTTGTTATAGGAACATGCTAGATACTCTTTTACTTGTATATACATAAACAAAATAAATTAATCATGCTTTTATACACTGAATAAATTTTGCTTATTTCAGAGGAATAAATGTTTCCATTTCTCTGCTAGAAGAAAAATGAATTCTGAATTTTCTCAATATTTTTACCTTGCAGTTTCGCTTTTGTGCTTTTTTTGTCCCTCTGTGGGCTTCCTGCTGTATTGTTTCTTTTTCCTTCTCCTTCTCTGCGGTACAATGGAGTGGCTTTTTGTAGTAGAGAAATGAAGCAGAATAGATCAAAACCAGGAAAAAATGTGGTTTAATCCTTTCCCTGTAGAGCCCAGAGGCCAAAAGTGACAATAAGAGTTCGAAAGCTAGCCTCTCCTTTGCTTTAGTTGATGGTCCTAATCATTTGTATACTGAGTGTGATGCCATATGGTGTGGGATATCCCTTTTGTGGCTTGAGATCAGCTGTTCTGATTGTGTCCCCTCCCCTTCCTTGTGCACCCCCAGCTTGTTTTGTTGGTGGGATGACAAGCAGGGAAGATACAGACTGTGTAAGCCCTGCTTAGCAATAACAAGAACATCCCTCTGTTATTAACACTGTTCTTGTCAGATATCCGAAACACAGCCTCATACCAGCTACTATGAAAAAGAATAGCTCTATCTTAGCCAAAATCAGCACAATTACACATAATCCTTTGAACAGTTTTTTTTTCCTCCTATGTCTTTTCACCTAAATTTCCTTTTTTGTGGTGGTGGGGGAGGGGTTGATTACTGTATTGAACCTAAATGGCTGAATGGATACAAATGCACTGAGTTCTGTAGTTTTTCTTTGAAAGCAATGTAAGTCCTTAGTTAACTCAAATGTTTTTTGAAGTTGGGTCTTAAATTACAGCTGATGTGTAGTGAATCTCTGCCCCTGGGGTTCCTGCTGCTGCCTGTTCTGCTCTGCTGTCTGGCACCCTGTTATGTGACTGACCAGAGCAGTCCCCCTGTCACAGCAGCAAGTCATTGCTTCAGATGATGTGAGCTTTCCCAGAGGTTTTTGTGTGTCAGGACAGATGCCTTAAACTGAACGTTGGCTTAGTCTATTTCATTCCTTGTGGGTATAATGAACTGAAATGACCTGGCTAAATTAGTCTAATAAAACTTGATCCACTATAAATAAAATTTTTGGGTCCTTAGGGATCTGAGGGCTTTTTAAAATGTGGGTTATTTTAGCAATCATAAGGAAGACATTGGTGATGGAAAGCATGGTGCTTAAAACTAGTCCTGTGTTTTAAACCTGTTTTAAACTTAACAAGTCAGTGCTGCTTTAAAATGTAAGAAAGATGTTTCTAAATCACTGTGCTCTTTACTTGTGCCAGATTTGCTTTTGAAGTACAGTCTTCCAGCAAGCAATTAGTTCTTTTGCTTTTAGGTAGGACTGATGAAGTCATATCTGCAAAACTGTTCTGTTAATGAAAAAGCTTTTACAGAGCTTTGTTTCCTCTGCAGTCTGTCGGGAGGAAAAAATGTGTAAAACCTTCTCAGGTAATGGGACTGGTAGACCCTCTAAATATGAGAATCAAATCTCTTGGGAAAAGTTGCATTTCATTATGCATATATTTCTTGAAATTGAACAGTGAGCATGGAATTGTGCTCTTCAAGTCTCATTACTAGTTTGCTTTCGTTAAGTATTTGGGATGTCTTCATGGTTAGATAACATTATTAGTGCAGGATGTAATGGGCAATCAGAGCCTTCCTTTTGTAGAGCTCTTGAAGCTTTAAATACAAATGGTAGTATTTCTGGGGCAATCCTGCAAATACAACACACTGTGAAATCAAGCCTGAAGTCTCAATTAGTCTGTCACTTGCCATAGAATATTCTAGGTTTCTGGTATAAGCATTTAAACAATGATTACAGTTAAAGCAAGGATTTAAAATTTATGACTTTGACTAACCTTTTGGTGACAGCATCTTTTACGCTCTTTCATAGATTGGTGTCACTTTTATTTCAAGGTACCTTGGGACCCTGTTGCTATTCATTCCTCTCCCCTCTGTTGCTATTTCTTCCCTCTTTACTGTTCTGTCTGTGGAATTCAGTTGCTTTGCTTAGGAAAATCAATATTATTTTAAACATGCCTGGAGTATGTGCCAGGCTTCTAGCTGCCCCTTCAGAAGGTCTGTCTCTCGCTATGCCTTCTGTCAGTTCCCTCCTTCCCTAATTTTCTCCTTAGTTCAGATACTTGGAAACTCGAAGCAGCTCTTCTGCATTTCTGCTTCCTGAGCCAGTGAGTTCAAAGTACATTGGCTACAGTGTTGCATTTGCTTTTCTTAAACAATGTAGTGCCTTCTAAGGAGGTGCAGCGAAGCCTCACAATTTCCTGGAATAATAGTCTTTACTTACCTGGTGGGCTAAGACTGAATGTAAGCTTTTGCTTGCAGTAACGTCTTGCTCAACAGACCACCTCCAAAAACTAAGCCAAGAGTTGGAATGGCTCCTTGTTTGCCTTGGGTTTAACCCTGGGCTCCATCACGTGTGACTGTTGTTTGGGGAAATAAACATCATAATGCTGAATGTGCTTCCCTTTCTTTTGTCTCCCCAGCTTTATATGCTGAGCCATGAGGCCATAGGGTATGGGATATCCCTTTGCTCATATGTTCAGGCTGTGTCCCCTCCCAGTTGTTTTGTATACCCCTAACCTGCTTGCTGGTGGGGTGGTATGAAAAGCAGAATAGTTTTTGACAGTTTTCATCACAAATCCAAAGCATATCACCATACTGTGAAGAAATGTAACTGTATTCCAGCCAACACCATATACATATATATATGTGTAGTTCTGTACATGCCTTCTGTGCTGTACTAACCCTGTGGCCCTGGCCATCATTGAACAGCTATGTTATTTTCTAGAGAAAAAGTAGAGTAACTCAGTTCCCTTGTTAGGATGTTTGCAAGGCTTGATTTGTTTGGGGAGAAAAAGCTTAGTAAAAAATAATTACAAAATGCATCTTCATTGATGTAATAAAGATCTATGTTCATTACATCAGTGTTATTCATGTGAGTAACAATTCAATCTTCAGACCAGTCACAGAACTCTTAATCAGCAGTCTGCTATAATACTGTCATAAATTTGCACATCTGCCTTTTCTACTGCCTTACTTGTATTCTATCAGAAAAGGTGTTTACTGACATGTCATTGGTGCTGTGTTGATCTTACTCATCTGGTTTTGCATGTTCAGAGAAAACACAGCAGTCTTTTACCTAGGGCCATAAAGCATACTGGAAAACTGCAAACTGGGCTGTTTTATTTCTCTCTTGGCATAGGTGGTATGGTATTGCTGTGTGTTGTGATTTTAAGAACTGTGTTTCGTTGTCTGTTGAATTTTTGGAGCTGTATGGTAGGCTTCTGATAACAGAAAAGCGTGCTCTAAGAGCAATGGGAATTAGAGATGTTACTGAGATATTTTTAAGCTAAATCTTCTTTACATGTTAGGTTTTAGAAAATCTTCACGAGATCCATGGTGAAAGAGAAGGAAGGCCTGTTGCCTGTTGATGAGACAAGGGTGATTACCATTGCCCACTGAAGTACTTTAGATTTGAGATTAGTCTTAAAAATGATTTTTTGCAATAGGCAAACAGCGGGGAGCTCTGCAGTATTTTGTTTTACTTTGAAAATATGCAGAACATTATAGCCAGGATATACAGCAAGTTGTGAATTGTTCCTGTGCATTGTATAGATTTGATTAAATCTTGCTGCTCAGAGCAATTTATAGTCCTTGTTGTTAACCAAAGAAAATAAGATGCAGTTTTAATAAAAGGAAACTCTGCTGTGAGAAATAAACCATGCATACATTTTTAAAAACAGTAGCTCCTTTTGCTGCTCCGTAGGTCAGTGTTATCTACTCACAGCAACTCTCCTGTTTTGTGAAGGAGAGGGAGAGGTTGGAAGGTGTGTGAGTTCAGCCTGTGTACCTACCTGGTCTCTGTGCAGAAGAAATTGTCCCTGCAGGTAGTGGGTGTTGATATGTCTGTGTGTTTGACTGACATCGTGTAGAACAGTTGGACTGAACTGAGAAGTGGCTTAGTGTTCTGGTAGACTTCCCAGAATAATGGGAATAACTTTCCCAGAATAATAATCTTTTCTATTCATTTTACTCTCCAGTTCCTGAGCCTCATGATGGGCAGTCAAAGCTTGGCCTCCCCTTTTTGTTTCGTCATGAAATCATCCCTTTTTTGTGATTAAAAAATAAAGGAAGTCTTGAGTCTGCGGTGACTCTCTTGCAAGTGCTTTTTTCCTATTTCTTTCTTTAAACCTCTCTCTTAGGTAAATACGTGGTAATTTCTCTCAATACTTCTAACAGAATTTTAACTTGTGATGGTATATATATTTTTTACAAGGACACCAAAACAGTGTCTAGAGATGGCTCTAGGCTGTCTGTAGCTCCAGTGTCATCAACCTCTTCATAACTAAACTGTCTTACTGCAGGGGGAGAAGTAAGACTGTGATTGCTAGAAATGTGGTTAGACAGTATAATGCCACCAAAGTAAGCCTGGAATCAACCCTGAAGAGCTGCACAAGTCAAGAAGAGCTGTATGCACTGGTACAGTGTATCAGGCCAAGCCAATCTCTTTTTTTTTCAGTAATAGCTCCCAACTCCTAAATACAATAGTCACACAAGTGATTTGTTTATCTTTCTATTTTGC
The DNA here is from genome assembly GCA_013396955.1 of Regulus satrapa. Taxonomy (NCBI): domain Eukaryota; kingdom Metazoa; phylum Chordata; class Aves; order Passeriformes; family Regulidae; genus Regulus; species Regulus satrapa. The sequence continues at coordinate 295,521 of VWZN01020027.1, read as the reverse complement.
TCTTTTTGATTTGCAAACCAAAACATACAATTTATTCTCGTCCATATTTCTATGAAATTACATGGCTTGAATGCTCACTTCTCACTTACTTGATTACTTGAAAGCTTTCATCTGTAGAGTTTAGCTCTTTAATTTGTAGGCTCTTTGTTGTTATTTTGTCTGAATTTGGAGTTCAGCTTTGAATGCACTGCTTTTATTTTACTCACATTGTTTTTGCTTTACTCTGTTTATGTATTTTACTTTGAGTGCACCAAGGATTTCTGTCAAAATCTGTACTATAGTATATTTTATATTGTTTAAAGTATTCTTCCTATTTCCTGCTGGTCCCTGCCTGTGTATGCTCTTCCAAGACATCAACTAGACCAAGTAAAATTCCATTTATTCTTTTGTGTGTGTACATGTCATTTTGAGATGAGGTGTGGATTTTTAGATGGTAGAAACCACAAAGAAGAGTTTTGGCTTTTGCGAGATTTTTGTTTTGAATGCCTTCTTTTTTATTATTTGTTTGCTTTCTGCTTGCACGCTCCTTTGCCAGCAGAACAATTACAGTATTCCCTCCCCCTTTTTATTCTTGACATTGGAGGAGATGGGAATAACAAGCATGACAAGGACAATACCTCTGCAATATTCAAATAAGCATCTTTTGTTCCTGCAGAGGTTTTAGAAGTCCTGCAGATTTCTATCATCCTGAAGAAATCTGGGACTAATTACCTGGAGCTGTTGACAATGTATAGTGTAGGGGTGGCTTTATTTGGTATCTCTACTCTGGGGTTTCTCTAGCAGATTTAACAGGAGACAAATTCTCCAAAACTTTTCTGATTCATGTGATTAGTGAATAGGATAGATTAAAAAATAAGAATCAAGTCCCACTATGTTATATGACTTTGGTTTTGTTCCAATATAAATGACTCAGCTTTTAGTGATTCCTGATAGGGAATTTATGCCTTCCGGCATAGGGATTTCATAAAAATTGTTGGATTTTGGCAGCACAAAGTGACATTATATTATGGGCAAATACATTGTTATTCTGACAAAAGATGAATGGTATTAGCAGAATGCAACAACCTAAGAAAAAGTGGAGTCAGATTCTTGGGCAGAATAGCTAAATGTGTACATTTAATGAAGAGATGAACAACTGTTTAACAAGAGAGAGAAAAGTGCTCTTAAAAGATGAAAAAAAGTGTAAGTTCATTTCTTAAAAACAAAACAACCCTTAAATACCCTAAAACATCTCCTCAAAAAAACCCCTTGTTTGCTTTTGTTTTAGAAAATCTAATGCGGCCCCTTAAGAACTATGGAATCGCATGGTGAGCATATGTTTTTCTTTAAATCAAGCTTCTTTTCAGATGTGCTTGGTATTTATTGTGCTGTGAAGCTCAAGTTTTTGCTTTGTTTTTTCAGCATGTCTATGGGTTTCTTGATAGAAGAGACTGCCCCGGTTGTGTGGAGGGGGCTCATGGTAATGTCAGCAATTGAAAAATTGTTGAGACAGGTAAGGCTTAGTTATGTAATTTAAAATGCAATTAACTGATATGTGCGTGTCCACAACATTATTTCATGTGTTAGTGGTGAGCATTTTTATGTCTCGGTCTTCTTAAATTCAGATAAGGGGGAAATGTGATACTTCAGTTTAACTATCCCACTCAGAGCTGATGTTCAATGCCTTTGATGAGTGAATTACCCCAATTTGCCCTCCTTCTCAGTCCTTTTTATGTTTATTTATGCAGTTGTTAAAAAATAAAAAAGGCATTTTGAAGTTGCCTAAGGATTTGAATGTATAAGTACCTTATGCATATCTACAGCTGTATTCCCTTATGTGCTTGTTAATTCACCAGCACTAAGAATTCTTGGATGGCATTTGACGTGACAGGTACAGGAAAATCATTACCTACAATCTCTGTGTAATGTGGATAAATTGTTAGTTAATAAATTTTCTGGCATGTAGAAGAGGGGTGACTTCTTTATTCTGTAGCAGATTTTTTTTTAATTTTATTGTGAAGAGATCTGTGAAGTGTTAATGAGACAAACAGCTGAAAAAATGCATGTTTAGACTTTGAAGTGACCCAGATTGTTCACAGCTGACATCCATTCTAGGGATCTACTGTATAGAGCCTGGAGATCACAAGGTTTCTGTATTAATTAATTAAAGCTTCCAAATATTGTGCTCCTTTAACAACTGAAAATAATAGGTTTTTTTCAGCCTTTTTCCATTCTCCTTGTACATGGGTTTTAGAATGGTGGCACTTACTGTTCTGGTCACAAAAACCATGTGTCTGCCAAAATTTCAGGAACAACATCTTTTCTAGAACTGACCTTTAAAAGTAAGGGGTAGGCATGCCAATAGCTTTGGAGACCGTCCTGACCTCTTTGTGTGCTGTGTTGCAGTGGCTGGCTCAGGACACTGAAATGTAAAACCTTGAAGGTAGAACTAAAGATAGCACCTCTGCTGCATTGGCATGCTCTGTCCTGGGAGAGCGGAGGCTGGCAGGCACTGCAGTGCTGTTCCTCAGTCAGCAGGGTCCCAGCTGGGAAGCGTGTGCCAGCATCCTTGTGCAGGGTGTGGTTGATGCTGTGTAATGAGCTCGCTGCTCCCTAGCAACCAGTGCAGTTACATGCTGGCCAACCATGCTGGGGGGAACGAAACAAGTCCATTAATGCTCAGGGCATCACTGATTTCCCTGGCAGTGAAACCTAAGCTGTGAAAGAGGAAGGGCTTTACGGCTAAATTTCTCCTGCCCGCATGCATTTTACTTCTGCATGGTGACCAGGAAAACCTTAAATCTGAGCTGGAAAAAGTTGGCATCTCTTCCTTTGAAGAGAAGCTCACTGATCACAGGGAAAATCAGCGAGTCTGTTTCATGTCCAGGTGGCTTTAAGAAAGGAAAGAATGCATTTCCCGGACTGAGATGTGCTATTTTGTTTTTAAAACTGTAGTCTCCCTTCTGCAATTACCAGCCGGTGTCAGCTACGGGATAAGTGTAGGACCAATAGTTTAATAACCTTGGACACCTAAATTTGAGAGAAGCACAGCATGTGATAATCCTTTTAAAGATACTATCTTGCTATTTTATGATAGAAATAGTTTTGTGATCTGTTGGGGACTTCAAAAGTTTTTATGGTTTTCTCTTTGTCTGTTCTGGTTGTTCTCAGCTATTACTTCTTGTTTCACAGGATAAAGTTGCTTCCAAGAGTAAAATATTTCTGCTTGTATTTAACTTTCTAAAATATTATTAAGAAATAGCTTATCTCATTAGCTACACAGAAACCATTTAAATTAGCTCCCTAATCTAGATTTGTAGCATAATGTAAGTGTAAGTAGTCTCTGTGCATTCAGACAGGCTGATAAAATACTAAGATCTTAAAATAGTTAATTCAGCCTGATAGAAAAGATGGATGTTCCCAGATTTTTGCCCTAAAAGCATTGGTGGGGGTCTCATATTTGCCTTAACTGTTAGATGGTGGAGAGGTTTTTTGTTTGTTTGATAGCATCAAGACTGTGATTCACTTGGTGAATAATTTTATATAGATATTCCCTTTTTCCATATGAACAAAACTGTTTTCCAGAGTTTATCAAACTTTAGATACTGCAGTAAAGCATTTGAATTGCTTAGTTTGCAAATTCTGTAATGGGGAGTTGTTGACTGCTAAGTATGTGTGCCTGTAATGAGTGTTTAAATGCTCCTCTTACACTTGGAACTTTAAAAAATTTATGGAATTCTTACTTTAACAGATATTTTTGTTAAATATATGCATAATGCTTTTTGTATATTTACTGTATGTGATCTCTCTCTTTGTACTACAGGTTTGTTGAATAGTGTCAGACTGGTAGGTAACAGGCAATAATAGTGAAGTATTGAGTAGTGAGTGCTTGATGTTTCTCTGGGAATGCATATCTCATGAGCAAAAATGATTTTCTGCAACAACTGTTCTCCTTTAGCAGAATTTGAAGGAACTGTGCCTTATTATATCAAACAGTTTGTGATACTATATTAGTTGTATTACCTATATTTTGATGTATGCACATCGAATTAGTATATAAATGAAAATATACAGCATATTGATTCTATAACAGAAGAACTGTCAATAGAAAAAAAGGAAAGTGTTGATTTTTAAGCTACTGAAAGAACAAGAAATACAGAAAGAAAATGTTTTTCACCTGTAGGGAAAGTGAATTGCAAACAATAAAGGAACATTTTATAAACATATAAAGATATTAATAATTCTTTCTGTTAAATATATATATAAAATATAAATATATAGCTTATATCTCTTGAAATCGCCCAAAATTTTGTTGTGTGGCTGAGAAGTGACTTCTTTGTTACAAACATAATATATACTGTTTACATATCAGGTCTATCACTTATCTGGGTTTTAACTCTTCTCGGTCACAGTTGTCCTCATGCAAGAAGTCTTTCACCTCTGTTTACACTTTTGGATCTTGCTTGCCTGCAGGTGCAATAGAAGAGATTTTCTTATTTTAAATTCAAAAAAAGTTTTAAAAGATTGCTCTTTTCTTTAAAGGTGTAACTAAAGCCCAGGTAAGGAAGCTTTAATACTCTCCAGTGTCATCCATGGCACTGGGCTTTTTCTATGCAGTTTTCACTTCACTTTAGAAGCTGCCTACTCTTTTGTCTGGTCCCATTTACTTTGTTCCTTTACTCTGTGTATCTTGACTCAGTGTGATGGTATTTGGTTCACATTAAACAACCTACCTCAAAATTCATCATCTTGCTGTATTTGTTGTGGGAGAGACTTATGATTAACCTTTAGGCTAAGCACAGTGAAGGTAGGATTTTTTTTGAGAGTTGCCTAAAGCCTGTACTTGAGCAGTAATGTGTCTGAAAAGCTGTTGAAATAAGTATTAAGTAGGTAGCTAAGAACCTTGGACATACAAAGATTATTAAAAAAAAAAAAAAAGGCAAGCCAAGCAAAACTTGCTCTCTGATTTGAGCTGCTTTTTCAGCAGGGATTTCAAATACCATCCCACTGTCACATACACTCTGTGGGGCAAGTTTTCTGGCAGCATTCTCTTTTCTGTCTTAGGGCATCTCAACAGTTGAGTGGCAAAGGAGTAATTAGACAGGTGCAGATACAAACCTGCTGTACGTCTTGGAATATGTTGTGGCAGTTGTTCTGCCAAAAGGCTCTTGAGAAAGGAAGTGGCGCTGTGCTGACTGCCAATTCACTACATGCTATAGTCATAGAAGCAATACAAATGGAGGGGATTTCCTCTTTAGGGAGTAATCAGCAAAACTTCTAATATTAAATGAAGCAAGTGTTGGTTTCTCTGATCTTTGACTCACTATCTTATTCTCTGTGTGTTATCTAGTTGAACTATCAGCAGAGAAAGAAAAAAAGTTCAATATTCTGCACACAAGTCTGCTTCTCTTTAAAAAAAAATCAAATAAAAATGGAACTACAGTTAAAATGTAAGTGTATACTTTACTGTATAATATTCTCCTTGTATCTTTGTCCTTTCAACAGATAAAGTTATATCACTACTGGAAGCAAGTGTTGTCTGCACAACATGGATTATAGATACCAGCAGTTCTGTTTTGTGTAAACAGTCCCCTTGAAATTAGCCTGGAAATTTTCTCTTTTTTTCAAGGCATGGACCTCAGGTTGATGAACACCCTTAATAGGATTTCTTACCCTGACATGATATTTTAACCTATGTTTTTGCAAGCTAGTCAGATCTTAAGGGGCAGAACTCCTATATTTCTTCCTTATCACAGTTTTCAAAAGTATCGAGGATATTTTTTGCCTCTTTGGTATATTATGGCTGTAAAGCAGAGCCTCAGGGCTGCTAAGTGTTTGTGAATCCTAAAGGTTCCTGTGATGTACTTGATAAAGATGAGGCCATGTTTCCAGAAAGATGATGAAGTTTTTGCTGCAATGGCTTAATTCTAATGAGTCCCTAAAATGCTCTAATCATCGAATTGTAATTCCTCCAACTCTTTGTTCCTGCTTGTTTTAGCACCCCTTTAGCCTCTGTTTTAGTCAAGGTATGTATTGAAAGAAAATTAAAATAAAACAAAGTTCCATTGGGAAGGCTATAATTAGAAAGGAAGAATACAGGAAAGTTAGCAGAAAGCAAATGAAATAAAACTTCCAATGCAGAGTCATTGCGTATCAGCAAAAGGAAGTGGAGCCTTGCCCTTGGATGCTTGGACAGGCTTTATCCCCTGTAAATTCATACTGAAAACCGTAAACTAAACAGAAGAAGGATCAAAGTTATTAGATAACCCAGACCTGAGTAGGGCTGTAGTCTAAAGATTCAGCCTTATTCTTTAAAAAAATTTGAGCTCAGATTATGTAATTATTTAATCTCTATGTAATTTTGAAAATTTGGACTGTGTGTTCTACTTTCTTTCAAAACCAGCACCTGCCAGAGGTAGTGATGGTAGTAATTATATAGTGGAGAGTGTGAATGTATGTATATGTACTTGGACCTTTTTTTGTAGCATAATTCTCTGATGCTCAGTTATCATGTTGTCACTGTGAAGCAATTACCTCTACTGCAGCCAGACCCAGCACACATACATTATAGGGAGTAGGGAAGATACAGACAGATGGATAAATAGTCTTTAAAATATTGAGCAGGCTATGGGTTGTGAGCTCTGGGTTATGTCAAGAGCCTATATGAGAGAGCTGCCATAAAAGCAGCTGTTGTGTGAATAGAACAGTAAAAACTCATGTTTAAAGATTTGGGATTAAGGTAACTTGGGAACAGAAGCAGTATTTAATTTTTGGAAAGCAAATAATGTGGAGGCTATATTGTTTTGTGTGTTGGGTTTCTGATCAGTCTGAAGTGGCTCATCTCTATAGTAGAGATGACACATATTCAATACTATTTTTGTTTGAGTGACATTATGTAGTAAATTCCTGCATGCAGTTGCTACTATTTGCAAAGTGTGTGCGTAGTTATTGGTATCCTCCTTTCCACCATTTACATTGGAGAGGTTGCAGGTATAGCTGAGGGCCAGAATTTCTTTAAGTGTGATTTATTTAGCTGAATGTTAATATTAGCTGCACTTGAGAAGACAAAAATAGGTAAGGTATTGAGAGTTAAGTGTTTTTTATAACTGGTAAAATAGCTACCATGCTGCCTTTGGCTATTTTACTGTGCATGTTTTAGGCAGCAAAATGTTATTTGTATGGTGTCTGTAAACATCAGTCCAGTCTTGTTTGGCATATGTGTGCATAACACTCTTCTGTTATAGCTCATAAATTCTTCAACCTGTAAATTTTCATCTTTGCGCAGCCTCATGTGTTTGTGTATATAAATGCATTTCTTATAAACAGAACAGTGGAAAAACTTGGGGAAAGCTTTCCACATTAGGAGGAACAATGTGTGTTTGATTTGAAGAAATAAACAACAAGAACGTAGTCACTGAAGTAGTTAAGTACTACATGCTGAGCCATCTGCCTGATTTAGTATGGTTTCCTAAGAGCTGTACTTTGGCTTCTGCTTGTGACGGTGTATTGTCTTTTGCCTTGCAGTTTTGGGACCATACAAATCTCGTTCTGTGTTTATGCAATGTTCAGCATTGTAGTGAGTTATCATTTTTTGTGAGAGATGCAGAGACATACAAAGACTGGTATTTACAACTTCCAAATAAATGTAAACATTTTGCTTTGATACTTTCTTATAGTTATAAAATAAATTTATTAAACTTTTTCTCTTTTGAGCACAATACATTTTGTGCTCCTGGTTCTGAGTAGTGTGCATATGAATGACATATATCTTAAGAATGCCTGAGATCAGTGTAAATGTATCACTGGCATTCATCATGACTGATGTTCTTCAGAACCTAAATCTCTTTTGCAGATACATATGCAGTTGCTTAGCTTTTGATTGTAGATGATACCTTGCCTGTATATTTTCCAGCAAAGAGCCATTAAGGTGATACTGGGGGAGTGAAGCATGTAATGTACAAAGAGACACTAAGGAACTGGGATTATTTTGTGTTGAGACAGTTAAAGGGAGGTAGGAACTGCTGTCTTGAACTACCTAGTGGATACATACAGAGAAAAGGAAAATTGATTCTTTGTGGATGTGCACATTAATAGCACAAGAGGTAATGAATGTACATTGCAGTATATAGTAAGAAATGTGAGGGGGTGTTGGTGGTTTGTTTTTTTACAGTTGAAGCTATTGCATGTCAGAACAGGGTGCCAGGAGAGATTCTTGAAACTCTTTCTTGGAAGATATTAACTCAGCTGGACAAGAGTCTGAGTTGTTTCTGCTTTGTGCAGACAGAGGTCTCCGAGGTCCTTCAAATCTAAGTTGTACTGTGAATCTGGGATTAGTTGTGAAATTGGCATTCCACTGCCTATTTGACTGTCGGTCTATAACTCCATTAAAGCTCAGAGAGAGGAAAATTATTCTGCCTATCAGAAATCATTGGTTAGAGCACTCAGTCAAAACCTAAACTGAATGTAGGTGTCCCTCTAATATGACTGCCTTAATCACTAAGTGAGGGAATCATACAATTAAGTGTTGCAGTCACATGAGTGTGTTTCAGCATAATGACTATGGACAAATCAGAAAGGACAAATCCTTTCTTCAGTAGCATTTGTCTCTTTCGATTGTGGAAGTACTGAGGAGGTGACATGAAAGTCAAACCCAAATATGCCTTGTCTCTTGAATGTGCATCCTTAATATGATCTATGAAGAATAGAGAAGAAATACATGTTTTATTTTCCTGTCTTACCCTTTATTTTAAAGAAGTACCTTGATCTAGGAGAGGTTTGAAGCACACATTGATGTACTCTCAGGCACTAAGAATTGAGTAGAGATGGCATAAAGAAGTTTTGCTGAAGAATTCTGGCATTTTTTTTGCGTTAGCTTTAGTACTTTACTGTCTAGGATGCAGGCCTATATGAAACTCAGACTAAGAGGCCATTCTCTTTAGTGCATGGAGAAGCATATGTTGACTTTTTTGGTTTAATCTTGCCATTAGTGTCAGCCCTGAGTAATTTAAAGTCTAATTGGACAATGAAAAAATTCAAAGATGGTAGCACATGTCATCTTAAAAAGTAAGTAGAATAAATATCTTATGCCAGATTTTTTTGGTCAGAAGGTAAGCAGGGATGAGCATAGGAGTGGACCCTGGAGACACGAATTGAAGGCTACCATGTTTTTGAGTGTTTTCTAAACAGGTCTACTGGTGGTGTTTATTTATATGGAAAATTTCAAAATGTGGACTACAGGAGAAACTCAATCCCATTCTTTTTTTTTTTTTTTTTCCTCCCCACTAATAAAGGGGTCCGTTCTTTCTTTTTAGCTGCTGTAGGTTAGATGCAAAAGGGCATGTTGGTATTGTTGCACTGAGTATTGGAGTGCCTGCCTCAGCAGTTGGTGCCTTGCCTGCAGGAATGGAAATTTGAACCAAAGTCTAGCCTGGAGCTACTGCATACCTGGGGTGGTGGGAATACATCACTTGTCATTCCCAGTGGTAGTATTTGAGGCATTATTTTCCCTTCCTGGGTTTATCTCCACACTCTTTGGCAGTGTCTTATGATAATAGCTGAAAACATTGGATTTTAAGGATAGCAAAAACGTGTCATCCTTTAGATCCATTTCTTAAACAAATTGGCAGGAAGTACCCTTTTTGCTGTTTTTCATCACTTACATGTTAAATGTCAAAGATGAAATTATTATTAGTGTGGGCAAATAACTGCATTAGCAGTACAAGATTAGTGAGACAGTATGGTGGATGGGAGGGAGTAGTGAAATTGGAATTAACTGAGAATGGCACATATTTTGGGTCAGGAGGAAGACAATAACAATTTGATGGCTCTGATTTTTTTGTAGCTATAATTTCAGCAAATTGAAAGGATGCCCAGAATAGTAGTAGTGAATCAATGCTGAAAATTACTCTTATTGTAAATGTAAAGAGCAAGTGAAGAAGGAGCACTGCTGTGAAGCCAGATTTTTTTTTTTTGTGTTGATTTTATTTTTAACACTTTTCAGTTTAGGAAGGGAACTTTATCAAGAGATGAACATTGAAGGCATTTAACTTGCATTATGGCACTAAATTTTCAAGACAGGAAACGAGTGAGATGGTGCAATGGGAAATTTTAAGAAAAGGTGTAAGAAGCAGAAATAGCTCTTTGTTTTTCAAACTTTTGTAGTCTTTTAATGGTCTGGTGCAAATGTAAGAGTCTATGCACACTTGTTTGTGTATCAACAGGAGAGATGTACCAGGAATATATATGCTGAATGCAGAGTAATACTGTTTTCCTCTTTCTATGTTTTGTGTTTTGGCAAATATCCATCCATCTTAGGATACTTGCTAATTTCAAAACTGACATGTGTTTCACAATATTCATGTGCTTATCCAGTTCATCTCCAAGTAATTGAGGCAGACAGTCAGTAGCAGATATTTACAGTTTACATTCCATGGAACTAAACAAAGCTGCTATATGTATATGCTTATATTATAAACAACAAAGATGTCATTTTTTGCATATTTGCAGTGCAGAATGGTAAAATACAGAACGTGTACTTACAGTGTTACTACAGTGGAAAATTTGCCAGCTTTTCCACAATTAGAAAAATAATTCTTCTGTTCATTTCTTGTGTTTTGAGATGCCTCAGCCTGAGGTGGACATGGAGGTATTAGTTCAGGCCAAAGTCTGCCACTTCGTAGTTTTGGCAAAAGGAAAAAGTTAATAAAAGCAGTAGGAGCTGTTGCATCTTTAGAGAGTTGGAAATCTTTTCTATTTTTATTTTAGTGATCTAGAGTATGAGAATGAAAAGATCTGGACATTTCACCCCTAAACAAAAGATCGTTGGTATTACATATTTGTTCTAGTTAGAAAGGTCCTCTGCTATTGGAGGTATTTTGAAAAGAGGAACAGCAATCAGTTATAAATAGTGACTGAACTGCCAGGGCTGCACTAGGATGTACCACTAAGACTGCATCTACAGCTGGAAGATGGTAAACAATAACTCCTAATGCTTGTGAGATTTTTCTAAAGTCTTTAATAAGCTTTCCTTTAAATCAAGGAAGGTCAAGTTTCATTCTCTTGTTTTATCACTGAAGTAAACTGTTTCAAGGGGAAGATGAGATGACCCATTCATACCTTACAAAATGTAAAAAAATTGCTTACATTCATTTTCTGTTATGTTTACTTTGCTGAGACTAAAGGACAAATAAACTAGTTTATTCTCCTTCAGAACTGACTTAAATCAGTGGAAATCTCTACACCAATTTCTACACCATGGTTCAGCTGTGATGTTCAGAAAAGCCTGCTACAGGCATTTGGATAATCATCACTAATTCGCTCATATGTTAATAATCACCTTGAAAGGTCCTGTCTGTCCAGAGAGAACTGCCTTAACCAGTCCCAATCAGTATGTACATATTTAAAGGAAATGATGATACTTCCTGGAGATCAGAAGCTGAATGTTGATCCAGAGATGTACTCTAGCCAAAGTGTGGGAGATGACAGAAAGCTCGCTCTTTCCATTCCTCTGTCCCGGGATAGAGTACTTCTGTTGTCACCCTTTGACTTGCATGTTTGCTGTGTGTTTTGGGATGGGTGTGACTGAATGAATATGGGCTTGATTCTTTTTGTTTCCAGCTGAAGCTACAGAACCTGTTCTCTTGCCTTTATTCCCTTATTGAAGCAGGATCCATACAGCTCCTTGTTGCTTTATTGGCTTGCATTAACAGCTGATATGAAAAGGGATTATAGTTGCTGAAAGGAATTGACAGTCACAGAAAGAAGTGTTAAGAAAACCAGAAAAACCCAAAAACATTAGTCAACATCATACTGCTGAACTGGAAACATTTGCAGTAAATGTATTTTAAATGTCTTTGAGGATTAAAAAGGGGGGGGGGGGGGGGAGAAAAAAGCCTAACAGCATAGTGAGAATGTATTTACAGCAAACATTTCTTGGCCTGGTTCCTCAGCTGTCATGGTTATGACTGTGCAGTTACTGCTGCTGTGGGAACAGGCTGGGAGACTGCTTTCTTTGCTCTGCTTCCAGTAGTCTCATCTCTCACACACATTACACAGGTATTCGTGTGTCTGCTCTCCTTTGCAGAAAACAGAACAAATGCAAAACATGCAGCAGGTTTGCTGGGTTTCTTGACTAGGCAGGAAGAAATGGCAGAGAGCTAATAGTGTCTAAAAATGGCTATACTGGGCTTAGATTTTTTTTTTTTATTTTATTTTTTCCCTCAAGGTTTTGAAGGAAAGTGTTCTGAGGTTTAAGGTTTCTCTACAGCAAAGTTCAGAACTTTGTGCCTAAATGGCATCCAGCATCATTCTTAGAAAGAAATAGTGCTTTAAGCATGATTGAAGTGTTTGCTAAACAGGAGCAGTGGTGGTAGAGGAGCAAGGTAAACACTTCTTGTTTTCTTATCCAAATGAAACTTCCATTATTTATGTCAGCTTTTTCTTTTTAAATAGGAGACACTTAATGCTTCTCTTCTACTTTCTCTGTTCTTCTCCTCCAATAAGATGGTTTGTTCTTTGTTTCTAGCTGCTGTAGTTTAGATGCAAAAGGGGACATGGGCATGGCTGTGGTGTGCCGAAGAGGCTGGTGCCTGCCTGCAGGAATAGAAAGTCGGATCAAAGCTTAGCCTGGAGTCACTGCATACCTGAAGTGGTGAGAATACTTCACTTTTCATTGGCAGTGGTACTGAGGGGTTACTTTGCTGTCCTGGTACCTTCAGACTCTTTGGCAGTGCCTTAGCAGAATTGGTGCTGTATCTTGGAATGTTGAAGTTTAGAGCTTGGTGTGGAATAAGTGGAAATTAATGGTGTAACTCAGTGGGAGTAGGTTTGCCAAGTGGAATTAAATGATGCTGAAGATTCTGAATGAGAGTGCTGTAAGGAAAGGCCTGTGGGCTCACTTTGTCTCTGTCCTGGACTTTAGCACCTGAATGTAACCTTATTGGACAGCTGTGTGGAGTGAAGACTTAAAGCTAAAATGGAGCATCTTCTGTTATGTGCCATGATGCTTCTTTCAGCTGATTTCACAGGCTTGTTCTCTGTTCATGATACCAGTCTTGGAATTCTGGATGTGAGAGGTGCAGGTTTGTTTATGTTAGCAGTTTAGCATGTAAGGCTGTGTTAGCTGCTACCCTGCAGAATGCCCTGCAGTCACTTGCAGCTGCGCTGCAGCTAGAGCTGCGAGATTCCTGAGGCCAGCACTGGACATGTGAAGGGGGAGCATGACCAGATCTGTGCAGGAAATTCACTTAACCTGAAGCTTTAGCTTTCTAGGTGAATACCTTGGCTACTGGCCTTACGCAGGATCATGGTGGCTCCTGTGGCTTTTGCATTGTTGCTTACACAGTTTTATCTGGCTAAATGCCACCTACCTGGGAAATGAACCTGACATCTTCCCATTCATAGCTAGGTTCTCTCATATGTCCAATTACGATATTAAGCAGTTGCTATTCTAACAGCTGAACCTCAGGCTTTGTGATTTTGTTTTGGGTTCGATTATTTTTTTTAATGGCCACATGTGCTCAGCTTTGTGTTGGGTTCAGTTTTGCCAATGGCAGGTGCATTTAGAGAGTGCCTGCTAGACTAGGCTTGCAAGACTTGCTCCTTTCCCATAAATGTGTGTATAATTAATAGATCCCAAATGGACTTCAGGATGAAATTTTATGCTCAGTGGAGATTTTCTGTTTCCCTTCCTGAGCAGTCAGGATCTTAGGGACAATGTGTAGGTGGAGCTCACCAAAGATGCTTTTTGAGCATGTTCTTTTTCCTGTTTTTCAGCCTTTCTTTTTAATCTTTTTGATTAAATATAAAATAAAACTGGAACTGTGCTGCCTTGGAATATTGATTGAACTTTGACACATTGTTTAGCATTATGCATTAATTTTACTTATTAAGTAACTATGAATGTAATGGTATAAACAGCTTTTAAAAATTAGTATTGAATTAATATATGTTAAACTGACTGCACAGAGTTGTTTCTTTTCTGTTTAATAATCCAGTTTGCATTCTGTCTATTGGAAGCTGACAGATTGATCCTTCACTCAAACCATCCTCCCATATCTCTTTTGCTCCTAGAAAATAACTGCATATATCCAAGAATAGCAGCAGGTTTTGTACCAGTGTTCTTTGTAGAAAGTGATTATTTCTCACATCCCAAGTGATTGACACAAACGTAAAGTAATTGTGCTTAAGGTACCAGAGATTAGTGTCATGAGGCTTTTTTCCCCCTCCCCCTCCCTAACAAAGAAAAAGCTGCTTCTCTGTACTATTTATGAAGCTGTAGAAGATGTTCCACTTCTTACTGTGTTTTGCTCCAGCGATAGTGTCTTTTAAAAGATTATTTTCTCCTAGCAGAATGTTGCCTTTGGAATCCAGCTCTTATTATGCAACTAAAGTGGACACCCATTTAAAATTATTTTTCTGCTAGATTTTTTTATTCTGTATAAAAAACTATTAAATAAGAACTGGAGCTTAAAAAAAGCTAAGAAGTGAATAAAAATACGAATATTCTCCATTGCTTGGCACTAATCTCTGGTTATCCCTGAGATTTATGGTATCAGCACCTTCAGCAAATTATTTTAATTAGGTTTACAATACAAGTAACATTTTTATTGTTGTAGATTCATAACTGAGGACACTGGTGAATGCAAAAGCATGGTTCTGTGGGCATAGAAATTATTTTGGCAGTCTATAATTTGACACTTAACAGATTATCTGTTGTCTAATTAATAGTGAATGATCTTACTACTCCAGGAATGTGACATTCAGCACATCTTTAAATTGTGCCTGTGGTATGGGTGTGACTGCAAAATGTGTATAGTTTAAAAATTTATTTGTTTTTGTTTTTACACATTGTCGGTGCCTTTAATGCCCTTTGCTGTGTTCTGTTTGTAAGGACAAAATATATGCAGTTTTTCTTGCGCCTTTCTGACCTAAAGGCAGTTTTATTCAGAGAGAACACATACCAACTTCACAGTTATAGTCCCATGGTCATGAGTCTGCTCTCATCCCTCTCATGCATACTTTTGCTTATGTTCCTTTCTCACACTCTTTCATCTTCTTCAATCTTCCTGTAGAGTTGAAAGGTTCTATATTTCGTGCAGTCTTGTTGTTACTTCTTGTTGGAAGTATTGATTTTTGTGCTTTGAGATCATTTAAGCAAGCTCTCCAACACTGCATTCATTTGCAAGGGATGACTTTTTTGAATTCGGTGACTGTGAAAGGTATACTTGTGAATTTAAGTACAGAAATTTTGGAGGACAAATTTTGATCCTTATTTGTGAAAAAACAGGTTTTTTGAAAAAAAAAGAAAACCAACATTTTTTTATTTAACATTCCATGTTTCAACTCAAGGCTGGTTACTTTAAAACCTGCTAACTTCTCACTAGGCAGAAAATTAAGTTCTATATTGAGATTTACTGTTGTTTGGCCTCTGTTCAGTGATCTACATCTAATTGATTCTATTTTAGTTTTTATTTTGCACTATTTATGGTAATACTGGAGGGTTTTCTTCAGCAGCATTTTAAGTTGCTTGATTAACACCTATCATGTTACTGTATCGCAGTAATCCTTTTTCAGAAGGCCTTTTACTGGCCTCTGTAGAAGTTACCTTTTCTGTACAAAAAAAATCATTGTACATTGCAGTTGAGAAACAGAATTTTCTGGTGGTTTTAATCTAATGATTTTTAGTTTAAGTACTATATAAAAATCATTGTTTCAGCAAATGGTCATGAAATGATACCTCTAAATAGTCCGTTGGTACCTCAATAAGGAATTTATAAATTTTTTTTTTCTTAAACCAGAAAATGAACTGGAACTTAAGGAAGTTAAATAACATATGAAGCAATTTAGGAACATTGCTTTCCATTACATAGTTTAAGTATTCGGTCTTAAATTATATGTCAGCTTTTAACAGCATTACAGAAGTATAGGTGAAAATACATATGGGGAGTGGGCTTATTAAGTGTTGCCCTTTTGATATTTGTTGCCAACACTTGTAATATTTCCTTCTGTTATTATTTTAGGGAAAATCAGATTCAGGCAGCTTATATAAATTTTATGAGCCTAAGTTGGTCCTGATAGTACTGCCTTAAAAATGTATTGTTTGGCTTTGGGTTTGACAGCTAATCAATGATTTTGCCTTTGTGTATTAGTAAGAGACAACTCCAAGACAATTTGTGGTTTAGATGTTTTTAACATAGCTGTATCAACCTGGTGATTAGTTTAATTAGAAGATGTGATGCTAGCCCAATTTCTTCTGATTTGTTTACCTTTACTTTTGTGCTTCGCTTTATTGCAAGAATACATAGGAATAGACACTTGCTTATTCTGTATTTCTTTTCCTGTTGTCATTATGCAGCAGCTGAACTACAGGCAGCTCTGTATTGTAGAACCTGGAAAAAAACCCGCATGGTGTTTTTCTAAAGAGAAGTTTCTGCAAATTATGTAATGCAGGCTGTGATTTATAGGTAGAGAGAGCAGCAGACCAATGATCAGTTTCAAGACTGCCTAATAGAAGTTTGCTTTCCAAAGTGTCATTTTTTAGAGAACAGATTCTGGGAAATGAGAATAGTAGCTCATAAAAGCTCTTTGTAGTAAAATTTTGAACCTAGAGGAAGAGCCTTTTATATGTAGTAGTGCTGATACAGTCTTTATCAGAATTATTCCTTGTCAGTCACCCCCAGAGATCATCCCCAGACTCTTATGGACATTCCAGACTGCCCCACAGCTGTGTTCCATCTTCCCTTCAAGCTGATGTGCTATTGACTGGGCTTCCTGAAGAAGCTTGGGACTGAGTTCCTTCCTGTCTCCTGGAACACCACAGAGAGAATAACTTCTTTATTGTTGGTTTCTGGCAGGTGTTTAGTTTTGTTGGTTATACAAATAAAGGTGATAGGTGTGTTTGCCTTCAGTTCTTAACATTATTAAAAGCCAACAGGGAGGAAGAGGAGGAGGTCAGTTTCTGTTTCAGTTGTTGAATTGAGCACCACTCTGACATTCTTCCTAAGCACTTATTTCTAAAAGTTACTCTTAACCTGTATAGAGAAAGACTAGGAGAATTTCCTTCTCCTTGTGGATGTCTTTGTAGCAAACTGTTGTTATGCTTCAGCTCAGTTTCTCTCTGAACTTGGCAGAACAGACTGCTCATAAATACCTTAGAGGGAATTTGAACTGTTGCAGTGCATCTGTTTTTCATGGTGTTACGTCGCAAGGCTTTGAGATTGGTTAAGCATCAGAGGACAAGTCAAAGGGGCAGTTGTGTTTGTTCAGAAAGTGTCGAGTTGTGTTAAGCACTGTGGCATATCCTGTTACGATACTCCCGAAGAGAAAGTTTCTGTAGGGGCTAAAAATCTTCTGGTTTGTATCTGGGAAATGTCTCCTTTCTTTATCAAATATTTCTGAAAGTACATTAAAAAATTAGATTAAAATGCCATGTTTCATTATATTGTTCCTAAATTATCTGTTTGCTTACACCATGAAACTATTTACTTGTTCCTAATGTCTGTGTGTGTCTAAGCAGCATCTTGCAAGTAATTTTTCAAGGAATTATTTTTAAATACATGTTTTATCCTAAAATACATGTTTTTTATCTTAAATGCATGCTTTATCTTAACACATAAGTACATGTCAATAGGTATATAAATATTCATTTATGAGCACAATTTCTTACCTTTACTTTGTTCACCTGTTTGCTTGTATTAAATCATTAACATGCACACCAAGTAGTTAGGAGAGGAGGATGGATCTGGCAGGAATAGAACTTAAGCTGCCTGCAGTGTAGCTCTTGCTATTTTTCCAGTACTGGCATTCAGAGTTTGGCTGGCTGCTGCCAAGTCTGCACCTGCATAATGCTTGATTGTAACTCTGCATGTGTTCCTCTTAATAAGAAGAAACAAATAATATCTTCTGTTATTTACCAAACAACCAAACATAAGGATTACTTCAAAATCATAAGTAGAAATCCCTCTTCTGTTCTAATGCTCTATCATTTCTGCCTCATGCACAGAGGATGCTCAGGCTTCATTCCTCAGGAGAAATGTCATCTATATCTCTGTGTTCTACCTTGGGTTTAACTTGCTGTTTAGAACCCCTACTCAAAATGCATATCTGGAATTTTGATTATGGATCGTCACATAAACAGAATGATTGATTAGACTAATTTACATAGAGGCATTTGTGGGGTTTCTGAGCAAGGGAAAATACACAGAAGCACATGGCACTTAATTACTTTGTTTAACAATATATGTCAAGTTAAACCTTTTTAGAAAGAGATGAATGCTGTGCTTAAGAAAAATGCAATTACATTTCTGTGCTTTGAAATGTTTTACACACTGTATATGTTAGAGGGGAAAAGACATTAACACCTCTATACATGTAAAGGTGCTGACAGATTTCAGATGCTACAAGGCAACCCTGTCTGTCTATTGCTTGCAAAGGGAAGTCATTTACTGTAATGTGCTGTTAATCTGAGCTCATTTTCGTATGTGAAACTGCATTTGCATACAGACACAGTTCTTGGAACTCATTGAGAACATGAGGACAGTGGTCCTGATTTGGTAAATTGTTGCATATAAACAGGATTTGCATTCAAATTAGTGTTTTATATCACAGCCTGATTATGTGTTCCATTTTAATAATGTTGAATTAATGGCAATAGTAGATTTCAAAAAGCTACTCCTGATTTTATGTTCCAGTTCTAAATTTAATTAAAAATGTCTTTCCCCTCTTTCTTTCTACTATGCTGCGCTTTAGTAACAGACCTGGAATTTCTTCTCCCGTTAAATAAAGTGTACACTTCTATAACAAATTATCCAAATTACATTCGATAATGTGTTTAATAAAAGATTATCATATTGCTGTATTCCTCTGGGAGAGTAATGGAGGAGCAACTAAATGTCATCCAATCCTTGCAGAATATAAGCAAATTAGAGGAAGTCCACAGTGAGAAATGGAATTACATGCAACATTCCCTAACCCAAGTCTCTAGACTATGAACTATGTCATATATGTGATTATATATAGTAATATATTTACTGGTCACTACTAGGCATATAGACTAGCTCAGATCTTTCCAGAAATTATGGCTATATCATTTTGGTGCAGCTCTCCCTTCTTGCTCTGAATTACAAATGAAAAAGAAAATGAAAATTTGAGGATAATTAACTTGACTACAGTCAAAATAAAAACAAAGTCAGTTTTAATCAGGAATGGTTTTCCAATCTAGTTTACCACCGACCTTCACCAGTTCAGCGCCACCAGCAGTGGCATGGCTCATAGAGCTTTGTGGATGGTAGTTCTCTTATATATTCAGTAGTTAGGGATCTTGGCATCTTTACTATGGCTTTTTCTGAACTTGTGGGACAAAAGTCTGTCTTCTTCCTACTCTACATAGTGGCAGGATGTCCTCTCTGGTGCTGCTGGCATGGTGTAGCTTCTCCATTTTTCTGTGCTCAAATTTGTAAGTATTAAAGCAGAGTACTCTTAATGTGATAAGCAACTAATTTCTTTTCCTTTTCCATCCATAAATTTGAAGAAAATGTGTGAAATAACATATTTACACTGCCATAAATTAAATAAAGCAGTACAATTTAAGTACACTATGTGTAAACAGAGTATTTTTCTTGTGGCCCAGCAGTGAGATTTACCATGAGATTCATCATGTGCTAAGGACTCCTTTATTAGCTTCCATTTTCAAAGTTTTATAACTTTATTAAAAATCATTTTTTATAGGACAATGCAGAAAGGACATGTTGGATGTTACGGGGTCACTTACTAAGGAAGATTGAGGCAGAAAGCTCTGGTGTCCTCTGATTTCTGTACCCTTTCTCCTCTAGCAAAATATGGGTAGATTTTGAAACTAACTTCTTGAGAAAAAAACTTTGTGTATCTCCACAAATCTGAATCTCTAGGAAAGGCTCGCAGCAGCTGCTGGTGTTTGCGGTTGCCTTCAGCAGTGTTGCACAATTCTAATGCTAGTGCCTCACATTGGGTGATCACAGGGAAGTTGATGAAGGAGACCAGTGCTTGGAGAGGTTGGAGGAACAAAGCATTTGGTAAGGCTGAAAAGAAAAGCTCTAGGTTAAGCCCAGGTCACTTTGTTTCACAGGAGGAGCTAGCTTAAAGTTAGGAAACAAGTATATGCCACATCCTTTTAGCTCAAGGTGAAAACATTTTTCATTCCAATTACCTCTGAATAAGGATGGGATTTGGATTGTTTTGTACTGCTCCATAAAGCATTGCTGGACTTGAATTTGAGTTCCTGGAGAAAAGGGCTGAAAACTACTGAATATCCAAGCTTTTTCTCCAAGAATACATACAAGAACCAAGTGTTCTTGGTGAAGTGATTAGAAACTGTGTTAGGATCATAATAGTGCTATGCCACTCATGGATTCCAGACTTCATCTTGCTGCAAAACAGAAAGAAAAAAAATCCAATTTATTTATTCTATTTTGTAGAAGCATTTAAGAAAGGAGAATATAATTACTGGAATTGTATTATATATTGTGTATATATATGGGCTTAACAAAAGATGCCAGAATCGGGCTTCATGAAGATGTGTGTGTATGTGTGTGGGGGAGGGATTTTTAATTAATCCATTAATCTGTTTTAAAAAACCTAAAACTGCCTATACCTACTTAGCATTTCAGAGTGATTGTGATTATTATGAAAGATCTGGATTTTGCATATTGAGATTTATGCACATTACTTACAGAAGATCTGTGTGTTTAGTTGCAAATCTTCAAGGAATGCGGCTTTCTTCATGTTGAAACTACTACATGGATATAATTTCAGTTTGTCACCTTTACAATGGTTGATTTTTAGTAAAAAAACATAGAAACGTGAAGTTCATGCCTTCACGTGTGCAAAGTAGTTTGTTACTGGACAAGGTGGCATTCATCGGCACTGGCATTTACCTTTTGAATAACTAAGTGAGATTAGTTAAGAAAACCAAAGTAAAAACAAAACTTTTTTTTTTTTTTTGTAAGATAAAAGGCTTCTCCTACCCATGATTGTTTCAGTTTATCTATTTTTGCACATGTATGTGGTTTTTCTTTGGGGTATACAGTCTCAATATGATCATGAATGGTGATTGATTTTAGAAGTCTGCTAAATGTGGGGTTTTTTTTGTTTTGTTTTTGTTTTTTGTTTTAAGAAAATGTGGATATTATAGATGATGTGGATCATTATCAAATATGAAAAAGTGTAGTATTTGCTGTGGTTAACATAAGTGGTGTTTCCTGTTTAGCTAGACTTAGGCATGGTTTGGTGTTCCTGTAGCCTTTGTATAGAAAATGGGAAAAGGGAGGTGTGCCTGAGAGCCCCCAATTTAAACTCCTAAAATTAGAATTTTCAGCTAACCTTTCCCATCCCTGTTCTCTCGTAAGTGCTCTAAAATATTCCCTCTTCCTTAGTCTGCCTTGAAAAATTCCATTTCTCACTGGAGTGCGTAGTGGGTTAGTGATCTGAATTTCATGTGGGATGTGCTTCCCTAGAAGAATATCATCCATACAAGAACTGAATGAAAATGAAAGACTGTTGCCCTGACAGGGTCTAGTATTCCATGACAATAACTAGGGGCCTGGCAAAGTGTTGACTACTTTTTGCTGTTAAAATGACACTTGAGGAAATGTGTGAATTACAGTGCTCTAGTTTGGCATTTTCCTGTTTTAAAGCAGCTCATACAGTTGTATCTTGTTCATATTGTGTGGATCAGAAACATGCCATATAATCCCATTATATCTGTTGGGAAATGTTTAGAAAAAGCATAGGTAGCTTGTCCATTATATAGAGTAGGCCTAGGATCATTTATGGTCTCGTTAAGAGAATACTTATCTCAGTGCACCATGCTCTAAGGGAGAGTTTTTTGGCTATCCTGGAATATCTGTCCTTGATAACAAAAAAAAAAGGAAGTTATCACAGTATTCTCATAATGGAGTCTAATGTCTTTAATGGGTGCTCTTATTTGATGTCTAGCAACCATGAAACTTTTTGAAAATTTAAGATGTTAAGAGTGCTGTCGCTCTGTATAATTATACCTGGTGATTTTAATTTAACAAATCTGGGGTGTTGTGTTTCTTAATTTTTCTTTTCTCCCAACACCTCTTTTTCCTAGGAAACAATCTAGTACTGATAGCTCTAACTTCATAACAACAAAACAGAAAAAAAGTCTAAATATGTATGTAGTTAATAAACTATGTAGTTTCCACAAGTGATAAGAAGGAAGGAAAGTAATCTTAAATTAATGGAAATAACTCCTAAGTAATATTTGTTGCACAAACCCCTTGGTTTTAGCCTAAGTTTTACCTAACATTTGCTTCTAACCCATGATTAAGCAGCTGAGAAATAAACAATTTATTGCTGATATTTTGGGGGGAAATAATTAAATAATAATTATGCCAGTTAAGGTAATGATAAAGTTGCAGTCATAGTGTTGAGGGAGCAGCAAAGATTATGTCTGAGGAAAATAATGTCTTGATCCTGTGCTGAAGGTGTGACTAAGAGGGCATTTCAGTATTTTTCTTTTAGATGTTCTTGGGTCACTTGTTCACATTGGAAGAAACAAGGACTGCACTAAATCACGGTTTTCTAAATAAAATCACACAAATCTCCACATGTGTTTATATTATTGTCTTCTAGGTTGACTGGGGTCAACTGGACTATTTAGTGATTGACATGCCACCTGGGACTGGAGATGTACAGCTGTCAGTATCACAGAATGTTCCAATTGCAGGTATGTGTACTGCTTGACTGTTTCAGAGATTTGTAGTTGATTAGGTTCGATAGCTTTAGAAAAAAAAATCTTACTTTAAAACATGAGTCAAAAATAACTTTTATTTTTCTTTCCAGCATGCTAAGAAGTTGTTGTATCAGTTGTGTGGTGTTGGAAACATTATCAGTGATTATTTTCTTAGATACAGTGCCTGGTAGGTTGCATGTGTCAGCAGCGAAGCAGGAAGGCCTTTAACTCCCAGGGTTTTAAGCAATGAGGTGAAACATGACTGTGGCACAGAAATTTTTGGTAGTGTAGAATTTAATTGAATAATGGATATAAGGGCAGTAAAGTTATGCAGGTAAAGAGTTGGGGGCTTTTTAAAGTACAGTGGGTATTGATAATTACTGTTTGCTGCAGTGCACCTAAATGTCCTGATTTAGCATAGAAAAGGTCATTAGAGTCTTGATTTTTCAAGGGATTGTTGTGCCCTTTCCCCACAGAATTCTGCACTGGTTTCAGGAGTGTGAGTGCTTATGGTGGTACACTGGGTCTTCTGGGACAGAGACTTTAATCCTGTATATCTTCTACGTTTTGCTGGTGTCTAAATTTTTTTTTTTTAATTCTGAAATGGCTTCACTTTGTTTATACAGTTGTTCAGCTTATTTTTTCATAAATCCTAGCTTCATAAAATTAGGAGTGATAGATAGCATCACTTTCCATTTGTGTTTCCCATTAGTTGGTTTTGTTGACTGTGCTGAAGTTGACTCTTGCAGCTAATAAAAATAATGCATTCTGCTGTTGATGAAGACAAACACAGCAGACAAGAAGTGATGAGATACAAAATGCCCTGTGTTCTTACTGACTTGATGAATTTGTGATTTAGGAAGAGTTTTTTTCTCTGGTTTATTTCTGGTTTATTATGGCTATTTTTCACCCTCATTGTAGGGATGTATTTTGTATATTACAGCTTGAACTTCTTTTTTCCTCTTTATTCTTCTTTCTTCTTTCTTGTTTTGCTCATTATTTGCTTTTTGTCACTTCTCTCAAAGAATCCGTCATATTGTTTAGCATGCTTTTATTTTCTTCAACTTGGTTCCTTTGAAGGGTGTGGAAGAGGATGTTAAAGATCTCGATGATCATATTTTTGAAGAATTGTACAGAATTCTGTTGGTTTGGGGACTCCATCGTCATTTGCAATTCGTATTTTCTAAGCACTCTGTTGTCTTTTACTTTGGAACAGAAAGTATTTGGTGTTGTGCAACTCTGTTCCCTCTCTGCTTTTCTTGTTCTTTCTTTATCCTTTGAAGATGCCTTGAAGAGTCACGGTATTAGTGGAATAATTTCTCTGTTTTTCCTCAGAGACAACATATGTATCTTAGTTTAGTAAATTTAAAGTGCATTATCTAATTTGCATAAAAGTTGTTCTTTGATTTGCATTCATGCATATATGAGATACAGTATTTGCATTATGATTCCTTCATTAATAATGCTGTGGCTTCCTCGGGACAGAGAGTGTAGAATATTTTTATTTTGCATCTAAATAAATTTACAAAACTCACATACGTATTATTGCCAGCCACTTACAGAATTTTCTGTGAGTGGGAGAAGGAGCACTGATAAAAATGTTTTGTTTGTGGTGGGTTTGCCCAGATGGGGCATGAAAAACTGTAATTGTGCAACATCTGAGCATAAGAGAGACACTGATACAATATGTGAAATGGCACTGGATTTTAATTTTACAAGACTGGTTTATTTTCTTGCATCACAGGTCCCATAGCTTTTTTGAGTCATAAGGAGGAGTACCTAACACGTATAAAAGCAACATAACAAGATCTGTCTTGTAATTCCAGTCATCATTAAAGAGACTGTCAGCCTCACATCACCTTGGCTGGAGCAGCAGTTTTGTGTGGGTACTTCTTCTTTAAAAGAAGGTGTAGAAGGAAATACTGTGACTTTTGGTTTTATTAGTCTTGGTCACCTTACAAGGAAATATATCTTACTTAGCATATTACTCTTTAATCATGGGCAAC
Organism: Regulus satrapa; assembly: GCA_013396955.1. Classification (NCBI taxonomy): domain Eukaryota; kingdom Metazoa; phylum Chordata; class Aves; order Passeriformes; family Regulidae; genus Regulus; species Regulus satrapa. The sequence goes on along the minus strand of VWZN01020027.1, from coordinate 270,804 downwards.
TTTGCTTATGTTGCAGTCATTCTTCAACAAATTCGTAGATGAGGAATGTTATGATAGCTTGAAAATGTGGCACCTATTTCTGCATAGGTACCACTTTCTGCAGATGCAAGTTTGCTTTCCAAATAGAAATCCAGGATCAGTGTGGAAAAAAATGGCTTTGTTCATGTCCATTGTTATTTAATTTGTGTTGAGTTCTTATTCTTACTTCTACTTTACTCATCTGTTCCATCTTTTGCATGGACAAAACTTCCAGAAATGCGTTCTTTAACATGTATTGAGCATGTATGCTTGGAAAAGTTAGAAACATCCTTACACATTTTCCAGCTTTTTCAACCCATTTTCCAGCTTTCTCAACATTTTAGAAACAGTGTGTTTCAGGTGATGTTACGATGTTTGCTATCAAGATATAGTGTGAAATAATGAGATTAGGAAAGATAAGGCTTGTGATTCATTTGCATTACCTAGTTGCTAAATTCAGAAATCTTAACTCTGTGGATTTGTTTGATCATTTAGCTAAAGGAGCCATAAATTTAATAAATATTATTGAAGATGGATAATTAGCCTCCCTAAAGACTGGGATAGCAGTTTATTACTTTCTCCCTTCGGAATGTGAGGGCTGTGTGGGAAGCAGCAGGAGCATCTCTGCTCAAGAGGCAGCCTCAGAGCCCTGCACGAGCGTTTCTGCCTGTGGAGAAGCTGCATTGTGGGGGTTGACCATTAAATTAGGCTGTCTGCTGCCCTCTCTGTATCAACGTTTCAGTCAAGTCAGTGCCAGTGAAGTGTGACAGCTTGACAGCTCTAGAGACTGATCCTGTCTCTAGAGAACCAGAGCAGTTCTCTCTGGCAGAACTAGCTTCAGGTAAATACTGGAATTGTTCCATTTGATAAAGTTTCTTTTATCACCTTTTTCTTTGGGTATTGAGGTGCCATAGCAGTGAAGACCATTAGAAGTATACATTCACCCAGTGGGAACCTGAGACTAAAATAATTTCACATATTACTGAGCAATGTTTTAATAATTACAGTAATGAGTATTCAACTGGCTGTTTGTAAAGGAGACCAAAAGGTAAAAGGCTTCAGGTTTTATTTCAGTGCTCTTGATTTTCCCACCTTCTGAAAGTAACTTTTTTTTCCCCCACACAAAGCACATATTATCATCTTTGTAATAATAAGCTCTAAAATGGTTGTTAACAGGAATCAGAAAGACAATTAGTCAAGATGAGCAAAGTGAAAGTAAGGTAAATACTATTTTGTTTTTCAAGTGCTATAAAAGCAGAAGCACTGTCATTGCTAGTCATACAGGAAATTACTTGCATCACCTCTCAGATTTAAAATCAACATAACACAGAGTTCCTACCATTTTTAATTGCCTTATCCTAAAATAGTGTAATTTTTCTGCATGTCTGCGTCTTTCAGCAATATCTATGTCTTAGTTTCCTGAATGCCTTTTTCAGGTAGAGCTGGAATATTTATTAAAGCAATTTTCATTAGTTCAAATATGAATTTTCAAAGAATTGTAATTGATATGATTTATTTTTGCAGCAGTGTTCTGATAGACTATTTAAAATAGAACCAAAAAGCATATCTTTGTCTCTACTGGTTAAACATTAAAAATCTTACTTCTATTCAAGGTACATTGAATAGGAAAAACTAAAGGGATGCCACCAACTTGAAGACATTTGTCATTTTAAAATTCTTTATCATGGTGCACACCAAACTTGCAAACCAAATTATTTGTTCGTATTTGTGTCAGTGGCACACAGACCCAGGTGTAGCCTCGTGCACAATTATTTCATAGCAGTGTGTGGGACTGAACAGAACCAAATCTTGGCTTGGTGTATGGTAATGTACAAGTACAGAGAGTTCCAGGTGATGAGTAGACTTTCTCTTCAGAAATGAACTTTAAAAAAAAGTAAATGGAGAATTTAAAATCAGCTTTAAAAATATACTGTTGATGTTTTTTAAAACTGTGCATGATCTTGCATGGAAAAGAATTGTGAATTGTATAAGGGTGACATTTTAAGTTATCTGACGTTGAAAGCTGCGTAGGTATGGTGCTGTTCTCTTGCCTTTTCCAAAGAGAAATGATCAAAAAACCCCCAGTGCTACAGTACAAATTGTGTGTAGCATACGGTTTAAGAAGTATATCTGTATTCTATCACTGCTCTTTGTCTAAGTGTTTGTTTACCCCTTGTTGCACATCTCTTACTTGGCACACACCACAGATGTGAGGCATCTGATCTTTCCTTTTGGTTTAATGGAAATATATGATGTTTTTTCCTCGGTTTCTGAGCCTTTCTTCTTCTGTGGTGAAGGTACATCATTAGTTTCTGCAGTAAATTTTTGAAGCTGTTTTATGAGAGCCATTTGGGTAATAGTAAATTTTACTTGATCTGATTCTGAATGGCAAAAGTTTTTAATCTCAGATTTTGATGTAGATTTACTCTTCATTTCATTCAGTATTTTGATGTTTTAGATAGTTGCGGGATAGGCGAGGCAAGTGGGTTTAGGATAGATTGAAAAACAGAAAAAAACCCTGAGTTGCACCAGTGGGGATTTTAAAACAGTTCTTTGCATGTTGGAATAGTCTGCTTCTGTTGTCAAAATAAATGTAATTGACAAATGCAAATTATTGTCAGGGTTATTTTAGCTTTGGACACTCCTGGTGCTGCATTATGAACTGTCAGACTCAGTAGACTCTGTCAACTTAATTTAGAGACCAAAACATAATATGAGTTTACACATTAATACCTCACACTCTTTCAATATCAATTTAAATTTCATTCTTGGCTCACGGAGTTTGATTTAACACACATTGCCTGTTGAAGCTGAATTGATAGTGCATTCAATGCAAGTTCTTTAAATTTTATTGTTTCTGAAAAATAGTTTCCAGGTATCCAGGGAAAAATTGTGAAGAATAGTGGGTTTGCAAACTGAGCTCTCTGAGGTCTGGCAATAGTGGCTAACTATTATATTATAACTATATATATATATATATATTATAACTAGTATATTAAGTACTAGATTAACTGCAATTGTCTTGTTGGCTTTTAGACCAGTTATTCTGAATAGGAAGAACAAACTAGCCTAGTGTTCAGCTGACAATTGCTAAAGGTGAGAGAAATTCATATGAATAATGGTACTGCATTTTCTCCTCTAGCTATTTCTTCTGAAAAAAGTAGATGTTCAAATCTGCTCCTTACCATCCCCACCTCCAGAGGGAAAGAAGTAAACAACAGAATTGTTTGGGGAGCTGATTTTGAAGTAATCTCACTATTGTGTATTTTCTGCAGTAGAATTACTCTTTTACCCAGTTCTCCTCTTTGGATTAGGACCTCTCACTTAAAAAAAATCATACTAGTTTGTCAGAGACAGTATTTGGACTTTGGTCTTGCCTAGTACAATTCTCATAATAATCTAGACTTGATTGGCAAATGCCCTTGGAAGGCAGGAGGTGGAATGGAGTTGAGCAGAAAAATACTAATTCAGATAGCCAAGAAAGTGCAAAGCAGCAGTGTCTGAGAGGCATTAACTTTTTGTTTTAGGCCTGCAGTTTGCAGATAGTGCTTGTTCACAGGTATTATTATGAACGTTTTCAGTGTTTTCACTTCACTACATAAATGCTTCATTATAAATTGCATTATTGTGGCATATGTGTGCAGTTTGCCAAACATTGACCAAAACCATTTTACCACAGTGAGAGTTATCGTTCCACATCTTTCCTCGTGTGATCTGGTGTGAAATTGATGTTATAATACTTACTGATCAGTATAGATGAGGGCAGTTTAGCTTTAGGATTACAGCTTTAATCCAGCATGAGATACTACTCTGGTCAGTTGTTTCACTGACAGTTCCACTGAGCAGGAGGAAGGATATTTTGTAAGATTTATGTTCTCTTTTCATGTAGGCAAGTTGGTGGTGTCCTGATCTCTTACCTGCTAGTTCTTGGGCAGAAGAGGATGTGTGGCTGTTGGAAACATGCCCTGTCTGAGCAGTTGTTCAATGACTCCTCCAAAAAGAAGGTAGCAAGGCTGGTGGTGTGATGCAGCCAGGATTCAGCCTTCAGGACAGTTCTGAACTATATATTATGAGGTTGAAGTGAGGATCCTGTAATGCAAAATCACACTGGTGGTTCTTTTAAGTTGCTGTGTGTAATGAGATGCCACACAAAAAAGCCCAAGAAATTTCTTTATAATGTTTATCCAAGAAGATTAACCATTCTTTTAATGTTAGTTTATCTCTAGTCATTGCCAGTTGAAATTACAGCAAGGACAGAAGTCTTAGTTCTTGCAAGACATTTTTCTGCATCTTCAAGTGCGAAGATGTATCTGTAATTGCAGGCAAATTTTACCTATGAAGGGACAAATTTAACTGAAGGTCAGAGGGGCTCTGAAGAGATCCCTGACAGAGACAAGTCAGGTTAACCAAGCTATTTATGACTGGAAGACGTCACATATTAAGTTTGAATTTAATGCAATGGAAAAGGCAGAAAAAGCTACAAAAAGTACATGAGTGGTGTGGTCAGATCAGTCCATCTACAGCTGTACTGAGGCCTGAATGTGGTTCCCTGCCAGGAGTGTTCTGTGCCTGTCAGTCAGCAGATACGATTATTCTGTGTCTTTATCCTCCAGAGCTCTGTTTGTCAGTCTCCCTTCATAGCTTTTGAGGTGCCACTGTTTGCTAGGAGGCTGATATAAGGCATGGTCTAGTACCTGTGTGCGGTAGGATCCTTAATCATCTGTCTTGGATGAGAGACACGTAGCCTGATTCTGAAATCTGTCTGTGAAGACACTGGAGGGGAAAAAGGAATATATTAGGGACATGCTTTTCATCCTAAGGTAGATCTTCTACACTGCTGCCTATCAGCTGCTTTTTAGTGCTTTGTGTTGTTTGCTTGGGTACAAATGACTGTAGCTAAGGTTTGGTGAGACTTCACTTCATGCTTTGTAACTCTAAGCATCTAATGGAAGTCTTAATGATGCGGTGAATATAGGTGATATTTCCTATACACAGAAATTATGGGCTCGTAATTTCAGTGCTCGTAATTTCCTGAGCACCAGAAGGGTACCAGTGTGCTGTGGAGGCACATCTTTCTTTTACTGAGAATTAAGAACCTGGTGTTGAAATAGAAAGGCAAACATCAGTGTTAGAGGGTATTGTTAGTTCTGTCTCTCTATATAATGTATCCTAAGGATTAAAAATGCAGTTAACATAATTTTTACTAATATATTCTCACCTGCAGTGCTGAGTCCTGTTTTGGATCCCTCAGCATCAAAGAGTCATGGAGCTCCTGTAGGTAGACCAGCAAAGGGCAAAGAAGAAGAAGGAATGGCAGCACAGTGTCACTAATGAGGGACCTGGGGCTGTTCAGCCTGGAGAAGACTGAGAGGGGATCTTATCAATGTATATAGGTATCTGAAGGGAGGGTGTCAAGAAAAATCTGCACTCTTCTTGCTGTTATTGAGCAGTAGGAAGAGAGGCAGTAGGCATAAACTGATGTACAGGAAATTCCACCTGAACATAAGTAAGAACTTCTTTAATGTGCAGTTGATTAAACACTGGAACAGGCTGCCTAGAGAGATGTGGAGTCTCTATCACTGAAGATACTGAAATTTCATCTGGACAGAATCCTTAATAACCTACTCTAAGGGAGCCGGCTTGAGCAGGGAGATTGGACTGTGTGACCTGCAGTGGTGTCTTCCAGCCTGACCCATTCACAGATTCTGTGTGATTGGGTGAACACTCATCAGCTTTCTGTCAAAGGAAATACATTGAAATTTAAAATAAAAAAATAATTGAGTGCATAAGTAAGTAGCTAAGTCAGTTAAACATAAATGTTCTCTACTTGGATGTTCTTAGTGTACTCAAGGCCCAGAAACTATTTTTCTGCACACAACTGCAAACAGAATTTTTACTACATTTCAATATGTGATGTGATAGTATTGTAGTTTCTGCAGCTTCTCCATTCAATTTGTCAGCCTCAGTTTGTCTCATCAGACACTTGTGTAAACATTGCTAACATAAACATATTCCTTCAAGAGACATACTGTGTGCACAAATTCCATCATATTTCGTTACCTTATTGATCAGAATAACTCTTTACTGTTTGATATTCCCGTTAACTGTGTAGAGACAAGCTAAGAAGGAAAGTGTAGGCTGTGCTCTTTCTTGCTTATCATTTGAATCATTTTCTGAATTAAACGTATGCAAACTTATTCAGGGAGGGGAGCACCTTGAAAAGTCTTGTTTGCTAGTAAAGGAAATAATGCTGCAAATGATTTGAATTCTTGAACTTCAGGTTGGGTTTGTTGGACTAGCAGATGTAGCAAAGAAAGAGAGAAGATACTTGTTTTATTAGTTGTTGGTGTAAGTCAGTACAAGCTGGCTGTGAATAAATTTTGCCTGTAACTAACTCAGAGTAAAAAGGAAAATAGGAGAGGCACAACTGTTACACCCTCAACTTCAGCTTCTTGAGCATGTTGGCTTTCATTCTATGGAAGCAGCCATGGAAGTTGTCCACAAGCATAATTTCAACTCATGTATTTCAGGAGCCAGAGGTTTTTTGAACAGACAGCTGGTGCTTGTGGCAGCCCAAACTCTCATGAGCCGTCGGGTCTTTTTGGCATTTTTGGTTTTACTCTTTGAATGAGAATTGGTTAGTAAAAAATGCCTCTCTGTTAAGCTGCTTGTGGTTCTAGTGGGTGTTTTTGTTGTGCATAGTCTGTCCTTCATGCCATGCCAATTATTAGATTCTTAAAACCAATTAATAATGAACCAGAAAATGTAGACTTAAGTCTTGTTGATTGCATATTAGGTTCTGTGTGAAGATCCAGGGAATGCTGAGCCAGCATCTTCAGATAAGAGTGTGAATAAAAGTGAGTATAGACACAAGACACATATATCCAATTTTGCTTGGAGAGAAAGCAGTAATAAGCGCTTTTTTTCAAGTATTGAAAGATTTCTGTTTTAAATAATGCAAAAATCTCAAGGACACGGAACCTAAATTATTTACTTGTGGCCTGTGCTTTTAGGGAAAGGTGCATTCATTTTGTGGAATTGACCAATAATTTCAATGCTGCTTGTAAAGTAACCCTGCTTTTGGTGAAATGAGGAGTTAAGGTGATTGCAGTGTAACTGAAAGGCTTACACATTATTCTTTGTGATGCCATTGGAGATAGGTTGGTTTCGGAGTACCAGCAAATTATTTGGATGCCAGAGTTTTAGCAAATAGGGAAATGGGATTTGCTTGGTACATTACATGTACCGTTCAGTTTTTGGATTTGTGTATAATACTGTGTAAGGCAGAGATTGGCAGCTTTTCCGGAGTGAGGTGCCAGATTGTATTTTTCTTTCACAAATTAGAGGTTAAGAATGCTGGCTGAAAACATTCAAACACGCTGTCAGGCGATGTTTGGAAATGGCTGGCTGTCAGCAGGCAAGATCCCACCCGGCAGTAGGAGGTGTCAGGGGCAGGGCTCCCTGTCCCAGTGCTGCCGGAGCCAGGAGCGCTGTCAGACTGCCAGGGCTTCTGTCCCTGCCAGCAGTGCCAGGGTTGTATGCCTCTGGAAATCTACCCACCTCTTCCTTTGCCATGTACACGGAGGATTGGGAACTGCAGCTCAGTAGGAAACTGTCCCAAGCATCTAGAATTCTCAGTTGTAATTGCTGCTAGTGTGAAGTTTGACATAAAGTTCTTGTGCATGGTTGGCATAATGTGACTCTACAGAAATGTTTCTGTAATAGAGGCTTCTGACACTACGGTCAATGTGAAACCAAAGCTAATCAACTGACCAGTTGTACATTACATTTTTATAAAATAGGAACAAGAGTGAACAGGTTTTTATTGCAACTTTTGAGGAAGTAACATTTGAAACCCCATAGAATTTGGAAAAAGATGCTCTTGGTGAAATAATGTGTATTCTGATGTATTGATTTTTCATGCTGTATTAATCAAGAAGTAATAACACTATGGGATAGTAACCTGTAGGCTTATTTTATTTTAGAATCTAACTTTGACAAGGAGCTCAGGCTGTTTTGTATGCTTAATAACTCTCAGGAGTGCTAATTATCAGGTAACCTGGAGCCATGTCTGAACAGTGAGCAACACTTTATTCAAGCTTTGTGCAAGCATGCATCGGTTGGCCTCTTTCTTTGTAGTAGCATAATTCATATAAACGCTCTGGTGTCTAGTGTGACACGGTTCAAGAAAGTGTGGCAGGTCCGTTCTGATTACAAGCAGCTGCCTCCTGATTTTAGAACAAGGCTTATTGTTAAATTAGAAATTTTCAAATGTAATTATGGCATAGGACTGTTACTGTGTAGATATACCCAGAGTTCCACCTCTGCAATCTGTCAATATGTGGATGGTTATATGATACTAGATAATTTTTCTAATTTAGGAAGTGTAAATGGTTTCTACATAAAAAAACTTGTGGTGAAAGTATCTAAAATATTTTTCTCTTCATATAATATCTCAGGTATTTTGATCATTGTATAATAAAAACCTGGCATAGTTTTCTTCCTTAGAAGCATATAAATGTGAGACTACTCTGAATTTAGTAGCATGTATTAAATATTCAAAATATTTAGGAGAATAATTAATAATAGACATTTTAGCATGTTTTCATGTTTTCCCAGGAGCTGTGATCGTTTCTACTCCACAAGATGTGGCTTTATTGGATGCGCACAAAGGAGCTGAAATGTTTAGAAAAGTCCATGTACCTGTAAGTCTCTACATGAAAAATACCAGTAGATTTTTCTTTTCTGAAATCTAAAAAAAAATAAAATTCCGCTTGTTGCCATAGGTGAACATTCAGAAATCACTTGGATTTAATAAATTCTTGTTAAAAGGCTTAGAATCCATCTTATATCTGTATAAGGAACTTGATTTAACAGAAAGGAGAGAATTTTTGCAGGCTGAGGCCGTAATTATAAATGATTTGTTTTAAATCTGTTTGTTTAATCATGTGGAATGGCTCAGATTGGTGAACAGAATATCTTATGAAGTAATGCATGCCATATATGTTGTATGAGTACTTTGAAGAGAACAGAAACTTCAAACCCCAAGATACCTGAAAATGAATTAATTAAGGTGTAAATTTCATATTACTTTTTTTTCCTCCATGTACTCTCAAAAATGGCCTCCCCACGTTCTGGTGAAAACAATATTTTTCTTTTGTCAAAAAATACTCCTTTCAGTGTTCTTCAGTTTAGCAACAGAGNATATCTTATGAAGTAATGCATGCCTTTAATTTATACTGTGTCCTCATTACATATCCTTTTCAGCGCTGTCTGTGATGGGGTTAAAAATTTAATGAAATATAGAAAAATCATTTATTGGTATTTTTTAAGAAGCAAACTCAAATTTTTGTGGAAATATGTGTATATCTACTTTGCCATTTGAAGGGCTCTGTAACTATTGTGACTAGCAGAAGGCTGTCTAATCACTGTTTTTCATGCAGTTTATAGCTGATATCTTAGCTTACTTGTTTGAGAAATGAGAAATTTAAGGATGTCCACAATAAGGAGAAAATATTAAATAGGCTAACATTCTTTACTTGATGTTTTCTCTGGATGCTATGAGTTGCTAAGTAACTGAATGTAATACTCTAGAATATGTTTATGTAGAGATTCATTTTTACTTTGAAATGGGCAGTTGATAAAAGAATATGATTTGAAATGCTTATCATAAACTGTAAGGAAAAAAACATGTTTTCTTGCTTACCTGTGTGAAGGTCACTTTTACACTTTCTTAAGAAAGCAAGTTTTTTTCATAGCTAGCATTTTCCTAATTTAAAAAATTGCAACAGAAAGTTGACGTGGATGCTTTACCTTTTTTTAATTTATAGGATAGCTTTACAAAGGAAATACTTTCATGAATTCCTTATTACTAACTGTTCTTTAAGCATATTTGCATTAAAATTGAAGTATTGTAACGTTTATCATTTGCTGCCAGAAAAAAAACCCAAGAATAACATACAGAGCATTTTGTTTTGATTTTGTTTGGGTTTGCTCAAATGATGTAAAATTTTCTTCAATTTAAATTGTATTAAAGTTAGTACTTCACTGAATTTCCCCTTTGTTTTAATGAGAAACTACTCAGAAATTACTCAGAATTACTTTTACTTTAGAAAGATTTCTTTCTAAAACTGTTATGTTCAATGTTCTTTGAAGAGAATGTCCTCCAATAAAGACAGTGCATTCTAGGATGGGCTTAGCTAATACTGATTTTGTTAAGGTACTGAGTGTGATCTGTTCTGGTTCACTGGAATTACCAGATTTTGCCAAATCAAGTGAAAAGTCACAATAAAGCTGTTAGACCGCATGTGGAGTTTGAATGCTCAAACCATTATCAGGCCTTACCTTTTTCATTACGCCGCTTTATTTTATTCTGCCCTGCTTTTATTTTATTTCATGGGTACAAATATGTCGCTTGTATTTTAAAGCAGTTTCTGCTCATGTACTGTGTTTCAAAATGTCACCTAGATATGAGGATCTGAAGAAAGTCAAGTGATATAATTTTTCATGGACAATTTCAGACCTGAGGTTTACCTCAGATGTGGAATCTGCAGGTCTCTGCTAAGATTACATATCCTGATTACATAACTAACTGATCTTTAAATTTCTAATCTCTAAAACCTTTAATCTTTCAGGAAGTGCTTGCAAAAACTGACTTTTCCAAGAAGCAAGGAGTTGATAGGTTGCTGAACTCAGAGTATGCTTTCTTATATTTAATGAGCTGCAGTCTGTCCCATGTATGTACAGGCCTATGTATTTCACCTTCCCCTCACCTCCAGTGTTATTAGTTATCCAGGACTCAGATGACACATGTAATATTACCACAGTAAAGTCACAATTGTTAATGTTTTTTTTTTTCCTTTATTGAAATTGAAGTAGAATGACTGAAGGAACTAATGAAAATCTGGCAAGAAGAGTCAGCATTAAAACCAAGATTACAGGGCAATATTCGTATTTTCAGTCTTAGGACATAGTCATTAAAAGAGGAGTGACATCTCTTGTGCAGTGGAGCATACCTATTCTTACAGTGAAGAAGGAATTTGCAAAGTGTTGCTGACTCCTGTCACAAATTTCAAGATTCTTGGCCATTATGCGAGTTTGCCCAGTGTTTTCCTGCGTTCCCAAAGGTGACTCCAAGTGAATAATTTTTGAGTATTTAGGGAAAGAACTGTTTATTTCCACCTGCTGAGGCTGAGTTCAATTCATTATAGTTTATCTTATCGATTATATGCCTGAAAGAAAAGACAGTTAAATCTGCAACTTTTCTGGAAGTTTCCTTGAATTGGAAGGTTTCAAAAAACTGCATAGATAAACTCAGCTGTGTATTTCCTTCTGAGTTGTACTAAAATGGCTTATTTGGCTATATTCTTAACTGGTATTTCTGAAGCATCCAGAGTAACCAGTCACAATTATGGCTTCATGTTGGGAGCAGATATTAGAGGCAGAACTTGCTCATTACAAGGTGAAAGGTAGACAGAAATGTTGTGCATATTTACTTGGAGCAGTTCAATGTGAAGTGCTTGACTGACACAGGAAGTTGGTGGCAGAGGAACTGTAACCCTGGTCACTTCAGTCCCTGTCAGAATGAGGTCAGACCTTGGCACCATCCATCCTTAAGTATGACTGAAGTGGGTTTCTCAGGAATTTTCTACTAATGTCAATATGGAGAGCTTTCATTTCATCGCTGTTTTTTCTTTAACTTAGGAGGTTGTATATTTGGATTTCAGCATGATTTACTGTGGAACCAAAAGGTTAGCTGAGCATGAGAAATATGTAAACATTCAGAAACTGTGTGCAGATATTTCATAATGAAAGGGCTCTTAATTTCCTGTTGTTTCTTCCCAGATGTCTCTTTGCTGTTTAAAATAACAATTAGACTAAATGGAATGCAGCTCTGTGCTGCTACCATACGTTAGCTCCTGTACTGTGGTGCATACAGGTTTTCATGTCATTCCTGAGCCAAGTTTGCCAAGCTCACCAAGGACCAGAATGGAATTCACACACACTTATGGAATAGTTTGTGTAGACAGTAACAGCTGCTTTGAAGCTATTGCAAGTCCATTATTTGAGCAGATAAATGAGGGTTTTTTACTGACTTCATTAGCAAGACCTATTATTTGTAGATTTAAAAGCCTGAAAGTCATATGGAGCACACTTCTGTAAATATGTGCAGAAATATGCACTGTAAAAGTACACTTCAGCAGTAAAGTTGTGTGTTTGCAAATATTTTATATTATACTTAGTATTTTTAAGTGAAATCCTCATATTTCAGAAGGAAAAGAAGTGTATGTTGTTAAATATGCCCTATTTATTGGGTAACAAACAGAACCAATACAGAAAAGTTAAAAATATTGTGTACTGCTGAAATGTCATTTGCTTTTAGTAAGGTTTGTTTAAATGGAAACAAAAAAAGGACAGGCGTATAAGGCTTCTAAAACTGGTCTAGCACTGGAGATACAGCTGTATCTCAGCATTTGATTTTGTATTGGCTGAAGGACTTCTTTGTTACTAGGTTATTAAAACATGAACAAAACAGCTATAAAAATGCTTAACTATTCACAAAACAATAGTAGACTACATACATTTTTCTTTGGTTATAAATTTGCTGAATCATATATGTTGTATGAGTACTTTGAAGAGAACAGAAAGTTCAAACCCCAAGATACCTGAAAATGAATTAATTAAGGTGTAAATTTCATATTACTTTTTTTTCTCCATGTACTCTCAAAAATGGCCTCCCCACGTTCTGGTGAAAACAATATTTTTCTTTTGTCAAAAAATACTCCTTTCAGTGTTCTTCAGTTTAGCAACAGAGTAAAAACTCCATGACTTGACTTTAGGGAAGAGCAGGGTGAATGCCTGCTTAGTGTCATCTGTAGAAGGCTGTGGCTGTGCAGGTCCCTTTTTTACTTTCTCTTCACCTCATACCTTGGACATGTAGTATTTCATATCTCTACAGATTTAAGAACTGAATGATCAAATTATCTGTAATAATGTGCTGGTTAATAGAATCTTGTTCCTCTTGCTTCTCTGGGAAGCAGAGTTCCTGGGAGAGATTAGAAAAGGGGGAAATCCAGTTTGAGGTGTTAAATTGGAAGTAGGTAAAATTTTTTTAAGCATTATTATTTCTTAAAATGTTCTTTGCTTTAAACCATCTGAGAGCTTTACATAAGTAAAGGAAGTTGTAATAAATATACTTTATGGTGGTATATAAAAAAAAGTGACCATGTTTTGATAAATTTCAGCTTATAACTAAAGAAACTTTCATTATGATATTGTATCCAGCAAACATTTTTAATTTAAGTTCAGTGCCAGAAGTTGTACATTCACTTCTAATTAAATATATTTTTTGGTTGCATTGAACACTGCTGTTTCCTTCTAGATTTTCTTCATTAGCGTAGTGGATATGTTTCTTCTCCAGTAACTAGAGACCACCTTGTTCAAGCATGAAACAGGAAGGTCCAGGAGAATACAGAAGTTCAAAAGGCTACAAAGTAAATAACAGTATAAGTGTGGTGTATTATAAAACTCAGCTATATTGTATTTGACATATCTAGGTAATACATCAATGTGAAAGTTCAGTATTTTAATACAGAGTTTCTTTAAAGCAGGTGTTCTGTTCATTAGCAGGTGGATAGAAACTTTCACCCTGTAGCATTTGAACACTGTTATCATCACTTCTGGAAGTTTTGCTCTACTTCAATGAAAATTTTTGTTTACTATATAAACAAATAATAATAAATAATAATAAATAATAAAATGAGGTCACTGGCATTATTTCATATTGTGAAAGAAGTTTTTTTGTGTCAATGACTTGGCAAATTTTTATTTGACGCTTTTGATAAGGAGGACATTGAAAACCTGTCATCGACAGAATGGTACCCAGGATGTGTGTATTAGATTTTTATGCTATGGGTTTTGCCACTTAGTTTCACATAATTATTTTTGATGTTTGATCTTTAAAATGTCTTTCTGCTCTTCAGAAGAATAGCAAATCTGGTTCTTTCTGAAATAATTTCCCTACAGGATAACTTTAAAAAATACCTTAAAAGCATATTTGATTGTGTGATTTCTTGTAATGGTATGTTTTTATTTTGTCTTGCAAAGTACAAAACTGTAAAACATAGCACAAAAATTCTTCCAGTATCCAGAGTTTAAAAATGAAATACTGGGGAGGGGGAGTTCTTTGCAAGTTAGGTTTGTGCAAGAAGTACTTTTTGTTACAAATAAGGTTGTTAGTCTTTCAGAGGTATAAATGTGAAAAATGTGAAATAATGCTAAGATGATGGTGCCACTGAGATGACTAATAAGAGCTGATAATGATATTGAGTCTGATTCCTATTTTAAATAACCACTCTGTTTTGGTTCTTAGAAGAGAATCTATTCTGTATTATCAGAGATGAATAATGGAAATGCCAGTGCTTGGTTTGAACTTTTTTTCCTTTTCTTTCCTTTCTTTTGACAGGTTTTAGGACTGGTTCAAAATATGAGTGTTTTCCAGTGCCCCAAATGTAAGCATGAGACACATATTTTTGGAGCTGATGGCGTAAGAGATCTGGCAAAAAACCTTGGATTGGATATTTTGGGTAAGAATATGGAAATGGTTTTATTTTTGAAGAAGAATTTAATGGTGTGCATGAAGAATTAAGTGAGCTATGAAACTGCATAATCTTAGATGACTTTGTATTCAGACTGTTTTCAGATATAATGGAACTAATAAGCAGTATGCTCTGTTCCTTGTCAGTTTTGTAATGGTGATGTTGACTGCGTATGAAAATTCTTGAATTGCATCCTAGATCTTTGTATTTACAAACAATCCAGAACATGATTTGTTCTGATACCATTGTGCTATATTACCTGAAATTTATTCTGTGGTTGACTATACAGAAATTTTTACAAATAATCAAGAATTCTGTTTAGTCTTAGGACAGACCTAAGCTCTGTCCAGTAATTTCAATAAATGTTTTCCTATTTATTTCATTTAAATGATATGAGTTGTTACGTATGTACTCACTGAAGACCTTCTGGTACCTAAAGAGGTCTTAAAAGAAATCTGGAGGCTTTTTACCAATGTAGGCAATGCTAGGGCAGTGGAGAATTACTTTGAAGTGGGCTAGAATTAGATTAGATATTTACTGTGAGGGACTGGCACTGGTTGTCCAGAGTTATGGGTGCTTCATTCCTGAAAATGTTCAAGGGCAGGTTGAATGGGGTTCTGAGCCACCTGCTCTTCTTGAAGGTGTCCTTGTCCATGGAAGGGGCTTGGAACTAAATGTTTTTTAAGGTGCCTTCCAACTTACACCATTCTGTGATTAGCTATGGTTAAGCTATCTGTCATGCCTGTAGGCTAAAATACACATGGATCTTTAAAGTATACATTACTGATTTAAAAAGGCATGGTTCAACCTGCGCTGTAAGTAAAGAATATAATACTGCGTAATTGAACTGGTAAATGGGGTAATTGCATGTGCTAATGATGTGTTGCCATGTATTACTCTAATTATCTCAATGATTTTCCATAGCTAATTCATTAAAAAGAATCAGGAAGCTCACTTAGAAAGATCAACACAGAAACATCAAGGTCTGACATAGATTTAAGATAGCAAGGCAACACGTAATTAAGGACATGCTTTTGGGCTATCTTTTACTTTTCTGAATACATAATAAGTTGTGATCGGAGCCCGAGGGGATTCTACAGCCCTGGGTTAGGTGGATGGATGCAAATGCTCTGCGAGCAGTTGAATCAAACACACATTTAGATACACAGGCACAAATGATGTACCGTGGCATTGGTCCCGTAGGTGGTTTTTGTTATTTCCTAAGAGTGCAGAACTGATAGTGGTTGGATTTAATTAGGAGGGGTGTGAGAGATGTACAGATTTAGCAGGGGATAGATGAGATGTACAAAATGAAGCAGAGTGAAGTTTAACTTCAAACTGTCAATGCAAAACCTAAGACTAAGATTAAGAATAATGCCCCAAAGGTTACATTTTGAATTACAGTACTTGATCTGATTAATATGCTCCTACTTCCAGGGATGACCATTACATAATATGCCATATGGTATTGTAAGAATTACTGCTTATATATTTTACGATAATCCATTCCAAATGAAAGTTTTCTCTCAATATTACTTGAATTCTGCCAAAATAAATATTGAGAACATATTTTTACAAATATATCTGTGAAGTGCATATATTTAAAACTAGTAGTTCTAAATTTATTTTCCCTATATTTTCCGACACCCATGGCTGTTCTGTTTGTTTAGATAAGCACCTAGTCCTCCTTGGAAACACAAGATGTTTGTCACCCAACATCTGACAAATCTTGCAAGCTATTAGTGTGCAGGATTGAAAAGTGTTGTCCTTCCACTTGCTCAGAATTGGCTGTTGTTAGTATTAATGAATAGCTGATTTTTTGTTTATGACAGAAGACAATTAGCAGTTATCAGGAGACTTTCAAGTGTTGTCCATTATTTCATATACTTCTGATTTTCTGTATTTTTACTGTTCTCTAAAGGAAAATGTGACAAGGTTTGTGAGAGAGACTTTGTGCTGCTGATTTTTCTCTCCCTGTCTCTGAAATTTTTTTTCCTGAAGTTTGGGGACTGTAACTGTGACCAGAAAGCTCTGCCATTGGTGTACATGATACTGAGATAATAATTTCTGTGTTCCATCCTGACCTTTGCAATTCTTGACGTTTTAATGCTGTCTGGTTCCTGACGATCAGCAATAACTGCCAGATTTTTTAAATTCCTTGTTCTTTCTTCCTACAGTAAATCTTTTTTTTTTTTTTTTTTGCAGTCAGCAGTGGTTGTTAATACCAGGAAAACTTAGGGTTTGTCTTCCTCAAACCCTTATCACCCAAATAGCTATGCAGATGATTTTGAAGTCTTCTGCTTAAATTATAAATTTTTTTCATTTTTAATAATTATAATGCATTTTTCTTTGTCTTTTCGCTGCTCTTCTGTTCTTAAAAGTCCTGTTATGCTCCTGTAGTACCAGCACATGTTTGTAAGTCTGAGAAGGAAAACAGAGAGGCTGCTATTTTGTAATTGTTGGAGATTGTTATTAGCTGATAGTGAAGAAGTATTTTTTATTAACAAAACATCCTTAGGAAAAAAGAGAGGATTAGTCTTCACATAAAATAAGAGTGGGCAGTGAATGTCAGGGAGATTTACAGAGTTACTGTTATTCAATTAAGAACTTTTATGGTTAGAAAGTTTTCGGAGGACTCCCTGGTTTTGTTTATTTTTAAGGAATACATGGAACAGACTAGTATACCTAAATTTATTCATGACTGAAATAAATATGGAAAAAAAATTTAAAGGAGTAGACTGTAATTATCCTAAATAATAAGTTTCTTCAAAGATTCAGCACTAGTCATGGAGTGACAGCTTTTTGTTTACTATTTGTTTTTGTTTGTATTCCTACTTTAGGTTCTGTTTTTTTATTTCTTAAACTTTACCAAGTTTCATATGATTTTAAAAAGCGGTTTCTTTTTCTGAATACATTGTATCTCAGTACATTACACTGGCCTTGGTTTGAGTTAGGGTAGGTTGCTAAAATGTATGAATTAAACTTGTGTCAGGATTGAACTACGGTAGGCTGTTCTGTCTTCATCTGTCCATAATGTAAAATGTAGCTGTGTATTCTAGTAAAAGAAAGTTGGTCTTCAGTTAACTTCAAAATTATTTATGTAGCAGTGAACTGAACATAGGGAATGTTCAAGTGTTTTGTAGTGGTGAAATCTGTGTTTCAGAAAGTATGGTTCAGAATGGAATAGGACTGCTAATTGACTCTCCTTTAGAATGTTTCTTTCCTCTCTGACAGTTCCCTGCTCATTATAAAAGCAGAATATAAAGAAGATTTCTGTTGGAAGGAAGAATGAACTGAATAGTTGTCCACCTTTGAATTGGCTCCAAGGCCTAATAAGGACAATAACAAATGCTATTATTTGGAAATTAGGTATTCAAAGAAGTCTTTGAACAGTGATTAAAATCTTAAAAGAGCACTGAAAAGAACTTACAATGAAGAGATAGGCTGAACAGTCCTGTTGAACATGATGAACATGTAGCATGATAAAGTTGCCTAACACTCCGGCAATTTATTTCACATAAACAAAATAATTTGTATCTCAGCCTGTATTTTTCTATGTGTTTGAGGCAAAAAGCCCTTCCTTCTCTAATAAATGACTAAAGCATTGGTCCTTTTGATTCAGAGAGTGAAAAATCCAAAATATGTTTGGTATTATTTATTATGGATGTAAGGAAACTACACTGCAGCCCATTTTCATTTTAAATGCTAATTTTTGGAGATAATGCAATTCAAAGAATATTCTGAATAGGAATTGGATTTCTAATTGCTTTAGGGTTATTTTAAGGAAACATTTAAGAAATATTAGGTCTTCACATATGTGTGTCTTGGTATTTTTGATGCAGGAGACATTCCACTGCACGTTAATATACGGGAGACGTGTGATTCAGGACAGCCTGTTGTGATCTCTCAGCCTCAAAGTGATGCTGTAAGTTTGGTGTACTGCACTTAGAATAACAGAGGCTCTTCTCTGAAAGTGAATGGAAAGTTCTTCTTTAGCTGCTTCTGATTGCTGTTTGGAAAGAAGCGTGTGTTTGAAATGAAGTAAGGAAATAAAGTAAAAAAAGGTAGTATCAGTAAGTAACTCAGGCCCTTGGTTTTGGAATGCTGATCATCTGTTCTGCTTCTGTGGGTTTGGTTTTGTTTAATTAGGCTGAATCATTCAGAATAGAGAAGACTTGATCCAGGTCCTGGCACACTAAGAAGAGGAAGGTCAGTGTCAAGCCTCATGAGACCTTGCAGCTATTGTAGGTCCTCTAAAACTGTCAGTTAAGCCTTTGGTAGCTGAGCCTGGAAACTGTCAAAGGATCTTATCCAAAGATGTTTGGAGCAAAACTTCATATTGTCAGCTCCTGGGTTGTTTTCAGCAGGAAGTGGAGCAATTTACACACGAGAGGAAATGAATTTTTCAGTGTATTTACCATAACATTTTATTGTCAGTGGAAAATGCGAGTTGGTAAGGTGGTGGGAGTCAAATACACAGATCTGTAAAGGTAGTACATACACATACATAGTGTTGTACAATAGTTGTACATACAGAATTTCATTAATGCTGATAGAGTAAGATTTTCCTGTCTGCTATTCTTTCTCTGCTAGAGTTTGTCTGCCAGGCTCTGTAGGGCAGGATGCTGTGCACGGTATATGGCATAATGCAGCCCCGCTCTTGACTGCTGCTAAGATGTAAAGATGTATTGTGAAAAAAATGATTAATGCTGATAACAGATGGTAGCATCAATTCACAATAAGGCAGATTGTACCTATGGAACATTTGAATATTGGTAGCTTTTTCAATATCATGATCACTAAGCACATGCTGAAATATGGTTTTTTCCTTCCCAGCATTTTAGAAGGAAAAAAAAAGAGGAAGAGGAAAGCAGTAACATTGTTAATCCAGTGTTATTAACATACTGAACAGGATTCTGAAAGAACAGTTGACAGTCTTAAAATTGTAATTTTGTTTTGAAAGATAAGAGGCAGCACTATGTCGTGATGACTTCTAATTGAATACCATATTTTTGCTAGATTTGGGCAAGGCCTGTGCTATGGAATAAAGTAGGTGATCTTGAGTCCGGGTCTATTTGAAAAGGAATCCCTATTATTCATATGGTAGTTTCTCTCTGGGAAGTTTGATCAGCAATGTGAACATTTGAATGGATGCATGGCTTTGGTCAAAGCTGAAGTAAAACAGCTGGGAAACTAAGATGGAAGGCTCACAGTATCTGAAATCTGTAATAAGTAAGAGTCTGTAGCCTGCTGGACTATTGATCTAAGAATTCAGACAGGTATGGAGTAGCATTCTGAAAATAAAAAGGCAAGAAAGTGCGTTGTGTTGCCATCTGTTCCTCCTTGAACAATGTTCTTGATAACAAAAGGGTGGGTTATAATCACCAGTTGTGGCAATTAAATTAATTAATGCAAAGGAATAAAAATGGGGAAATAGATGTGACTGGGGAAAACTCTTAATATCCTTCTCTGACATTTTTTCTGTGAGATAATAATTCACCTTGGAGAATGTGGGTTTTTAAAAAATATCATTAGTCTCTACAGAAGGAAAAAGAATTTTCCTTTATGCCTGGTTTTCTTCTCATTTTAAAGACAGAAAAAATATACTTTGCTTATATTTTCGAATAAAAATTAAATTCTTAGCATGTAATTTGTGATGAGAGAGGTCATATAAGGTCAGATTCTAATCTTTAATACATGACATCATCGTGTTTCTCAAATAAACTGAAATTGTGGCTATTCATGCATTAACAACTTTTTGGATAGAGAACAATGTCTTCTACAATTCTCTGCTCTTGGCCTTTAAATGTGTAGGGGATTTTCAGACAAAATTCTATGTTGATTTTGTTAGAACACACTTACAAATCAAATACGGAGTCATAGACCTGAAATAATACCTAGCAGATTCAAACAGTAGGGAATAGAAATGGTGATTGACTTCTTAGAAACCCAGCATGTTGTCACACCTTTTGAGCTCTGTCAAGCCTAGAATAAAATGGTTTCTAAAATATGTCAGTTAATACATTTTTCCTTACACATCTGCCATGGGGTTGATCTTGCCTCGCAGTTATATTAAAGTTTATCTCTGACTTTACACTAGCATTTCAAAATGTCTAAGCAAACTTCTCTAAATTTATTATTTTAAAGCTTAGATGTCGTTGGTGGAAAAGGGGTTTCCTTTTCAAAAATGACAAGGAAATTACTAAGAAATAAAAAAGAACACTTATAGAATGGTGCATGTGTGAATGTAGAAAGTTCTTCCTCAGGGAAGGCACAGAATACATATGACTAATCTTCTTATGGAAAGTATTGACAGTATAGCTAAAGGATAGGAAGGTTTGATGACTGAAGTGCTCTTCTGGTGAAGCTTGAGGCAGTCCCCTGGGAGAAGTTACAGTGCTGGTAAAATGATTTTGCTCTTGGCATACCATTGTCTGTGTTAGTGTTTCTGTCAGCTTAGTTGTTTAAATGGTGGCTTTTTCTTAATATTCTTCATTGATAAAACTTCATGATGTAGAAATGGAATATTGCTCTACTTGCATAGTCAACCTAATGCAGCAGTTGGGAGTGGCCCAAGATCCTCTACAAGAAGTTAATAATTTCTTACTTGAATCAACAGTGCAGGCTTACCTTCTGGAGTGAGACTCTTCTGGAGATTAATTGAGCTTTTTTCTCCTCCATCACACTGTGGGGGTGGATTAGCTGGCCAAGGCTCCATTTCTATGCTCACTCAAACAGATGCAAGAGTCACTGGACAGCAAAAGCTGATAAATGAAAATCAGAAATTCTGCTAAAATTGTAGAATAGGAGAAAAAAGGTAGGAGAAAAGGTAGAATAGGGAAAACTAATGGGGAGTCACTGAAACCAGGTGAAATTGATCATGCTCAGATGTACTGGAACTTGCTGTGGACCATGGGAAAGGAGCCATCAGCAAAACAGGTGTTTGGAAGAGTCATCCTAAAGCTTGTAGATAAGAAGACTAGAGGCACAGCAAGAGGTATAGAACATGACTAATTGCAGTGGAGTTATTCTTTCACCAAAGGGAGCTGAAAGATTGTGGTGGTGCTTAATTGTCCAGTAAACCCTCCATCACACTGGGAGGCAGATAAGTAGAAGCACCGGAGAACTTTTCCTTCTGTGAGCATAAAGACCTGAGAGTTAAGGAGAAGTTGGTGGTTATCTTGTGAGGAATTCCTGCTACAAATTTTTGAGTATATCACAGCCTGGATGGCACAGCAGAACAGACAGGCTATCTGTGATTGTTGAGCACCAAACTCCCACCTGTCTTAAAGTCAAAAAAGCGGCTCAAACACTTATAATATACCTTTGCTGTACCCGTGTGTCCATTCACATCCTACATATACAGGTGAAGGATTTTGAGTCCAATAAATTGCACACTGATCTATAAGGGAAGAGAAAAAGCCCAGTCAGGTGGAAAGCAAGGACACAAGGCATCAGCAGTCTGATGGAATAGAGCAAAATAGATCTGGTTAATAATCCCTTTTCAATTAAATCAGAATGTTACAAACCCTGCTGTGGTGTCATCCAAAGAGACAACTCCAATTTGTATTCAGAAACACTTTTCCTGTAGAGTGCTTATGAAAGGGTGATATGTAAGTAGGGTAAAAAACCTACAGCCTTTTAAAGATTGCAGGAAGTAGCTGGAGAAAAATTGAAGTACCCATAGCAAATAGTCATAGAATCTTTTTTTGTGGTTTAGTTGTCATCAATAATTCCATTTAATGAGTGGTCAGTCAAGGGTGTGATATTTTTAAAAGAAAACAAGTCCTAAAGAGGACTCCAGGGTATGATTTATAATATGCCTTTATCATCAAGGCTTCCTGTAAATCATCACAGTAGCATTTGGTACGTGTAGATTCAAATCCTTCATTCAGGTGTAGATAGTACAATGCATCATCAGACCCTCATTTATGGTTCTGTCTGCTGAAGAAAATGCTGAATGTAGGATAGTCTGTTTGAAATATGTTGCTATATTGCACTTGATTTGCACTGTTTTACTTACCCATGTTTTTTGGGCAGGATGTGTCTGTAATGGCACCTTGGGATAGCAGGTCCTGTTGCAAAGTGGTGATCAGCTGCTTGGCAAATGTGGGTCAGTGTATGGGGAAGTTTTGCTCAGACACTCATTAACAACATTTTGTGGGAAAAGTATCTTAAATTTATTCGGCTCTTGATATAAGGTAATGTTTATACAAGCAGTTGAGTCTGTTACAATGAGTTTATAATTCTGTGTACAATTTGGTCAACTCTGGAGCAGGCAAAGAGCCTGGGCAGTCTTTAGAAAGGGACCAGGTTTTGTATGCCCGTTGTTAATTGACTCATTAAAATGCATTAATTGATCTGTAAAAAGTGGCAGCTGACTGTGGGACTGAAATAGTTGAAATTTTCCACCTGGAGTGCTCCTACACCAATAAGTCCAGTACTTTAACTGCAAAGGCAGCTTGAGTAAGTCCATTACCTTGTCTAGGTGAGTGGTTATCCAGGGAGTAGCTGGGCCACCCAGGGCAGTAATAGCGGAGTGAGGTGAGTGCTGCACTCAGGCTGTTACCCAACTGCACTGCAACCGTAGCCATAGCCGTTTGAAATTCATGATTGTGCATTAAGTTTAAGATTCATTCTGTCGTTCTTGCCACAAAGTCAGGTATGTGAGAGAATACAATGCTGTCTTGCTGTCTGCATTCCTTACAGACTCAGAAAATGTTATGGCTTCAGTTTTAAGGGATGTGAGCACTGCGACTATGAGATGTAGTGGGTGGGAGTGCCAGAAAATAAAACCCTGCAAGTCAGGAGCAATCCCTAAAAAAGAGGAGACATGAACAGTGCCTGGCCCTGCAAAAGGCTGACACCTTGTTCAGAGCACTGACAGTGAGTGCTGGTGGCCCTGGTGTGACAGTCCTTCTCTTCCTGCCCCCCAAGCTCTGTTCTCTGGCATGTGTCAGTTTGTGTGCTGTTTAAAAGGCTCATCAGGGATGCAAGGACTAATTCATGATTAGAGTCATCCTGCAGGACACAGGAGAAATGAGTGTGGGTAGGGATTATTGTGGAGATTCGCTGAAAGAAATCAGGAAAGGCTGCCAGTGTGGTCTCTGTATGCAGGCTTAGTGGAGAAGGTTGGTCATGGTTGAACAGAATAGGAGCAGAAGAGCAGGCTCAGCTAAGGGACTTTGTACTGGACAGACGCCGAACGAGATGTACCAGCTGGGAACTGAAGTATGACAAATTCAAATTATAGATAAGGTGTATGTTTTCAACAATCGACCTCTGGAACAATGTGCAGTGTATATATACATACATACACATAAAAATACTATTTTAATTAAACATTCTTATGTGAAAGGGAGCTTTAACTGTGTGAGTTCTAATGTTGTGGAATTAGTTCTTTCCAATACCTACTTCAGGCTTTTGGAAGAGTGTCTTTTAAAAAAATACTTTAAATGTCTGAATAGGAAATTCCATAGTGATAGTGTAGTCTGTAATGAATTGTCTCAATTTTTTTTAAATGCAGTTGTTTTCTCTGATATCTGTCCTGTGCGCAGTGCAACCTGGTTGTCAAGATGAGGGAAGTTTATAATTAATGGTACCTGTGGGACTGAAGAGTCTGTATCTTCCTCATCACTTCTCTTCCAGAAGACTATTGACTCTGCTTGTTGTTAAAGACAAGTTGTTCGATTAAATTTAAACTCCCTCCCAAATATTTTTATATAATGCTTCTGCTTATTCTGTGTATTAATGCATTGTTTTTCCTGAACACGGGCTAAATTTAACCCATTTATTTAAACCTCTTTGGTTTTCTCTTTGTGTTTAAAAGAACAAATACCTAATTAGTTGTGAAATATTCCTTTTTATAGAAAATGGAGTACTCAATGTATGTTTCTGTTTTTGCAGGCTAAAGCCTATCTAAAGATAGCTATGGAAATTTTAAGAAGACTACCAGTACCTCCTGCTTGAAGCATTTACCACTGAAACTTAGCAAAAAAAGTGATCTTTGATGCAGCCAATGCAGAAGAGTCCTACTGTCTAATTACATGGAGGCCATATGTTAGTTCTAAGAACTTCTTTAGGAATTAATTTACCAGAGGTTAAAATATGACTGTGATAATTACTGTTTTTCATATCATTGTTTGACCATGTCCAAAAGGATTCAAGTATGCAGATGATGATATACAGTATTTAACTGTTGAATTGTAACATCATCAAGCAAGAGGGGGTGAAATACATTTTTTAATGTGTGCCATATTTTAAGGTCAAGAGCGAAAAACAGCATCTCTATACAAGGAGAACAATGACAGGTATGCCAAGATGTAAATCCTGCTTTAAAAATTAAATTTTCAATACTCTAATTGCCTTCAGTTTTTGTTCAGCTTTTTACATGGTTAGCTACCAAACTGACCTTAAGTTCTGCAAGATTTTAAGAAGCAAAATCACTTCTGTGTACTTTTGGGTGTGCATCTTAAAAGAAAATTTTAAAATTCCACATATACTATGAAGAGTTCGTGTGATGGATGATGAGCAAATTCATTCATTATTGGATAAAGTTCGATTGTGAGGCAATTCACAGTTTAGTAGAGAACGGATTATGTGACCCTGAGGCTTATTTCTCGACTGTTTTACATTATAATGAACCCAGACAGAAGACAAGGTAACAGAGGTCTTCACTGAAAACTGGATGTTTTTCATGAACTCAGTTTGCCAGGGAATGCAAATGATCAAGATAAATTAAATTTATGATTGCATATTCCTACTGCAGTGCAGCCACTTGGAATTTGAATATAAAGATGTATTTTTGAAGTAAAGAAATATTTGGTCTTCAAACTGCGTGGCGTTCTGGTTTATTTTTTCATTGCCTGTGATCTTTATTTTTGTGTTGGTGTGTGGAAGTGAAGGATTATGCCTTCAGGGAATGAGTTTTCATTTACAGTTAGATCTTTGAGTTGACATTTAAGTTTTTCCATCTACACAGTCAAGTATTAGTATCTTAAACATACATCTAACCCTACCGTAGAGTAAATTTAACCATACTAGGGAGTTCTGCTATTGACCTCTGAGGGAGGAATACAGGTTTTTCCTGTATTCCAAATACTTAGGATCTTGGTTGTAGTTTTTTCTTATTGAAATGATAAAACAAAAAACATTGGTATACATTTACATTAAGAATATTTAAGTAATATTCTTACCCAGTGTTTACATCAAAAATCTAGATACAAGTGATGAGTTGAATTTCAAGCTTAGGTGACTTTCTAAATATGTAAATTTTATAGTCTAAAACTGTTGATTTTTTTGCTTGCTCCTTCCCTGCATCCTCCCCCATGACATCTTGTATCAGTGGTCTACTTGTTCAGTAGAATATTATTGTGGTCTGTAGAACTGACAAAATACTCAGTTCCTTTCAGTTGTCTGATGTATTTTACAAAAATCAAAGCCGGCTTAGTGTTCTGCCCTTTCGTACTTTATTGATAACATTTTTTGAAAAAAATAAGTTTTGTCTTTACTTATTTATTATTTTACTTTTCATAATGTAATTGTTGATACACATGTCTGTAAATAATCCTGTGGTGATTTTGGCTGACATAATCTTATATTTCAGTGGAAAAAACGGGATTTCTGGCTGGTTTATAGCCAAAGACAGTGATATAATCTGAGTTACATTTGTAATTTTCTTTCTGTTAATAAGTTTTTGAATGTCTGACCCACAGTTCATATTGAGCCTGGGTGAACAATCAGCATACAGATAGGTGATTGTTTGTCTCCCCTTTTGTTTCTCATTATTTCTTGGGTTAGTTGAAGGATGAAATTTGCTTTCAAGTTTCCTTTTATTTTTACTCCTTTTTACCTTGTTTTCCCCCTTTTAATAAAGTACTGTAGTTTTGCTCTGTTGAGTTTTTCAGATGCAGAATTATTTTGAATGCCTTTATCAAGAAACCGTGTTATAATCATTAAGCATGGTTTCTACACCAGTCTGAAAATTCATATTTAATTAACAGTTTTGTGGAATGATTTGCACAATGTAGTCGATTTATTGTTTGCAAATTGCCAGTAATTTTAAATATATACATACATATATAGATATATAATGGTACAGAATTGGTAGGACATTTCTTTATTTAAGGATACCAACAGTCAACCCAAATTTAAATTGAGAATGTATTTGCTTTATTTCCCTTATTCTCATGAATGAAAAACTGTTTCCTAGATTCCTGTGATTCTGAACTTATTTCAAACAGTTGGACTCACTCAGATGCAGTTCAGTAAGTGCAACGCCCTTGAACATCTTTCCCGTAATAAGTGTGGGGTTTTGCTTTGACCGGCTGCTGTTTGAGGATTTACATTTTGGGGTTTTGGTGCTCATGTGCAAACCTTCTTTCAGAGCATCCCCAGTCCTGACACTGAGCTCAGTACTCAACTACCCGAGTCACAGGAACTGCTCTTATCCTTCCAGATACTGGTGGGGATGGGATCTCCATGCTTATTTTCCTACACGATTTGCAGTAATTGTCCAAGACACAAACAACTTGTTCTACCCAGCTTTGGTTAAGAAGATTCAAATTCATGGCTCCTAAACTTAGGAGAGGTCTCCAGTCACCTGGCTTAGTCTTTACTCAGGACCATCTTGCAATGTTGATCACTCCTGATAGAGCTGCACTGCTTGTGGAGGAAGTAAAGAACATAGTGCTAATCACAGCTGATTTTATTTTATTTTGGCTTAATGGCTTGGGCTGGGCTTCCTTTGATCCTTCTTCCCAACCTTATTGATTGCCTTTACCTAATGAGGCTATGAATAAAATTACTAATTCTTAGGTTAATGCCTGGCATTTTAGATGCTTGCGAATTTTAGATAAAGGTCTGGGATTTTGCATTTGGATTTTGATACCCACAGTCATTTTATTTTCTCATGGCACATCTGGGCCTATATTGTTGTAATTTTTATTTAACAGAAATGCTTCCTGGTGGAGATGGCTGCAGGAAAGCCTCCTGCTTAAGAACAGTTGACCATAAGATGAATCTGAATTGCTGATTTAATTTCAGAATTGACTTCTATGGCAGGAGTTACAATGATGATTACATTTTATTTCGGCAGTATTTCAGCCAAGGCACTGGTTTGTCAGCCACATATCACAAAGCAGCTCAAGAAAAAATTAATTCCCAAAGTAGATTTCAGCCTAAATGTAAGAATTTTTTTTTTTCAGGCTCTGTTTTATATTATAAAGATATTAAAGTCTGAAGAGAAGTATATTCAAAGGTCTGTATTTTTCCATTATCTTTGTGTATTCAGAGAGGCTGGATGATTTTCAGCAAGGAGAGGACGGGCACAGTCTGTCTTTGCTTATGCACCTATTTATCTCTATTTCTCCATTTGTATGAGTCTGGATGTGAATACCTACTTTAATCAATGCAAATAAAGGAGTTCTCCTATGGAGTGTGTGAGTCTCCGAACAAGCTGGTGGGGGGGAAGAACATCTGCTGTCCTTTAACATTGTTTTGAGGGCCTACAGATTTATTTGAAGTGTTTTCCCTCATACCACTGGGATTTTCTAAAATTTGTGTTATTTCCTGTGGTCCAGAGGTTTTCTCTTTGAGAGAAAGGCAGGAGACTCCCCACATTTGCCTACCCTATATATGCTTCCTGTTACTAAACAAGGTCTGTTTTAATCATATAAACTTTTGGTTACTTTTTCTGAAAAGTTAGCTTATTACTTTCTAATTATTCTTATAAGTACTGTTTACTTTTAGAGGCAACTCTTTTCCCCCAAATAATTATGGAAGAAATGCTATAATATATTTTAAAAGCTCAATTTTGCTACATGTTTAGGAAGAATAAACAGTGTGAGATACTATCTTATTTAGCCAAACTCACATTTGATAGACGTAATTTTGGAATGTTTGTCCACTGTATATGCAATGTTGCAAATATTTATCTCCTTAAACTTAAGTGCTAAAGTGAAATTAATTCTCCTGCTCCACAGTAGGCATTTCAGGATGGTGTGAGATGAGTCAGTAGCTGGTCAGACAGGCAAGAATGAGTTTCCACGTTGACTTGTTTGCTGAATGGGAAGTTTCTACATGTCTCTTTTTAAAGGAGGGATTTCCATATAAACAGACTTTTTTCTGTGGTACCTTGAGGCCTCTAATTAATTACATTTCAGATGGAGTCAGAAGATTTTGGGTTTGCACTCTGCACTTCCGTCTGCACGATAATGGGGCCCAATGGCTATTTTGGAGAGTTAGTATTTAAAACAAGTGTTAAAAGGCTGGGAAAATACATCTCATAAGCACCTAGGGTTTGAAACTAACCCCACATTTGTTCATGAATGCCAGCACTACTGGCATCTCTTTTGTAATGCATTATTATCCTGAGCTTTTAGGAAGCTTGTGAGTCGTAGCTTGTTAGCATTTTTTTTAAAGTGCATTTCTTATTTACACAGTGCTGCTTCACTTTTGACTTAATTTCTTGACAGTGTAAATAAACCTCTTTTGGTAAAACAGTTTTTCCTGCCTATTGGTAATGCATCCAAAAAGTTATTCTTCTAGAGAAAGAAACGACAGAACTGTTTGATGCTGAATACCTTCTTCCCTGTAGGGTTAATATAGGAGATTATAGTCACTGCCTCAGTGAATAGTTGATTTTGTTGCCCTGATGGGATATACATCTTCATTAAAACAAAATGGAACTGCTGATAAAATGCTTGTTAATTATTTATAGCTTGCAGCTCATGAACATTGAAAATATCACACTCTAGTGTAACTTATTTAAAATACATTAATTTATAGGTTTGTAAAAGCACATTTTTCTAAGATAGTATTGAAGATGTTGGGACAAGGTCTTTGCTGTAGGAATGGATTGCTTTCTGCTGCCTGAAAAGGTCTGCCATTTTCACAAAGAATATGAGTCAGACAAGTTATGTATTTTTCCCCATCAGTGCCTGTCTACAGAATCCTAAGTATGAATCTGCAGTAGCAGGTGGCAGGAGGGAAGAGACATGACATACCAGTATTTGCCTGGAATGACCTCATACCAGGAAACAATAGGAATTTGTTTGGCATGGCAAAAAATATGAGCAGGGTTGCCTCTCTAGGAAAGGCAGATGGGTCAGGGCAAAGCAGGGGACGTTTTATTAGCTGGTAAATGTGACTGGCATATGAAAGGAAATAAAACATTATACAGTCAGAAATAAAATGGGAAATGTGTTTTTCCCACTTTTGCCAGAAAAGTACAGCCATATGACCTGGGATGCCTGGCACCCTGGAGTTGTGTTGGTCCTGGTGCTTCAGAGAGATGACAGGACTCAGCAGAGCATCAGGAGCTCTCATTTGTGGCACTATTTCTGTAATTTAGAGAAGCAGCTGTCAAATGTATTTACAAGTGAATAGTTGAAAACAGTTGATACTGAATGTTTCTTGAGGAATGGGATGTCTCAGTTCTTGGTTAGTCTGTTTCACATCAGATAATGTGCCATTCCAGGGTGATCATTTATTAAAGTTTGCATTTTAGCTGTCTTTACCACAGGAGCTGAAGTTGAATGCAATAACAAGATACATAATCTCTGCAAAGCACTTCACCTTACAGTTAGGTGATAGCAAGTGTCAGAAAAATGTTGAGTACCTTGCTGAATTATTGTACCTAAGCTTAATATGCAGTAACTTGAAGTTTTATTCTATTCCAATTTTTTTTGTTTATTTGTTTGGGTTTTTTTTTAAGAAAGGTTTCACATTTTCTGTTCCAGCACTTCGCTACTGTTGGTTCATCAGATAAAGATAAAAAGGTTTATGTACAGGGGCTCCTAGAGGAAATTTCATGCTTTGAGGTAAGATTATATAATCTTCTTTAAAACAAAATGGTCAGCGATAGGTTTGTTCTTTATTTTCTGTTTGATTTTTAAGAACTACAGTCACCAGAAGGAAAGATACCAATTGGACATACTTTTGGATAGTCAGATTGGAACTCTTCTAACCAGTTGCTAAACATATTTGTTTGGGACAAACCCACATGAAGCAACATGAAAGCAACATGAAGCTCTTTTTCTTGGAGTATGAATTTCTTCATTCTTGGAGTGAATTTCTTCATTTAACCTTACTGTCATTGGCATGGAAAAAAAATAGAACTGTGGCAGATGAAATGGAATCCGTAGAATTGAAAGCCAGAGGAGTTAATGGTCATGGGTAAGGATCATGAAAATACACCTAAATGAACCCAGGTTCTGGATGCAGCATGTTCTTGCGCTGGCACTGGAACAGCCAGCAGCATTCAAACAGCAGCTTTTGCCTCTTAAGTGAGCTCCAAACTCATTCTGTGATTTGCTGTTGAGAAAAGTCACGCCCTAAACTGTGTCAGCACTGAACCTTTAGGTTTTCATGTTGCCAGCACAGGAGGTGACTCACTGAAATGTTTGTTCTTCACGTTGCTATCTCCTCTCCCTGGGGAAACAGGGATCTGTTTACTCCATGGTGTGTTGGTGCTTCTTATCAGACTGTACGATGACCCACATGAAGCAACATGAGGTCAGTGTTTGTTATTTGCTGCTGTTCTGTTTGTAGAAGGACAGTTGCTGTGTTTAATACTCGGTAACCGTGTTCATGTTCTGCACCTGGAGCAGACCTTGCAGTTGTTACAGGCTCTCATCTCTGATTTGCTTTGCATTTGAGTAATGCTGTGTTATTTGCAGACAGTGCATGACCCTGTAATTCTCTAGTGTTACTGTTCCCAAGATAAAATCCTGCACTGAGAATGACTTCTGGAAATGACACCTTACCCTTGTGACTCTACTGCTTCAGAAAGAACTCTGCATGGGTGCTGGGGGAATGTGGCATTGAGCTGTCCACTCTCATTAAGGACATATTTGGGCCTCTTGGAACACAGAGACAGCTACAGATCAACAAAACGGTGTGAGGAAACAGCCTGCCATGCTATATTTGAACATGAAACGGGACAGAAAATACAATGGAAGGCTTGTGACTCAAGAAAAGGACAGGGAGAGATCACTCACTAGTTCCAATCATGGGCAGAACAGACTCAACTTGCCAAAATTTCATTTATTACCAATCTAGATCAGCATTAGATGATGAAAAATACACCCGAATCTTAAAGCACTTTTCATTCATCTTTCCCTTCTTCCTGAGGTCAGCTTCACTCCTGAATTCTCTACCTACTCCCCAGCAGCCACATTGGATGACTGGGAATGGGAGCTCCCGTCAGTTCATCACACGTTGTCTCTCTTGCTCTTTCCTTGTAAGGGAGAGGACTCTTCACACCCTTCACACTCTTCACCTGCTCCAGCAGGAAACTGTCAGTCATCCACAAACTTCTCCAAAGTGAGTCCTTCCCACAGGCTGCAACTTTTCATGAACTGCTCCAGCAGGGATCCCTTCCATGTGCCGTAGTCCATCAGGAAGTGACTGTTCCAGTGTGGGTCTTCCATGGCACCACAGGTCCTGCCAGGAGCCTCCTCCAACATGGGCTTCCCACAGGGTCACCTGCCCCTGCATGGGGGACTCCATGGGTTGCAGGTGGATCTCTGCTCCACCCTGGATGTCCGTGGGCTGCAGGGTCACAGATGCCTCACCATGGTCTTCCTCACAGGCTGCAGAGGAATCTCTGTGCTGGTGCCTGGAGCATCTTCTGCCCCTCCTTCTTCACTGACCTTGGTGTCTCACACCAAGCAGAGTTATTCCTCTCACATATTCTCCTCTGTTCTCTGGCTGCAATTTGCTTCTGCCCAATAACTCTTTTTTCTCCTTCTTAAATACATTATCCCACTGTTGCCGACAGCTTGGCAATGGCCAGAAGCAGGTTCGTCTTGGAATCAGTGCTTCTTCTGATTTTTACTGGGGTCCAACTGCAAAAATAGGAGTACACACTTGATTGCTTTCTCTTTAACTCAAGCATTTACTATTCTAATGTGTATTTCTCAAGCATGACTTGGAGCAAAATGTGAATATGTTTCTAATACTTCTATTGGTCTTCAAATTATTTTAAAGGTGTTTTCATAATCTTTAAAAGAACCGTTTTCTTTTAAGAAGTAGCAGTGTTTAATATGTTCAATTTAGAAAAAACTCAGAAAATTGCTTATTATACAGTTTTATAATTTCTGATGAGCCATATGAAATGTATATTTTCTGTAACCTCTGTTCTCTGTCTTAGTGTCAGTAAAATATAAGATAATAGAGCCTGGTATCTGTGGAGCAGAAGGGGCCAAATTAATTGCAGAGAGGTAGATTTGTTTTTTGCATAGTAGCATAGAGAAGGTAAGTTGCCTGTATCTCAGAGCCAAACTCTTAGTAATGATCTCTCTGCAAATTAGAAATGCAATGATTACTAATCCCTAGTTGTAAAAAAGAATTCATTTCACTCCTGTGATGTGTTGGGGAGAACTGGATCGCTCTTTCTGTAGAGTTAACAGCTTGACAAGACAGCAGCAGGGAAGTTTCCAAGTAATAAATGCCAAACTCTTCAAGAGGATTGTTTCATTTTGATTAAGATCAATTTTTTTTGTCATGACTGTCCACAAACTATTTGATTCAGCCCTTGAAACTGCTGAATTTTAACCTCCAGGGATTTTTTTTTTTCCCACTAGACATCTGGGAGTTTATTTTGGCACATGGCCCAAAAATCATTGACTGACCTCCAGCCTGAGGTGCACAGCTCTGTGTGTGCATGAGGGAGGTATGCGTTGCAGAAGTTGTACTGATTCATCATCTCACCCAGGAAACCTCTGCCTGGCTCCTTTTAAGCTTTGCTTCCTCGAAGGGATTTTTGAGCATTTTTGCTCTTTTAATGAGATGCATTGGAATATAGTCTTATGAAGCAGAGATTCCACAAAAAGAGAAACACCATCAAAACCCCTTCATCCAGGAGCTTATATTAACTGTTCATTACCAATGCTTGTCATTTTGTTTTCTTCTGCTGTTGTTTTGGTGTAAGCAATGTCAAGTGATCTGACAACAGAAGCTCACGCTGCTTTCAGAGGGTCAGATGCAGTTGAAATGTATTTCTATCTCCTCACAAAGTACGTGGGGGCAGCGCTGCTCTGCCATGGGCCGTGCTGGTTCCTCACAGCTGGGAGCAGGGATTGGGGTAGTGTGGGGACCCAGGGCAAAGGGAGTAACCCTCTGGGGCCAAATCCCACAGGAGGGTCCTGCTAAAGGGTCAGTCATATGGACTGCAAGACATTGTGTGCATCTTGGTGTTTGTTGTATACACCTCGACCAAGACCTTTCCTTGTGTTACAGGCTCAAAACACAAAGCCTCCTCTTGAAAGGGAAAAATCAGCCTACTTAATTCATTGAGAAAGAGCTATAAAATTGAGGTGTTTTTCCTAGCATTTCTTGGTATGAGAATTTTTCCTGACCAAGTGACCTCCTGGGAGACATTAGATTGTGGGACTGAGCCACAGTGCTGGGACTTAGTGACAGGCTGAGCAAGGCTCATCTCCCAGAGCCCATGGTGAGGGCATGGCCCATCCCTGCTGCTTCCATATGGGTTTCACTATTTATTAATACTTATTTATTAATTATTTATTAACTCTGGAGGTTGTAAATCAGATCCAGGCATTACAGATCCCTTTTGTGTCCTGCCCAGCATTTCCTGCTCTTTCCTTGGAACTGATGGAAGAGGTTTGTGTCAGGTATGGTCTGTTTGGGTGCCACACTGGATCAAAATTCAACATGGTGACAATTTCAACTGGGAATGAAGTTCTGCATACAAAGCTGAGTACTGGTAGTATGCAGAAATACAGAGATACGCAGAAGTCTCTGTGTATGTTTTGCAAACTACTTGTTTTTTTCTAAGAAAAATGTACCAATAGCTGCATGTTTTTCATTAGGAAGCAAGGAAGAGGGAGAGCAAAAATGCAGAGTCGTGGTTGTACAGGGAAGCTGTTGCACATGTAACTAATGCAGTAATTCTCTGAGTTAGGAATCTGACCTAGTTATTCCCTTTCATAGAGAAACGTGACCTTTTTTCCTCACAATGACTGTGAGAATCACCCTTCTGAACATAACTTCCTAAAATGAAATGTTTCCTCTCCTAACTTTAATCTCACTACTCCATTAGGGGATGAAATAACAGCCTTTATTAATATAAAAGGAAGTAAGTGACATAGGGGCAGGGATTTTACCTGCATTTTGCATTGCAAGCACCTTAAAAATCAGAGTTATGCTGTTGAGCTGTTGTATCATGTGAAGTCACCTTTTTAACATCAGGGTAAAGTCACAGTGCTAAACTCTTCAGCACAAGCAGTTTTGTGAAGGGGTGGCTACCATTACCTTGTTCTTCTGTTCCATCAGAAAGATTGTTTCTTCAAGTGGCTGTAACAGAATGAAGTAACACATAGCAGTTTATCTCTTGATTATCTTTGATAGGACTGTAAAAATCGGATTATATTTCTCAGAATTTTCCTGGAGTGCTTTTTTATAGCTAACCACACCAAACGTAAACTGTATTCACAGAGAGGCAGATACATGTGAGAAATAAATGCTTTTGTTCATAAAAAAAATTTCCCCATGAGAAGTTAGTAATTTCCTTTTCATTGACTTTTCCTTTTCATTTTCTAAAAAAAACCCCCAAAACCCGAACATAACAAAAGCAACCAACCAAACTTCCCTACTTCTTACTTTTTTTGTTTTCTTTAAATGTCTCAGTTATTCAATAGAGAACATTGAGCTAGGTCTTGAGTTCTAAATAGCAGGAGGCTTTGGAACTGGCAGCAGCATTTGGGTGAAGACTTTCAGTATGTACCAACCCAAGCAGCATAGTCTTTTGAGGTAGATTCCATTGATTTAGTTTTTTACCGGAAAATACCTCTATTTTTCTTGGCTTTATCTATATGACAGATGCCAAGAAACTTACGTTCCTTGGTAGTTTTGTATTTACGTGCCTACCCATACAATATGTTAAAATCAACTTTTTTCAAGACATTTATATGTTATTTAAAAATATATATACATTTTTCTTTACATTTTCAAAACAGAATTGGTAATATGAAGGCTTTGATTTTCAACCTGGAATGAATTGCTGCTTATTTCTTAAGGATTTTTATTCTAAATTTTGGTATATTGTATACCAGGCCATTGTTAAAATAATGTGCATTAATTTCAAATAGTGTGACAAAAATAAACAGATGTGCAATTACCTCATATCTTTTTCTAAGTGTATAGTAATAGGATATATACTATATATAGTTGTTTCTAAATCCAACTAATTGATTGTCACTATGTTTATGTAACATTCTCTTCTACAAGCTTGCAATTTACTTTTCATAAAAAACAACGATTTAGATTTATAACATTATTTTGACCCAACTTATATTAATAGTGTGATTTTGAAAAGGAAAAGAGAGGAAAATAAACCTCCTCCCCTCTTGTAAAGCACACCTGGTGTGGTTTGGTAAGGCACTGAATCGGAGATCTGCCTTGCAACCTCTGTTCTTTTTGTCCAGTTTGGAGGTGGCTTGATCAGATGCCCCTGGCGTCTTCCTCTGAGATCTACAAAACAAATAGGTTTGTCACAAACATTAGCAGCAGAGGCAAGGAAACTTCTGGCTGAGAAATTCTGTTTGTTATATTGCTAAAATGAAATACAAGGAGATGGTGCAGGTCACGGCTTGGCTCAGGTAATTGTCGTTCAGAGGAGGATAATTTGGCTTTAGGCCGGTTTTATAATGTTAAAAAAAATACACAAAAGGGCTGGAATTATCTCAGTCTCCAGTAGGATTGCCTTGCATACAGTTTGTACAAAGATGTAATCTTCATTTGCATCCTGAATACTTGATGCCTGCATATCTTGAAGGTATAATGTTTCTACTGAAAATACCCACACACTCAAATTTGGCATACAAAAGAATCTCTGCTCCAGGGAATGAACAGGTCTGGACTAACTGAATGCCTGCGAAGAGATGTAAACCTGTCTGTAAGAAGGAATGCAAACCATGCAACCAAAATGGGAAGATTTTTCAGCCCGGATCGCTCTGAGCCTGTAATTCCAGCATACATACAGCAGTAAGGCATTTGTGGAGCTACTTTTGTATAAGGACACAGTACTTGGTACATTTATTTATGTGTGTACGTGCTCCACCTGAAGCCTCTGTGCTGTCATCCTTTGCATACAGGCCTGACTGTGCATCCCTGCTAACTGCCAGCACTTGGGCATCGCTGCTGTCACTGCCTGCAGCAGTGGCACAACTTTCTGCTGTCCCTTGGCAGCCCCGAGTTTGTCTTGGGGAACAAAATGTGCTTCCAAAAGAGCTGTTAGATCAGAGATACCTTCTTCAGCTGAAGTCAGTAAATCAAGGCAAAAACTCATCACTTTTGAAGAGTTCTAATTTCCTATTCCTTTGGGTTCTTTTCTTCTCGCCACCATTACGACAGTAAGCTCCAGTGAGTTGAATGCTCAGGTACTTTTTCTGATATGCAAGAGATAGTAAAAGAAGAAGTAAGTTTGTGATTTAATCTTGTTTTTATAGAACAATTAGGATACTCCTTCTATTAAAATGATGTTATTTATATCAATTCAGCTATCTAGATATGACTTACGTAATTTTTAATCGAATAGGAGGCAGTCAATCAATTTGTTCGGAAACTGGGAGCTGAAGTCACTTCTAATGAGGAAAGGTCACCTTAAGTGTGTATGAAAAAATACTGCCAGATGTTCTTTCAGAACAGTAGGGAATAATCCATCATTTCTATTTCAAAGTTGCTTAGTATGCCCTTATTTTAGGATTTATCTCATGCAAACAAATCATCTAAAAATTCTTCTGCTTGTCTCATTGGCATAAACACCTTCAACCACATATTGAAAGTGACTTCTTCATCTGTTTGCCTTGTAACTTATTAATCAGCACATACTGTTTAATACATAATTTTTAAAAAGATTTTATATTTGAGATATATTTTTTTCTTTTCAGAGAAGTGAGAAAATACCTTTGAGGTATTTTTTCTCCTTTGTATCTGCTGTACATACATATATTTTCTGTCAAGATACCAGGTAATAGACAAAACTTTGTAAAGGTCAGGGAAAATATCTTTTCGATACAATGAGACACTGAAATGCTGAACAGGGAACCCAATCCTGGAAGGTCACCATTGACTGTGAATAATTTAAAGAGTCAAAACCAGTACCTAGATTTGCTTTATTATTTTGCATTAGAATGATGGCCTTAGCCTGCAGTCCTGTCATCCAGATTTTTCTGATGTCCATTACCAATACTTCTTTCTTTTCCATGCTGAGATGTGGTTTCTTAGAGCTTACATTTTCAGCTCCTGGATTTGTGTTTCAAGGTTACTTCCTTGTGACTTGGAGCTTTGATGAGGAAGTTACAGCCTCTTTGTTTCCAGTATGCTTTCATGCATGATGTACCTCCTTCTATGCATGCCATATCTACTAAAGAAATTATAATTAACAAGTTGGCACCATCTGCATATGGCCTGTCAGGGCACCTGGACATTTGCTGAGTATTGATTCTTCTGCACAGTGTGAATTAATGGAAAGTTTTAAACCCTGAAGTCTCTTCTCTAACCTGCTGATTTACACAGCATTGCAGAGGGAGCATTATGAAAATAGAGATCTGAGTGAGTGACAAAGGAACTGAGCATGTGAGTTCTTGGTGTATATGCACAATTTGGGATAACTAAAGCTAAACAAGAATTGAGGAATGACTGTGAAGAGTAAAACACTTTTATATTGCTTGAAAACAGATGACTTCAGACACCATAAGGTTCCTCTCCTGTGACACCTTTCAAACAGCTCTCACAGGCTTGAGCTGGCACCAGCTGATGCTATAAAGATGCTATTCAGTCATCACTGGCCTTTTCTGGTTTTATTTATAGGGAGGAAAAAGAGGTCAGAGTGGCTAAAATGCGTAGTTGATATGTGTCTCAAAATGGTGAATATTCAAGAACACGTACTCCTCAATGTGACTACCTCTCTAGGCAAAAGAAAATTAAGGTGAGAGCAAAAAATCAAGAGTTGATATTGACTCTGAGTGATCTTAAGTTCAGTAGTTTCTAAAGTTCATCATCAGGTTCTTGTACCCTTCATATATATGTCCCTTCCAGCCTGAGATCCCAGGGTGGCGGTTCATACAGACTAGAACAGCTCCAGTTTTCCAAATCTTCAGTAGGTTTCCATTTGACTTTCGTGCACTTGGTTCTGACCTTACTTGTTACATTTCACCAGTAGCTGGCTGCTCCTTAGTCACTGTATCCACAGGGTTTCTGGAGATTTTGTAACTATTTAATAAATTATGAGATAATAGATATTTGAAATTATTTGGATCAGTGAGTAGAAGTTGTTTTGGGATCTCAGAGAATGACATACTCTGTGCCTGTGAGGAGCAGTGCAGGTTCTCTCTTCTGCTCCCTCCCGGGTTGCATCTGGAATAACAGCCTGCCGTGCTTTCCAACAGCTCCACAGCTGCTCAAGCAGTGGCCCAGGGCTGCACAGGGTGAGGCGAAGGAAGGCACCAGTGTCACAACTTTGGGGCTGAAGTGGGTGTTGTGAGACTGGGTCATAATGCTCCCAGGGCTCATGGAAAGAGAAGCAGTAATAGAGACAATAATCTCTGCACTCCAGAGAGTGTCTTTTCTAAGCCACAATCTGCTTCAGAAGCTTATTTCTGTATGCTAATAAAATGGAATTGCCTTTCTGAAAAGTGTCAATGTCAGCACAGCACGCAGACTTGTATACAGACTTTTATAGTGAAATAGGAGTTCATAACCTCTTTTGCTCTAGTAATTGCTGTTCTTAATTAATAAGTCTTTGTTATCTCCAAATTGAAGTAGTACTGTGAGCTGCTTCCTGCTTAGCTTTACTTAATTGTGCAGACATTTGAGTCAGCACTGGCTAACCTGGATGCCAAGTCCATATGCTAATGCCTTCCTCTGCTCTGGGGGACCCTTCGTTAGCAAGCTGCCCATGTAATGCTGAACACGTGGGAACGGCTGTGGGGTGTGAATATGCTGGCCCAGCAGACTTGTTTCGCTGCCAAAATGCCTCACAATCAGACATAATTTTTCAGTGTCACATTCCCTTTCAGGGAACTCTCCTGACACAGGCTTTTGTTTTCCTCTTTCTGAACAACCATGAGGTGCTCAGAGATCGGGAAGTAAAACGTGCCTGAGACTTGGGAGGGCTTTGTCTGGTTTGCCCACTGCCTCCCTTCCCTTCCAATGCCGAGGTAGCAGTGGCCTTGAAAGCAGCTATTTTTCCCACTTTCCTCCCCTTCTCATTAGCTTCACAGTGCCCTCTGAACATGTATTTTGGAGGATTATACTAGGAGGTATAGTACTGAAATATAGATAAATTTAGCTGGAAAAGAAATGCAAACCTCCCAAATTCTTTAGGTGCTATAGTTTGGTGTGCTAGCAGTACAGTGTCATGAGCGTGATTCCCTCAGACAAAGTCCAGCCCCTTGCCCTGTGACCTGTAATTCACAGTGGGGTGGGATCAAGGGGTTTTGCTGGGCCTGTCTGGGTACCAACCTGCACTTAGAGCAGTCTCAGACCCTGGGTGTGGCAGTGCAATGTGAGGCTGCCTCTGCTGGAGACTTGCAGTAGACCCATCGTACAAGCAATGTTTGCAGGTGGAGGGGGTATCTCAGGGTGTCAGCTGGGAGAGCTGGGAATAACTGAGCAAGAAGCAGCCGTTCAAGAAACAGAAGCTCAAGTGTAAACTCAGCATTCTGATGTTGTTGTGGAACTGAAGAAACCCAAAAACTTGTCCAGCCTTTCCGGCCCTACCAGTTGGCCTTATAGGAGGTGTTACCTCTACCTTCAAACTTTTTGGGCATTGCATTTTCCCTGCAAAGAGCTACACAGTCAGAGGTTGTGGGCCAAGTTTACTGAAAGGAATGGCACTTCCTAGCATCATTGGTTCACTGGCATAGTGGGCTTGATCCAGTCATGTTTCTTCAAACCCCCTCAGGTGGGAGGACAGAGCAGAGATATCTTCCCAGCAAGGGGTCAGAGAAGCTCAGCATAGTAAAAAGACCAAATGAATGTGTTTTCTATGCACTTACTGGTCTCACTTCCCTCTCAGCACAGCTCACTCTTATGGCTGCAGCGGGCAGTTGTAGGATAACAGCAGACTCCCCAGGGTCCTTGGTTATTGTTGCATATATGGAGCTCTAGACTTGTATAAAAAGCAGTGAACAAATGTGACATGAAAAAGTGAAAGGTGAGAATAGAGCATTTGTTGTATTGAATCACACCACCCATCATCACTTTTGCTGTCTTTTGTCTGCTCTGATTTTGTGGAGAGAATTTTAAACCTGTCTCTCAGTGTTCCTGTGACATTTTACTCACCCACAGTTTTCTTGCCTTGGTGTGGGGTTCTACTACGGTGAAGCTTGCAGGAGCTTTCCTTCCCTTCGGAGTTCATACCCATCTTTATTTTTTCCCCCCACTGTGACGATGGAACAGCATCCACTGCTGGTGCTGTACTCTGGTTAGGCAGAATTTGGATTCTGTCAGAAAAAAAAAAAAAAAGAAAAAAAAAAAGAAAAAGGGTGTGGGAGCTTTTCTTTACTTACTGGGGGACTCGGCAACATTATAAGGCTTGGGCTTCATTACAGCAGAGGATAGGACTCAGTATTTTAAAACTAAGCAGAGTCCATAGTCCTTTTACAATCATGGATGATTGCACATTGTGCTCTTAGCAGTTTATTCGTCTAATGTTTCACTTGCTTTCACATTTCTGAATGATGAGTTCTGCATCCCCAATAGGCCGGGGAAGTCCTGGAAACAGGCTTAGTATTGCATATGGTTGGAAACTTCTGGGCAGATGTTTTTCTTTAGAGAAGTGCTTGTTCATTGAAACTGAATGGTGCTGGGGACATGGATTTAGATTTTTGGGGATTTTTTCACTAGTACTTTGCTGCAGATTATACTATTATATAACTCTAATTTTAGTTGGTACAAGACAAAAGGCAGAATTTTAAAAAAGAGGAAAACAAGAATGAAATTATTTGATTTACTGGATTTTTAATGCTCTTTTGTGGAAAATTCCAGTTTTTCAGTCCACTCTGGAATGAAGCCATTTTTGCAACAGCAAGCTCACGTGAGAGGCATTTTGAAATTGGCCAGTGTTGTGTGCTGGTCTGTATTGCTTGTCCACCTCTTTCCAGCTGGCTGTGCTGTGCAGCTTTTGCTGTGGTCAGTGGTGTGACCTGTCAGGAAGCACTAGAAAGGTTGTCTAAGTATCAGTCTGGAGAAAAGACTGTGGCAGCAGTGAGCAACTTTTGCTGAAGCCAGGCAGAAAAGATGCCTGGATAATGGAACAAAGATGGATGGCTTTGGAAAGTCTGAGGGGAGAGTTTCAATAACTTTATTTATCATTTGTGTGGCAGAGTCCTCTGCAAAAAAGAGAGGAAACAATGAGAGTCCTAGGAAAAGAAAGCGGAAGATGGGAAAGAAAAAAAAAGGAAAAAGTTGATGGAATTTTCATATTAAAAAAAAAAAATAGTAGCAAAAGTACTGAAAAGTTTGTTAGAGGATGAAAAGGGAAAAAAAGTGAAGGTAATGGAGCAGAAGATGACTCCATGTGTCTTAAACATGCTGAGAGAAAAACCAGGATGCCTGTGACTGAGAAGCCACAGACACTGAAATTATAGACAAAAGTGAGGAGAAAAAGGAAAGAAGATTATTGAGCGAGGCAAAACCCCAAGAATATGGTGAGGTTCCCCTTCCTAGTAATGTTGTGGAAACAAACAGTGGTTCTGGGTATGAGGTGCTATTTTCTTTGTATTGAGAGAATGATAAGGACCCTGACTTTTGGTACATTTTCCCATCTACTTCAATGTCTTGAGAGGCATGATATTGCCCTGAAGTCTGGTAACAGGAACAGGTTATGCTGAGAAGTTCTATCACTTTTAATTTATCTGGCCACCATAAATGTCACAAGGAAGGAGTATCTTGCAATTAGTCTTTAATTATATGATTAGTTAATAGGGTTTCCTATTAAACACCATGTAACTACGTGGAGATTACCATGTAATTACCTTTAGAGGATCCAAAACTAATTAGCATATAACCTGTATTCTTGCCTTGTGGTTCTGAAGGCTATAATCTTGTAATGATATGGTACTCACTGTGTTGTCAGCCTGCCACTACACGCTAATTTCCATGTAGTTAAACGCACAGTAGTTTTCACACAAGTAGTGTTTGTGTTCTGTTACCAATTGTCCCATAAACTTGGGCCCCTGTTGGTGCTGACAATGACTTAAACCAATTACATTTTCAAATTGCCTATGTGAAAGTCTTTTGTTATACCCTTTACTTGCTGCTGTGCTGTAAACTCAGCTGGATGTGAACAGTAAAAGAAATCTTGAGGCAGGAAACTTGATTAGCTTCCTTCATTTGCTTCACCAAGTCCAGTGCAAAATGCACATGTCCGTGTTACTGACGTTTACTGTTCGTTTGTGGGAAGCACTGGCATCTGGATAGTGAAGGCTGCAGGTAGATCAGGAGTTCAATAATCATGATAAAATAATGTGCACCTTAAAAATAAGCATCCCTGCCCAAGTTTAAGTGGAAGTAAATTCCTTCTGTGTTGTTTCACTTTTAAAGTTCAGCTGAACTACTGGTGAGCAGTAAACAGAGGCTAGGTTTTGTCTTTTACCAGACAAATAAAAATATTTATAAAATAATGGCTCTATGATTTTGCATAGATAAGAGCACATAAAGTGTGTTTATCTGCAGTCTATTCTTTGCTATTCAGTTTCTAATGAAGAGCTTGATCATACCTCTTGACTGGGATAGGACAGGATGACCACTATAAATAGACTTCGGATGATTTTTTCCATTTTCTTTTTCTTTTCCTATCTCTTTTCTCAACATCTACCTTTCTGAAATGCATTCCATATGTTTTAAAGTTTTCCTTGAACCTGGAGTAACCTCAAACACATAAATCAACTCTGTTGTCCCCCCCATTCCTCCTCTCCTTTTGCTCAGAGGGCCTTGCTAAGCCCTTCAAGGAGGATATGGAAGACACTGACATTTGAAGTGATGGCTAAGTCATACTGGCAAGGTGGGCTGCTTGTAGTTTGGGTCTGATTAATTCTATTGTCCAAAAGTTTGTGCCCTGTTAGAGTTCTGTCACCTGTGGGCGCAATAAATTCACGTTCCCATGTTCAGGCTGCCCAGAGAATTATTCAGCAGGAAGAGACCCGAGGTGAAACCAGATTGTTGCAGGTCTCACTTTGTGAGACCCAGTCTTTGTGTCCCTCACTCTGACAGTGACATTCTGGTGGGTTTGAATGTGGAAGTTGTTTCCCAGCTAGTTCTGAACCTGTCTTCCAATAGTTTCATCTAGACTGTATTCCCCTAGCCTATTTGTGCTACAGAATGTCATGAGAGACAATGTCAAAAGCCTTAATAAGTCAAGATGATGTGCACTTATTCTTTTCTATTGCCATGTCTACTTCTTTGACAAAGAAGGAAATTACAATACCTTGACATGACTTGTTCTTGGCAAATCCATTGTTGGCTTTTTCTCATATCTTTCTCTCTCTCTCCCTCTCCCTCTTCTAAGATCTTTGAAGTAGTTTGTTTATTTGCTGCTTTTCCTGACTTCTTTAAAAAGGTTATCCTCCTGAAACCATCTCAGAGATTTTTTTTTTATATATTACATCATTCACCTTTATAAAATTCATTATGTCTCCCTATCAGCCCTTTTTGGTGTGTATCTGTGCAGTGTCTAAGAAACAAAATCCTGCTGCAGCTGCAGTATTTACACAGATTGGTCTGAAATTCCCTAGCTCCTCCATTCACCTCTTTTATATAAGAGCATGATATTGCTCTTTTTCCCTTTTCCTAGACTTCATTATTTGATATTAATGAGCTCTGAGAGAGAACTGCTAATGCTCGTGACAGTTTCACCTACTCCTTCAAGTATCCTGTGATGAAATTAACCTGACGAGCTAAACTGAAAACATCCAGCTCCTCTCTGGTGTCTTTTTTGCTCTTCCAGGCAGCTGTATTAACCCATCTCTTGTTGGAAATACTAGTGTTAGCAAACTGATTACATTAATTCAAGTCTTTGGCCTCTTACATATCTACTGACAGTTTTCTGTGCTATGACCAGCAAACCAACTCTTGCCTTGGTCTTTTCGCTGATAACCTATTTATAGAAATACATTCTTCTTGCCCAGGTTGTTTCTTCCTAATTGTATCTCATCCAGGCCATTTCTGATTTTGCTCCACCTTTATTTTAGATCCATTCTTCTGTGCCCTAACTTCACACTTTGGAGTATGCTTCATTCTTGTCTTGAGAACAGTGAAGAGCTTGTGATACAGAGATATGAGGAGATGATTACATACATAGTCATAAATACATGACTACACAGGAATT
Source organism: Regulus satrapa (assembly GCA_013396955.1). Taxonomy (NCBI): domain Eukaryota; kingdom Metazoa; phylum Chordata; class Aves; order Passeriformes; family Regulidae; genus Regulus; species Regulus satrapa. The sequence continues at coordinate 225,834 of VWZN01020027.1, read as the reverse complement.
CAGATGCACCAAGTGGACACAAGTTGAGGAGAACCAGAGTTAGAGAAAATTTTCCTGAGCTATGTGTGATCTCCACAGTGGTGTGGTCTTTTTTTATGCAGTGGTTAAAGTCCAGCTTTGCTGCATTTTGTTACTTGGGACCGATGATGTAATTTATAATTTCAAAGGAGACTTCTAGGAACTGAGATCAGGGAGCAACTACTGCAAAACAGAACACTCTCTCACTGTGCAGGAAAGCTGTGGGATAAACTTTTGGAGGCATCTTTTATCTTCCAGATTGTATCAGCCTTCATTTTTCTCTGTCATTCTTCTCCTTCTCACTTTTCATTTTTCTTGTCTATCTTGAGATGTCAGAAAACAGTGAAAATCCATGTGGAAACAGAGAAAGCCCAGCAAAGGTAGAAAGTGTCAGAAGTCAGCAGGTGCTCTCAGCTGCAGGGTGTGTTAGCAGGCTGAGAGGGAGCCACTGCCTGTGAGGTTATTGTGGTGGCACTGGAGTCAGTGGTGCAGCTGGGATTCTTATTACCAGAGGACTGGAAGCTGCACTAGTGACGAGGTCTGCTGTGAAGTCCTCCTTGGCATTTTGGGTGATATTAGGAGCACAGCAGGACATCGTTTAGCACCAGAATCTTGTATGCCTATACTAATTTTAGGGGCACAAATGAGGAGAGGAGCTTTGGCAACTCAGTTGCTTCTGTTTACTTGAAATCTCTGAAAGTGACAGACCTGTGGGCTCTTTACCAACACTGCAAAAAGAATAAGTTTCTTTACCTGTGGATATACTTATGCTACTTTGAAATAAATGATCCGTAATGAAGCTGTTTTCTTCTGGGGTGCCTGAAATCTGGTATTTGATGAGAAGGCGAGTATAGCATTGTCCATCTTTGTCTACTTTCTGGTCTGTGAAGAACTAAATAACTTGGGGAACATGTTGTGCAGCCTGTGCTGGCTCTGAACCAGAAACAGCTTTGTATGTTTGATAATGAGATCAATGCCATTGGGGGCAGACTCAGTGCTCACTCTCAAGTTTAGTGCATGATGTTTTGTGCTGTCTGCCAATAAAAGATTTCTGCAGTACTCAAAGTCTGGCTGCCTGGAACTTTTTTTTTTTTTTTTTAAATTGTTAATTTTTCTCCTGTAATGGAAAACTCTAGTGTTTTAAGAGGATACTGCTCTGGGTGGTGAGTATACACATAGTTGTTTAGACTCTTAAATGCAGGAGAGGGAGTCGTCTGTGGGATGTTAAGTTCAGATCTGGGAACAGGTGCACTCTCTTTCTGAAGGAGTAATGAGGATATTCAAAGAATAATATCCTAAAATGACAGAAGTTTAGTAGCTGACAGAACAGGTGGAGTTCACTTTTGGGGAGCATATGAAATGTATTGGTGGCATTCAAAGTTTGTTTTCTTTAAACTTCCTATCCTCACAAGAACTCTGTTACTTTTACCTGTTCTGAGTGGAGCTGGAGGGAACATCCTGACCAAGTCACAGCACTGGTATTTTACTGAGCTCTTAACTGGAGCTGTGCAGTGTCCTAGTGACCCTGCACTGGTGCTGAGCTGAAGAGCTGTCCTGGCCTTAGTTCTTCTCCCCTGCCTAAAGGCAGAGTCATTTGGCTGTGTGACTGAGACTGGTTCCTGGGATGGCAAATACATGGAGGGTAGACTCTGTGCTTCCAGATTTTGGTAGTTCTGCTCCTGGATTTCAGACTTTCATATGGGACTGGATACCTTGGCTTACCTCCTTCTGAATGGGGTGCTGTGATCTTGATAACACGGCAGGGGTGCCTTTTGAAAATTGATCTTGAATTGTCCCAAAGAAAAAGTTATTTAACATGTTTTAATTTAATTTGGATTTTTAGCTTTTTAGTCACCTATAGTAACCTTTTTCTCCTCTCTCTTATAAAATGTAGATTTTAAGAATGCATTTTTTCCATCCATCTTTCTGAGTCTCAGTTGAGAGCAAAATAGAGTTTCCCATCAGCAGCTGTGCATGAAGAAGTTTTCTGAGGAACCACTCTGCTGTTTTCCAAACATTTTCTTATTTCTTTTTCTGATGCAGTAACTCATTAGACACAAAATCACCCCAAGCACTGTGGTGTGTTTAAACTGTATGGTTATCTTTCCACAGTTGGAATAAACAAGCATAATTTGTTTAGAAACTTCTATTACCCTCTACTGTTCTCCATTGTAACTCTCTTGAAATACTCACCCCGCAGATGTTAAAAAGGTTGGTATCAAAATCATCAGCCCTGTTATGGAAATGTTACTAAATTATGTCATACTTATTTAAAAAGATCCATGATTTAAGTAATAATAAGTCTTTCACCTCTCAAATTACTTCTGAAATAACTTATGTGGGGGGAAAAAAAAAAAAAAAAGAAAAAGGTGAGTCCTAACAAAAAAGAAAGGCTAAATGAATTCCAGATATATAAAATGGTATTTGTGCTTCTCAAACCAAAATTGACAGGAGATCGTTATGAATTGTACTCTGACCATAGCTATTCATGGACAGTGTAAGACTTGGCAATGGGAAAGGCACTACTTGTGCATGATTCATGGTTTATGTTCACATGGCATTACCTCAGTCTGCTATCGTACACAGCTATGGGCAAACAAATAATCACTAGCACCATTATTACATTTTAACATAGTTGGCACAGTGCTTGAAGGTGTACAGACACGATATAATGTATTTTTCTAAACTGTAGTGGGATGAACATGTGTCTTGCCAGCCTTTGTTACAGATACTTCACAGACTGAGTATTCCAAAACCATTACAGTGTCTCAGATACTGAGACAATTGTTTCTCTTTTTTTTGAGCAAAGGAAATTTAAGTCTTCATTCAACTTGCTGGTTACATGAAGTTGCTAAAGTACCATTATTTCTGTCTCTGGATTTTTGCTTTTATATGTTCCATGGTCCTGTCCTTAAGCTAAGCTCACAGTCATAAAAAAAGACAATGAATCTGGTCCTCAATAATTCTGAATTAATTTCTGAATCTTTGCTGTTTCTATAATGTGCATTTGATAGAAACAAAGGTAGTGCTACTGCCTATATTAGAGATTCAATTTCACGTGGACACTTGGACTGTTTCTACTTCTGAATCTGCTACATTATATGCCAAGGCAGGAAAAATGTGCTCTGCATCGATGATATCCTTTGCATAACAAAATTAAGAAAACTGGCCAAAATTATATTCATGATCACTAAATAAAGATCAAATTCATGATAGAACACAGATGAAAGGGGAAAAAGTTGCAAAATAACAGATGAAGAGAAATACTTTTTCACCAAGGTGCCATGTGATTTTGGGACTCTTAACAAAAAGTGCAAAAATATTTAAGAAGGGGATTAAACATACAAATGAATTTCAAGCAGCCTACATTGCTTGATGAGGTTGACTGACAGAGCATTATGGTAACAGAGCACTATATATAAAACCAAGTATTTGTGCTCCTGTATTTGACCAGAGTTTTAACAGCTTGAATGAAAATAGATTACTTTTTCTTTACCTCTCAAAAAGCTGTGTATTTAATCTAAGCTAATCTTTTAAACATAGTGTGTAGTGTCACAGGAGAAGGAGAGACAAGGAACTATTTCCTTAGAATGTTAAAGCTTTGGTTTGGCAATGAGCTCTCTATCTGCAGCAGACAGATACTCCATCAGGTCTGGACTGCAGGAGCTCTGCTGCTCATGCAGAGCTTGGGTAGCTGACACTGCCTGTGAGCGACGATGCTGCGTTCAGACTGTGGGCCAGGGCAGGGACAGAACGAAACCACACAGAGCTCCTTCAGGACTGGGACATGAATATGATCTATAGTGATTACTCTTCTAATATCATCTGTGTCTAGACAGATGAGTATGCTCTTGTTAGCTGATGAGTTGTGTTAATGGTATTGGTAGCGATGTGTCTTCAGACAACCATTTGCTTCCTCTGAGAACCGCATTTATGATATTCCACAAAGACTGTACACAATTCAATAGATGTTGAAGAGCCTCTGAATGTTTTTTTTTTCCACAGTCTTGATGTTTTATTTTAAATAGCATGTCATTTACAAGACTCCCAAAGACAGATAGCTTTCCCTGCTAGCTCGCAGTCACTCTGCAATTATATAGAACAGACGTTGAAATGATGATGGTGGCGTCTCACTGCTACATTTTGCTGCTGCTGTGATCTAATGTATTTCAGCAACAAGCTATTCCCCCTGCATTTTGTATTCATCAGATGTCGACATTAACACACTGTCACTTCTAGCAGCTATATTCTCTTTTTTTCAAACTTGTAAAATGTTTTCTAACCTAGAAAAAGTGTCACCATACAACAGTAACTGTAAAGGTGGAAGTTGTCCGATGCAAAAGTGACGCCTTACCTTTTAAAATCTTATTCTGAGTCTTAAGATACATGTAATGGCCTTTATGGAGTTAAGTGTACAGGACCAAATTTCTCATGCTGTAAACTTATTATTGTTAACTTGTTCTCTGTACGCATCTGCTTTTGACGAAAACACTGATGTGATGTGCACAGTGACATTTGTAGCTACTGGTTTAGTTTGGTTTCTTGATGATGGTCGAAAAACACCTGTTGAGGTTCTGTCCATCCTTGATCACAAAGCAGAAGAAAAAGAAGGTTATTTACACCAGATTTTGTTCACAGACAACATCACACTCATGCTACTGAAAAATTCTCAGTGAGGTTCCAGCTTTTCCTAAGTATACTGCACCTCCCTGGGGGATGTGTGCTTGTTTACTTCACTGAGGTATCACCTATCCTTAGAGAAGCTCACAGTTTACACAGTACATTCTGTATCTCCTATTTTATCTCTGTGATATAAAATTCTGTCAGGTTAGTTTTTATAATGGAACAAAACAAGGAGTTCTACAAAACAAAGGAGAAGTATTTGTTTGGTTTTCATCCCCATTGCTGTAAATCAAGAGATCAAAGAAGTATTGAAAGCACAGCACACTGAAACAGTGAGTAGAGAAAGTTTCCTCAGTTTGAGTAGGATATTAATATATGTGGAAGAGTCTGAAAAAAAGATGAACTTTTTCTTTACCTCTTATCTATTTATTTTTCTCTACATATTTGGTTTACAAACACATATTGCAATGAAAGTTCTTTTCACACATCCTACTGGTTGAAGATTTAATTTCTTGTATATATCTAAAAATACATAGAAAGATAAGGAAAAAAAAATCTGCATGCAGCAACTTACCACCATGTGAGGACTTCCTCTGCATATGCTCAGTTTTAAAACTGCATCAGCAACAAAAAAACTGCACACACAGCCTTTACTACTGACCTGCACTAACTCTTCACTCACCAGACAAAACTCCCCACTGGAATTTTTTCCCTCCGCTAGTTTATACCAAGGCTGCACCTTTGTGCTCTGTACACAGCTGAAGAATCTTCAAGATCAAAGCCTCATGCCTGAGCATAATCTTGTTCCTGACATGTCATGCCAGGCCCTTTTCACTGTGAGCACTTTGATGCAGCAAGAGTCAGGAAAAATAACAAACCAAGAACAAACGAAGAGAGGAAGGAGGCAATGCAATGTGTTCTCAAGGCTCTAGGCTTCTGCATTAAATATGTGCAAACTCCCTGTTTGGATAGGTTTCTCTTCATTACTATTGTTTTTCCCAGTTTCTGTTTCCACTGTCATGTCTGTAGACTTCATTCTTATGTCCTTGTAAGGTGAAAACATAAAGGATCCAGGATGAGAGCAAGAGACTATTTCCAGCCATTCCCAGTGTAGAAGGAATGGTGCAACGTTCCTCGGTTCAGCCAAATCTGCCCCTGGCAATCAGTAAATGGAAATGTAGTGCACGATATTATGGAGTATCCATACAGTACCATCCTGGGAGGTTTGCAACAAGCTTGGAAACTCTATGCTGCCCTTCTGTGGAGCTCTTCTCTGTTCAGGAGGGGCTGTTCTCAGTGACCAATGCTCAGTTCTGAGTCTCCTAAGGAACCGTCAACATATTTTGTTCTGCCAGAAGGGGCCAAGACACAAGGCTGAGAGTGAATATCAGAGATGTGGAAACTCAGAAGAACCACTAGGACTTCTGAAAAGGTAAGCAAGGTTCCCAAACAGAAAATTAATGAGTGCACAGGGAAAAAAAACCCCCTTTGTGAACCTTATTTGGACACCAAAAAATTTCAGTAATGCCAGGAAATGGGAGAAAAAATAATCCCCTTGGAAGTCACTGAGGAGCAATACAGAAAAGTACAATGCTGATATAATTACTATTTCAAACGTGACTTCTGCCAGGAGTCAGAAAAAAGCTTTCTTCTTTTTTCCTCCTGGTAGAACAGGACTGCTACTACCCTGGCTAGGAGTTACATTGAAATACCATGTTCCACTCAAAGTCTTTTCACCTGAAGAAGATGGCAGTTCTGTGCAGGAAGTCTCCTTGGTTTCCTCTCTGTGAGGGAAAAAAAACCAAATGGTTGCAAAGAGAAGAAGGTTTTTTCATTAGAGTCAGGGCATGGTCCCCCTTCAGGTCACTGCTGGGAATCTGTTTGTGCAGCTGCAGCCAGAGCACCTCAGAAGGTATCAAAGTACAGCAGAAGACAATTGCCCAATTTCAGTGTAGTCCTGCAGCTTCTGACCCTGGGCTCAGCTGCGCCCTGAGGTGCTGTGTGTGTTGTCAGGCTTTCAGCTGCAGACACCAAGGCTGAAAAGGTTTTGAGTTTTGAGTCTGTGGTGTGTCAAACACATTTCTTTATGCAGGTCCTGCAGGTGTCTGGGCATCCAAATTAATCCAGAAGAAAAATGGCTTGGTGTTAAGTAGATATAAGATCTCTTTTTGCCTTGACCTTTACCTAGGGGAAAGTCCTATTAAATTCAGTAAACATTTGCATAAGCTGAGATTTTAGGAATGAATAAGAATATGGAACAAAATTGCTTTTCTGTGATTATTTATGGCAGCACTTTTTATATACTAGACTAGTTATAAACCCGTAGAGATGACAGTGAGTTCACTGGATGAAAATAAACCCCACTGAATTGCATTTAGAGAGACATACAATAACCTAAAAAGTACTCCACTTCAAAGTTGTCATCTGTACTTGTTTCTCCCGGCTGTAAGGATCTCCCAGCCCATAACCAGCAAGCTCACAGCCAGTAGGAAATACAGAGATTTTCTTCCTCCTTAGAATCAATGCGTTCTTTACCATGAGTTACTTTCAGTAGCTGGTTTTATCAAATTTGTTGAGGCTCACAGCTGTTGTGTGTTCTTACAGCTTCCCTTGTATCTTGTCTTTCTTTATGTTGGTTGCTGTGATTACTTAAACTATCTTTAATTACCTTTTAATTAGCTATCAGCAGATGTTTTAAGGTGCCTATAAGCAGGTTTCACTTACTGGTTTTTGCATAATGCAAGAACTAGTATGTGTCAGGTGTTGTTTCTCTAGCACAGTTGTACTACTTCCCCTTTACTATCATCTTTGCTTTTATCAGTAAAAATTATTTTGATAATTTCTTTGCCAGATAAGCAGAAGATTCCCCTTCTGAGCCCCATATGATATTACTGGATATAGGCAATGCTAACCCTCCACTTTTACTTTCATTATTTTAATAAGAGGTTTTCTTTTCTCATATCAACAGGGATAAGTGCTGATAACAGACAAATAGAGCATGGGTTGAATTCCACAAGTGACATTAATGTTTGTATTTTTACAAATGTTGCCTGTAGCAATTGCACTTAAACTCCCTATCTTTTTCCACCTTCAATCATTAGGCAGTGTCACCTGTGAGACTGGAATTCACTAAAATAATATGACACTAATCCAAGTGCCCTTCATCTATTATTCTCTCATCTGCAAGTTCTCTCCCCTTGGACATACCAATTCTTCAAGTACTGGCCCAATAGCAGGACTTATTACCTGCATCAGCAATTAGAAAACAAACACAAAACTCATAAGAAACAACCCCATAATGGGCTGCCATGAGAAGATCTAAATGTGAAAGCTGCTAATCACACTGTGCTCTTAATGAGGTGTTTGCAACCTGTGATTTGGAAAACATTGTATTTGCAATGTTAACCATTAGTTGGTCACTGGAAAAAGCTGGCATCCTTTAAGATGTCACATTATCCTAGAGGATATCCTATCGTAAAAAAACCTATGGGTATGTACTTCTGGCTGGAAAACATGCTAAGGAATTGATTCAAGCCAACCAAATCAATCCATTTAAAACTCTCAGAGACTTCTGAATAAAGATCTAACACCCACACAATGTGGATCATCCTCAAAAGTCTTCATTCTGTGCCATAAAAATTCAGGGAAGTTTTCTCTACTGTCTCTCATGGAAACAGGCTCAAACACGTTATCTTGCCTACAGTGACGGCAGCATCAAAACTGGCAGACTTTATGTTCATTGCAAGAACATAATTGTCAACTGTTTGATATCTGAGAAAGCTGAGCAGAGAACGTTCTCCATTGTTATACATAATAAAAAGTAAGAAACAAAAAAATTTTTCATAGACTTTGAATTAAAAAAATATTAAAAGCTCTTAATTCAGGAGAAACTCACACAGATATACTTTGACTAAAAGTTAGAAATAACTAGTATAAATACTTTTTAAAGGTCAATACATTTAGCCAATATATATTCTCAAAATTGTTTTTCTAATTTGAAGCAGGTGTAACTTGTATAAATGTAAAATGATTTGTGAAATAAACACAAGATGGTTTTCCTACAGATGGTGATTGTAGATGCCACTGAATAGAAAAGACTCAAATGAGTTTTCTTTGTAGATAAAATTCTGTTTTGTAATAATATGTAATTTAAAAATGGTATGCTCATATAATAATGAAGTAGTCACGGAGCTATCAGAGATTTTTCTTGATGTTCTTCAGAACCATATCTTAGATGAAACCTTGTCTTTAAGGGCAAAGATAAGGAAGTTAAAGCCAAACCTCTAATACAGATTGCCTCTGGAACAATGCTTTACATGCCCCTTTTTCTTTTTGCATGCTTGTACTGCTTGTAGCAGGTGAGGGAAAGAACAATGTGAAATATTACAGCCTGTGACTGGTAATTGTGTGCACATGGTCTGCGTCCGGTCATATTTCCATTATAAGAGGGATTGCAAGTCTTGGTGCCAAAGCATTGACTCTACACATCGCAGCAAGGTTATGTTAACTTGATTGATCTGATTTGATGAGCTGCATTAATAGTACAAGCTTCTGGAATTCATTTGCATTAGATAGATATAACAGGGAGAGCAAAAAGTCACAGTAAGAAACATTTTTCAGTATAAGGAAAGGAGTATGTGAGCACACAAATCAGTAGGGTCACTGGGAACTGCCTTTCTGGGGAATTTTGGCCATCTACTTCGGAAGATGATCCGAGTTAAATACATAAGAAAAGTGATGAGGTGCAAAGGCTGCGTGCGAATAATATCCATTTCCCTAATGAATTGCCCACTATCAGTCCTGGAATGTGTTAACTGCACAAGCTGTAACAGAAACAAGAGAAACTTCTTTTTTTCCGTGATGTGCAGAGCTGCCAAACTTATTATCATATCACAGACATTCCCCACGAGTTGTGTATATCCTGCATGCTTGCGCTTTCTTATCACTGAACATTAGAGTCTATATTGCACTACATATTGCTCAGCTGCTTCCCTTTCATGGAGGCTCATTTATCATGGATTTCAGCTTGTGCAAGGATGAGATTAACAGCCTTCTAGTTGCTGCCTGATTCACTCCTACTTTCCATAGCTTCTCAGTATAGTCTGCTGTATTTGTTCTTAATAGATGTATTAATTATACTTAATCACCTTGTTCAACTGGGAGAAATACAGGATTCCGTGACCAGACATCTTTGATATCTGTTCTCCAGGAAAGCCAAACACTATAGGAAAATGGTCCCCACTCCCCATCTTCAATGATACTGTCCCATTTCTCCTATACCATCCTTTCCCAAAGCTGTGTATCTTTAAATTTTCCTCAGTGTGTTTTCTGTATGCAGTTGGGTTTTGGTCACTGCTTTGTCAGGCACAGACCTCTCTCTTTCTAAGCTTCTAACTTTCTATCCTTCACTTGTTTTCCTGATGCAGCCTAAGTAATTCAGTTAATCGTTATTTGACCCACAGCTGCACACTGTGGTAATACTGAAGTAGGAATGAACATATTTGGAACATTCACTCTATGCACATTTTAAATCCACCTAAGCAAAATGTAGAACACTGTTTGTTCCTCTAATATGTTGATGAAGAACAGTAAACTGAGCCAACGGGGGTAAAATTTCTCTGAAATTGTTACTTTGTCCAGAGGCTTTCCTTTTCTCAAAGGATTTTAATACTGCACTGCCATGATGTTGCTGCCAAATATAAGACTTTCAGCATCAAAGCTGAAAGAGAAATATTCCAAGGTAGAATCCAAGTTTTTCCTTGCTATGCATGTTTGTTGTTTGATCTATTGCTATTTCTCTGAGAGAGCAGCCAGGGGATAAAATGAAGAGCATCTTCCTTCAGTGGTGCAAAAAAGCCTGTATTTCAGCAATAGAGGTCTGTCTCCTGGCAGGCACTGCCTAGAGCTTTACTCTTGTGGTGCACTTTGTTTCGCTTTCTATTCTTAAGCTCTATGAGGCTCTTCCCTGGAACCAGTGCCTCAAGACTCTTCCCTTCTGGACACTGCTTCTGCCCTCCCCCACACTTACTGCTTGTTGAACTCTGCCAGTTCCTGTTTTAAGAAGGCAATGTTCTCGAGAGCTGACAAAAATATAATTTGCAGGGGTATTTCATTGAGTTACCCGGCTTTCCAAGGGTCAGGGTAACAGCCTGCAACAATGTGGCCTGCAAAGAAAAAAAAAAAAAAAAAGAAGGTCAATAAGTTGCTTTTCAAAATCAGTAATGCACAAATAGCAAGTCACGCTCCTCTGCCTTGCTTCTGCTCTGTCTCTAAAACTTTGAGTTCCCATCTGTCAGTATTTTCTCTGGGACATCTTGTGTCTCAATGTAATCTTCTGTGCCATTTTCTTTGACAACATTCACCAGAAGTGTCTTCAGCAATTAAGGCAACTTGAGGTGAACAAGATCTCCTCTATTTTATTCACACTTCATGTTCTTTGTAGAAATCTCTGGTTTTCTTTTTTCATAAAAAAAGACTTACGCTGCAAACAGCAGATAGCCATAAGCCTATTTCAGTCATGTCCATGTTTTGCCTGGATGTCAGATAATCAGTTTAATAAAGCCCAAGATGTTAACTTCAATACAATTTAAATGCCTAAACCCAAAATGTTTCTCTTAAAATCCTGACCTTCAGTATTAATATATTTTAACCTTGTAGGCTAGTTATTCACTTGCATAAGAGCCTTTAAAAGTCATAAATCTGGAACAACTAAAGACATTGTTATGTCCATAGGTCTGGGATTAGGACTGTGGCAGAGTGAGCTTTTTAACGCCCTGCATCCATTCCCATCATCTTTTGAAACACACTGTCTGAGCAAACATATGGTTAAAAGAACAATGCAAGCCAGGGCCATGCTTCTATTTCAAAACCTTCAGGGCATATTGCATGGACTGCAGTTACCTTGTAGTTGTGTTCTTTAACTCTCAGCTACTGGTTCCTGGCCTTTAGCTGAGAAGCATTTTGGGTTGACTGGATTAGTCCTCCTGGCCTCCTCCACTGCCAGGTCAGACAGATTAGGTTAAGTAACCGTTTTGGTAATGGTTAAACTTTGTAGTGAAATGTATTAAAGTGTTTTCCTGCATTCATCTTCTGCTTCTCATCACTTTGAAACACTAGGAATTTACTGTCTGGAGCAGCTGTGACATATTTTCTTCTTGAACTGCTACAGCTGTTTCCCAAGCAGACTTGGGAGCTTGGCACTGACACCCTGTACTTTTCCATTCATACTGCCTTTGAAGAGAAGGTCAGACTCTCTTAATAAAGGCCTCTAGCCCTCTGAGGGCTGAAGGACTTCCTTGCCTAGTGGAGAAAAGGCATCCTGCCTTAGCTGCATGGCTGAGCAACAGGTGTAATTTTTTGAGGATCTGGTCTCAATCCCAGGTCCTAAATACTGATGTGCAGACCAGAGTTGCTTCTGGCTTAAGTCACTTGATGTCATCTCTTCTTGCCATTTCACTGGGATAAAATGCAAGCATCTTCTTTGGTAAAACCAGCTCTGGGAAACAGTCACAGTCTGTGCAAGCACCGGGAAAATGATGGAACTGGCTCCGAGAACAACCGTGACCATTTCTGTGCCTGATGGATCGCAGCCATAACCTTGCAGAGTTCTGCTCATAAACCAGTGGGGTGGCTGGGAGTGGGTGTACATCACGAGGAGCTGTGTTTTATACCTGGTGCCTGTGCTCAGCATGGTTTGCACAGGGGAATTTTGCCAATAGCTCCCTGAAAACTCCCCAGGAACGTGCTCAGGAAATGGAGCAGTACAATGATGGCCAGAAGGACACGGGTGACTTTGGCACAACAGCCCTGGATGCACTACAGAGGAATATCTGAGTCTGCTGCAGCCTTTTCGTGTGAATAATTGATTCTCTCTGTCACCCCTTCTAACCCAGGAGAGGCAAGAAATGCTGGAGGAGACTAATATTACTAAGCCTTTTACAAAAATAAAAGAGGGTGGCTAATAATTACCTCAGTCTCAGCTTAGATGTAAAATAACAGTAATCAAATGGGCTAGAGATAGAATTAAGTGCTGTGCCTGAAAAGCAACAATCTGTAAAGAGTAACAGGGGCTTTGTACCATCATCATAATCAAGTTGAATGAATGCACATTAGCCATCACATTGATGTTAATAAGAAGTGAATTTTTTTTTTCTGGATGTGGATTAACAAGAGAACCCTATGCATTAGTAGTAGTGGAAGTACTTTGTCTAAACCAAAGAAAATCAGAAACTGTTGTTCTCTAGCACCCTTCCTCATGAAGAAACTCAGCTGCAAAGATTTTTCAACCAGCATGAGGCAAGGCTGCATGTAGGGCAGATCCCAGCATTATCCAGCCCTCTAGCAGCATTTGCAGACTGACACAGCAGCCAGCTGTCCGTCCAGCTCTCCCAAGGCTTGGCAAGGCTTACAAAAAAACCCGGTCACTTGGAAAGGGCGGGTTGCAGTAGCAGGGGATGGTAGAGCCCTGCAAGAGAAGTTACAAGTATTTCATCCCACAGGGGTGTAAATCTCTCTCCTCGGTGGCTGCTCTGCTTTGGGACTGCAGCCAGCTGGATATTGCATAGCTGCCCTCCTGTCAGGGCCTGGGTGCTAGGCCTCTTTCCAAAGACTGGAAATTAAACCAGGAAAACATTCAGTTAAGGGTTAATTTAAAACCTTAACTGTTCTGTGTAAGCAGAACAGGAAATTCCATCATTTAACAAGAGTGGTAGTGGTGCTTTGCCCTACAACAAAGGGAGAAGCCTGGAACAAAATCTAATGCTGTGAATAAATCTTTGCCCCTCTGGTGAATCAAGATTCACCTTCGTTGGTATTTTACTGGATAATTTCAACCCGGTCATAAGGGAAGAGGAACAAAGAAGCCTTTCTCATCCCCCGCCCCAAGAAATGGCTGCTCATCTGATGAGCCCTGTGAGCTCTCACTGGGCTCTCCTGCAGGATGCTGCTCGCCAGCACTCAGGGGATGGCAGCCCCCTGCTAGCTGTCCGAGCAAGGCACTGTGCTGCTAGAGCAAGGGTGTCCTTGCACAGCAGCCTCTGTCACGACATGAGCTGTTCTCACTGCAGGGAAAAGCTCCAAAGGGATTGCTGAGGGATATTATACATCTCTGACAGGGTTTCAGTGCAATCTTGCACCACGTGGAAAACTTGAAGATGTTGCCTAATCTGTTCATTAATTTCTGTGGTTTCTTTTGGCTTGTGAAGAGGCCATAGAGTGAATGTACTTTGTACGTCTGTAGTCCAAGACAGATCTGTTGAACTTTCCTTTGAACATTGCTTTTCTACATAAAAGTATCCCTAGTGGAAGAGAAAGTGAAGTGTATTTTTTCCCAGGATGTGTCTTTGCTAAGGCTGTTAGACTGTTTTTCAAAGCTCTTTGTCACACTGAACATTTAAGTGCTTTATTCGGACTATTTAATTCAATCTCCTCTAGCAGCAGGAAACAGTTTTGCTAAACAGTCAGGGAAGGCTTTAAGAAGGAAGAAGGTAGTTAGTGTAGGTAGTAGCAAAAAGTAGGTGGAAACTACTCCTACTTTCTATTTTTTTTTTTTTCATCTGCTCTTTGTTCCCTTCTCAGTCTACTGTCTGGGCAGAGCTTGATATGAAGAGTGTGTGGTGGAGGGAAGAAGGAAAAGCAAGGGCCATTGCCCTTGCCCAGGTTGCTCCTCCTTGACTGCTGACTGCTCACCTGAGCTCATCCACACTGTGAAATACCAGAAGGCCTGACCAGTTTTATGATGTATTTTGCAAGACAGAGTGATGTGACATGGATGCTGATGTCTAGAAGAGGATCTAAATGTGAGTCTTTATGGCAGCTTAGAAAGCTCTTTTGCACTCAAGCTCTCAAGCTCCAGCCTTTGCAGTGTTTCTTGCTGGAAAGCTGAGGTTGCTGCTTGGACTCTCACCTGATGTCTGTGAACCCTATTCTTTAACACCTATTTCTCTCCATGAGTATGAAACAGTGGGCTTAGGACCAGGAGTCACTAGGCAGCAGGAATGTTAAGATGTTAAACCCAGTTCACCTTTAGAAATTAAATGCATATTTATTTCCTCCGTACAGTAAGTACTGTTTGCAATCTGGCAAGTGCAATTAGCTCTTGTCCCAGTCTCTATAGATACATAATGCTTTTTGTTTACTTAAATCCTTCTACAAGGCCTTGTGTGTTTGAGGACTCATCAATAAATCTGGCAGGGTGACTGCTGTATGTTTCTAATCCCTTAACCATTTATTTACAAACAACAGTTGGGTGTCTATGGTACACTAAGTTTTAGAGTTGTGGCAGACAACAGATTTATAAGCTCACAAATCCTGACTGGTATTAAATGTACATCCTACTCAGTGTGAGAATTTAGGGACTTTTTTCAGGTCAGATTTTTTTCTTAGATGTTTCTGCTGCATCTTGAAAATACAAGGACAAGTTAATCTAATCATTAATATAATATTTAGTTCCTGAGAATCTGAACAGTTTTCTAGGAGACATGAGTCAAAGACAAAATGGAGAACTCCTGAGCCAGAGGGAGAGGTATTAGAGGTACTTACAATTGCCTGGCTCTGAGACCACTCGCCCCAGGGTTATTGGTGATTTTGTAGGGATGGATGAGCATGGCAAAGGTCACAGCATTGCTTGTTCTCACTGCTCTGTCCTACTAGGATGGCACAGGGAGATAATGCAATGAACTTCCATTGGTTCAGAGAATGTGTTTGTGTTTGGATCAGAGAGTATCACAAAGACTGATCTGGTTATCTTTGGTATCTGCAGACCGTTGGGGTATTTTCACTTTTCCAGATATTACAAGTTTCACTGTACAGAATATGCCTCTTTCCAAAATGTGGGGCTTTCGTATTTCTGTCCAGGATTTCAACAAGGAAAACATTTGTGTGTGTATGCTCTGTCATTATGTGCCATAAGTCTAACTTATGGATATGTCAGATTTTACTTTTAAACATTAGAGTAATTTAGAGTCAACCTGATCATGTTTAGTTCTTATCTGCTCCAACCAGGATACCAGATATCCAGAAAAATAGCCAAAGTCCTCTTACATCCAAACATGTCCAGAGTAACTCAGACATACCACAGAGAGTTGGGCTGTGGCTCAGTTGTGAAAGAAACAATGTCATTTCCTCCTGCTTTCTGAACCTCTTTAGATGCACTTCCTGCAGTCAGAGATGAGAAATAATGCCCTGTTTTTCTGCATGGACTGATGCGCTACCCTTCCGAAGCAAACAAGGCCACTGTATCCCACATACCAGCAGAAGGCATCTCCCTAACTAGTGTGGAAGGGACCACTTGCTCTGCAGTCTCAGTCCTTTGGGTCATGCACTCCCATTCCAGCTAGGTCAGGTATTAAGCTGCCTTGGTCCCTTTCAGATGGTTATTTGCTCAAAACATGAAGCCTGTTGCAATCATTTGCCCTTCCCTTTGGCAACTACGAGTTTCTGTTCAAGCTGTGTCCTTTTAGGAAAAAGTAAAAAAAGGTGGAAGAAATCTAGCTGCCAGTAGAAAAGGAGAAAGGAAATACATTGAATTATCCAATGTGTAATGGGAAATGCTGTTGCAAAAATAAGGTGCATGTCTGCCACAATCTAAGAATCGGCCTTATGCAGAGTAGGATGTTTGATAAGCGGTTCTCTGTTTACAGTTTTGCTGTCACAGCAAATTACCTATTCATGATGTTGGGACTACCTTCAATGGGATAGCTCCCTACAGAATTCCTGCACTTCCTAGGTTTGCTGGTGTTTGTCATTCTAAATTTGAATGTCCGACAGGGTAGAAAGCTGTCTTCCTACCTCAAAACACTGAATGCTAATTAAATATGAAGCCACTTGCAAATGGCTTCTGTATTCATTGGCCAGTTTTCACTGTGGTACCTCATTACTTCAAGCTATATAATTGTCCTCTAATAGGAATTCTCATACTGGATCTCGTTTCCTTCATGTAAATTTCCATAGATGCACCATTTTAAGTCACTACTTCAGCTGCAAGATGTTGCAAATGACATTGTGCTATTTAAAGCCAGTATTTCTCAAGGACGGAAAATCCTTTATTTTGAATCATCCCTAGTCAATCAGCTAAAAACATCCGATTTGTCCTAATCCAATAGTGTCTCCAAAGAGTTAAATACATTCCTCTGGAGCAATGCCACTGAGACAAATTAGATATTCCAAGCAGAACCAGGTTCATTGTGTAGTTTGCACATGTGAGACAGTGCTATTCATGTAATTTTTATCAAGAAAAGATACTGAACTTGTCAGAAAATAGTATGTATTGGCCTAAATTGTACAATTCTCATTCATGCTTGTGAACATTTGTACAAATA
Organism: Regulus satrapa; assembly: GCA_013396955.1. Lineage (NCBI taxonomy): Eukaryota > Metazoa > Chordata > Aves > Passeriformes > Regulidae > Regulus > Regulus satrapa. Next base: position 208,876 of record VWZN01020027.1, on the reverse strand, counting down.
GACCCATTGACTTCATGATGAAAGTGTTTCATTATGATCATTCCTATTTCAGTGATCTTTATGTGATTTGAAATAATAAAGCACCACAGGCTCACTGACTTCAGTGATACTACTTGGTCCACCAACATGAGTAAGGGCTGTGCAATGTAGTTAAAAGGATCTTAATAACAAAACCTCTGTTATCAAGCTAAATATAACCCCCACCACAACTCTGCCAAAGAATAGTCACAAAACTGCCTGGGCACAAGCTCCCCCATCCCCACACATACACACACACATCCCCCTCCAGTTTTTCTTTCGGAACAAAACCAGCTGTAACTAGAGTCTGAGTTTTACAAATTGAAAGGAGCTTGTAGCAAAAAGAACAAAAGTGCTAGTGTGCAGAAGCCACCCTGCAAAGAATGTTGGCAGGAGAGGAAGCCAGGCCCTTCCACTGCTGTAACCTTAAACTATCATTTGTTGATTTGGTGTATTTCTAATAAGAGAGGAAACGAGAACACAAGAAAAAGGGAGATGGAGAACTCGAGACCTTTTGGAGGCTAGGCTTTTCACATTTTTATGTAGCCTGGTAAGGCAGAAGGAACTCTTTATTGAGTGATAACAGCATCCACTGCACAATTTACCCGTACACTTATGTGAGTGGGGTAGTGCCATAATCTTCAGGCTTTTCATTTTACAGGAGTGAAACCAGTAAAGAAAAAATGCTTTGTTGCTCTGGTCTGAAGTGCAGACAGATAAGGGATTGTGGCTCCAGTTTCCAGTTTTTTCAGAGTGGGCTGGTGTTTCTCCACTGAGCAAGCTATTTAGCTATCAGATCAAGTGGTGTGATCTGGAGCACAGCAGTGCATTGCTCCATCCAGTGTGAAAATACTATGAAGTTTAGTGTCTCTCTGCACTATTGGGAAGGAGTCTTGGTTTAAAAACCCACCATTTTAGTAGCAGTGCTGCTGCTTAAGAAGCTGCAAAGTCTAGTGCATGGACTAATCTGTAGTTTTGGGCTGAAGACCTGTTTTTACTTGCAGAAGAAAAAAAATCTCTTTAAGAATCCTCTGTTATGTGATGAAAACTAACTAGTGTCCATAAGCTGTGCCTTTTATGTGAGGATCTCTAAGCACCTCAGAAATAGGCAGTGTTTTCAGATCCACATGACAAATAGTGACCAACAGAAGTTATGGCAAAGCCGTGCCTAGCACCCACTTGTGCTGGCTTGCTCTCTCTGACCCCAAAACATACCAGTAAAAGGAGTTTTCTATTTCACTTTTACAACTTCCTTTGACCTTGGGTGGTTGAGGTTGAAATCGCAGTTGCAGAGAAGTCAACAGCAATTTTGTTCCTCGATGCGTTGTCCCAGTTAAGTAGTAGATATTGTAATAAAAATATTTCACAGTCATCAACCCTATATGAATTATCAGCAGCTGTCAGCTTTTATACTGAAAAATATAGGTCAATAAAAGACACGGTATCATTTAAAGTTATAGCACTATAAGGATAAAAAATCCAGTCTTTTCCAAGGGTTAAACCCAAGCTTCTTCTCTAAAGTTTCTATGGCAACTAGATGCAATCTATAGTGATATTGTAGCTAATGAAATGTTTCTTCCAGACCAACAGGGCAACATGTAGCATTCAGTAATGAGGAATGTCTTTGGGGAAAGAACAGTGGCATAAAAGATGCCTTCTAGCGAACTATATTGGATGATAAAAGCCTGCAGTAAAGTGTGTCCTGAAGTCCAAATTCCCTTCTGTTTATTCACAGTGCTTCCTTCATATCTGCTCTGATAATGAGAAACACTGGTAATAAGAGCAGCACTTGGGAAGGAAGAGAGTAAGGAAAGAAAATATATTTGATCACTTCTTTAACTGAATAATAAAAAAAGAAAAAAAGGCTTATAAAGAAGATTTTTTGTGTGTTTGAAAGAGGTTTATTTTTCTTTATGAGTGGAATAGCTAAATGTTGACATTTTGTGTCAGCATGCTATATCATATCTGTATGGGCTGGTGTATGAATCGTGTGGGAACAGATTAAATCTCTCTCCTTGTCTTGACTTCTCAGAAGCTGAAATCTGTGTTAGCCTCAATGCAAACCCCAAACCACACGTTTTTCAGCTGTATTCAGCCCATCTCATAAAAGAGAAATCAGATGAAAGATGTGAAAGCCATGCATGTGTATCTGAGAACCGGAGGCACCAACTCAGACGCAGCACTCTGACACAAAACTCCTCTTGTGCCCTCTGGTCCCTCACCATAGCAGGGGCTGGCCGTGGTGCCAAGACCCTCTTGGGGGGTCCCACAGTTTGCTTCTGGGAAGCAGCTCCTTCCCTGTGCACAGGGGCAGAGCTCCTCTCCTGCTGAAGAGGGAGGAAAGGCAGGTCAGGGCAGGATGTAGGAGTGTCTTGTGGCTTTGTGGTCTGCATGGGAAGGCATCTTCCCTCCTCTTCTCTGCAGGCGGCTTAGACACTTGTGCAAGGCTGCAGCTTTGTCCTTGCAGGCCCTCCAAACTTGCAAGGAATCTAACAAACCTGTAAATAAATATGACTACACAGACCTGATTTTAGATGTTCAGGTTTCTGAGTTTCTAGAAATGCTTTTCCTGGAAGAACTGTATGAATATTTTTATTGAGTATAATTAATATTATTGGGAGTTGTTATTCTATGTGTGTGCCGTGTTCATGTTGTACATGATATGTCTGCTCTGCTGTAGTAATGCTGCTGTTGTAGCTTCGGCAGTCTAAGAACAGAAAGAAAGCAAACACACAGAAATCCTTCTTCAGGTTTGGAAAATAGCTTAGATGCTAAACTGCTTCCTGCTTCTTCCAGTGTTGTAAATGGATTCAGTAAGGAGAAGCATTCATTTTCTTTCCACTTGCCTGGCCTTGCTTCAGACACAGACATGGAAGAAGAGAGTAAAATGGGTTACATGCAACACACATTCTTACCTTGGACAGAGAAATGGGTGCTCTTTTAGCAGGGGAATTTCAGAAATGCACTGAATATGGAAGTGAGAAGCAGCTTGTGCTCAACACCAGCACATTAAGGGGCTGTGGGATGCAGTGCTGTGGTTTCTTGGCCACAAGGTAGATGCTTTGTTAGGCCCTGGGTTTTTGGGTTTGTTTTGCAGAGCACTGCTGAACAGTGAGAAGGCTGTGTCCTTTCAGCTGGGCCTGTCAAGGATCTTCGTGTCCATGTGACCTTGGGTGTTTTCATTTACATATCTGCATTTGAAGACTTTTAGCAAATCTAGTTCTGAATGTATAAACAGCTTTAAAAAATCCCTCACAAATGTATTCCTGCCTATGCACTATTAAAATACAGTAGAAAAGACTAAACTCATCTCTAGTGGTATGCTGGATAAAAACCACTGTTTCCTTAGGCAAAATTACCAAGAATTTTTTTAACTTTCTGGTTCTTGAAGTGGCATTTACAGCCACAGGAAATAAAGAACAAGGTACCTTAAAGCATCGTTGTAAACTTTATACAGTCATTTAAAGTGAAGCACAGTAATAATTTATTTCCAAAAGGTTGAACTTAGTAAAAAAAATTGTCACTCAGGGAAAATTTCTTTCTCCTTAGCCAGGTTACATTAAAATGTATAATGCCTCTTCTCTGAAAGGCCTCATGTCCTCTGTCTCTCCTCTTTTCTCCACTCATACCAAATACTTTCATGGTTAAAGTATTGATAGTTAAAGTAATGTTAGGTCCAGAAATTTTATCTTCATGTACAGGGATGATATTTGCCATTGTTTTAGCAGCTGCTGAAAAAACGTCCTACAGTATTAAACAGAAGCACTCTGTTTTCAGCTTTGTCTTTATTTTGGAAACTGTTTGGATCACTAAAATGAAAACAAAACTGCAGACAAGAATTTATATGCCTGAGAGAAGGATTCTAAAGCCTCATTTTTACAGCCTTCAGTTTTGTGAAATACAACATCTTACCACAGATTTTTTGCTATTATCTATCTGAGGTTCAGAAGAGAACCTCTGTTTTAGATTTCACCCCAGTAAAAAACAAAACAATGAACACAGTCCATCAGGATCACAATAAAATCTTGTGTCATCAAAATGCAATGAAGCGTTCGGGGGCAGTGAGAGCGCTTTAGTAGGACAGACAGTCATTTTGGTGGTCAGGGTATTGCACATGTCAGCATGGCAGCTGCTGTGCTATGAAAAGATCACTGTGCACAGAGCTGGGACACAAATAAAGCTGTCCAGGAAACAAGTTTGCTATGGCCAAAGAAATTAGATTATTTTGCAAAAGTAAGTCACCTTTATGATGAGTATATGTTTTGCGATTTTATTAATTTTATTTCAGCTTCATTAGACAACAAGCTCATAAATGCACTCACTTTTTGAGACCAGTAGCAGAATAATTGATGTATATGAGCACTGCTCAGTTATCTGGTGAACTGTGTATTGCAACAACTGAGAAACATTTCTTTGAGATGGGTTATGACTTTGCCTTACAAAGTGTTAGGAAACTGAAGATAACTGAATGAGCCCATCCAAAACATCTCAAGCGATAGACTGAACTTGCTGAGACCCTGTCCTCACTTCCGACCCTGTGTTTGCCCTGGTGCTCATGTGCTTGCAGAACAAATTGTTCCAGAGAAGTGATGAAAACTCATCTTACAGGAAAAGTCATTAATTCATGGTTAGATCAGCTTTCTGGTCAAGCTGATCAAGGGTGGAACACACAAACAGGAATAGGGGGGAAAGACTTAGTGGATTTAAGTTGTCCTTGAGGCACTCTCTGGGGTTGCTTTTGCATTCCATTGGTAAAATTCCTGAGAAGGGTGTTGGAAGACCAAACCTATTGGTGTATATTCAGTGAAATTTGTTGCTTTCAAGAGGAAGGGTCCTGGAAAGCCCTGATATGAGAAAGTTTCTTTACCTTTGCCCACTAGGTAGAAGGAGGTAATCAGATCTGCCTGTGTAGCTTCCCTTGCCTTGCTCACAGTAATTTGGCTAGTATAGAGCTACAAACAATTCCCATGGTGAGTGGATTTAATTCCTACTTGATTTTCTACAGTGTGAAAAGTAAAATACAGAAAACTCCCTGTTGAATATCTGCTCTTCCCAGTTTTTCACGAGTCATTTTTGTTACATGCTTAGAGAAAATGTGGCGTCTCACACTGCCAAACCAGCATGAAAGAGCACACACAGCATCCTTGCCCCCTCTATACCGTGGCAGAAGCTCTGCATCCTGACTGCAGTTTGTGAAGTCCCACATTGCAGTTACAGGTGACCTGTCCTTGCTCTCTCATTATTGATGCGTTTCCTCACTGTACTGAAAGATTCTTGACTCACAGAGTTTTTCAGCACATGACTCTCATCCCAGTGAATCAAACACTGTAATATAAAGCTCACCATTTATCAAACAGGTGTGGGGCTGAATTCAGATCCGGTGTGAGTGCTATATAAAGATTACTGTACGTGCAGTTTTTCTGGGTCACTCTGATTGTTTTGTGGCAGTATAATGCTTCACATGAGCTGGACAGATTGTGGCTGGCGTGACAGCTCCAGCAATGTGAGATATTAGTGTGTGCTGTTTCACCACCACACCTACAAACTCAGTGTGCAGCAGCTTTGATGAATGTGATGGTATAAATCCTGAGATGTCTATAAAAGCATTGCAATTGGGAAGGGTTTTCCCCAAAGCACCGGCAGGGGTGTATGTACAGGAAACTAGATTTGGATCCTGAACTTGTCCCCTAACTCAGAAGAGCTTGTGTGAGTTTTACACAGAGAACATATTGGTCTTTTAGCAAGATCACTGTGCTTTTGGAGTCAGAGGTGCAAGACAAGGAACACCAAGCATAATGATTCTTCTGAAACACAGGGAATATTGTAATGATAAAAGACCAGTTGATTATGGAGGCAGGGATTATTAAAAAGAATGCACTGCACTCAGGGACCAGGCCTCCTCTTCTTTACACACTGCTCAGTCATCATAGATACGAAGGTCAAGACCCATCAGTATATCCCCTCTGGACTCAGTGTCATAGCTAACAGTTTATTGTTATTTATGATGAAATGTTTGCTTCCCCAAATAAATTAAACTGTCCATATCAGGTTTGTCTATTGAAAGCAGTGAACCTGGGACTGCCACCATGACCGCGTCAGCCGCGCTCTGCTCGGGCCCCGCAGCCCATTACCCTGCCCATCCTCTCATTTCACGGCAGGAAATGAGACTACTTGGTGTGCACCAGCATCAACTTCTTTTCTTGAATATTCTCCTAGCACCGGTAATGTCACTAGGTGACCTAAATCCTTCATTCACTCACATTTATTTTTAGCGAATGTCAGATAAAATAAGAGCATCACTGTGCAGGGAAGAAAAACCGACTGTATGAACTTTTTTCCTAGAGGTGAAGAGTCTGCGGGGAAATTATTGTCAATTTTTAATCACAAAATCACAACAATATTTGCCACTAAAGCATTTGCATTTCAAATGCGGGGGAAGAACTTTAGTATGCTCTTAAATGCATTAAGTAAATAAATACAAAGGTACACAAAACTACTTTTGAAATGTGTAATTTAGCAGTAAGATAGCTGAAAACAAAGCTGCTACTCATTTATAGATGAGAAAAAGAGAGACAGTAATTCATATAATTAAGCAGTTAATTGTCATAAATGTTATTTAAAGATTCTAATAATAATCATGCATATCTAAGTAAAAACTTGGAGACTATTTAGAATTCATAAGCTTATTTATTCTAATATATTTATATATTCTAATGCATATACATTATACGAGTATATAAATATATATAGCTCTATACACACAGCACATCCATTAACAGAGTCATCTCTTGCAGCTTCACAGGCATTGCAGATTGTTCTATAAGTCTCCTTTTCTTTCTCTTTCATACTCACCAGGTACGGTAGAAGGCCTCACTGCAAATGAAAGCTAACGTTGTTGTTTCAAAATAAAATTCCATTAGGTCATTTTACATGTAAAACAAAAGTCGTGTATGTGTATGTAGACATATTTATCATTACAATGCCCATAATGGTAGTGTGGAAAGGCTGAAGTCTGCCTGAATGTAGGAGAAACAGCTCTGCTGAAGTGATAAGTGAAAGCTGGCTTCAAGTACTCCCTGTATGCAAACCTTTTGCTGGCAGAATTTAATCAGTGTAAACATTTTTTCATTTTGAATGAAGCAGAAAGAAAAAGAGTCACTAATAATAGCTAATGAAGTAGAAAGATAAAGTACTTGAAATTAAATAATGGATTAGAAAATGGATTAAAATAGATTTTTTTTCTTTCTGTCAGGAATCTCACCATAAATTCCAGGCAACAATGCTCACTGTGTCAGTTCCAGGTTTTCTGTAAGTTCACATCTGCAGCAATCAACACTTAATCAGTGACACAAAAATACTTTCTAGATGTTAAAGGCTCGGCTTTGCTCGCCTCTGCACTGCAGTTCAACAGCGTGTCTGGGACTCTGGCTCTGTGAACCTGCTACCCCAGAGCCTTGCAGAGTCTTCCAGGCCTGAACTCCATGGCTCTGGTCTGTCAGCCTGGGCAGAGCTTTTTCTCTCCAAGTAACAACCTCTGATTTCCCTTACTGTGTTTGTGACACGTGTTCCAGTGAGACTGGACACAGGACTGGTCAGGGAGGGCGGATCAGCTTCACTGAGGCTGAAGTAGGAGCAATGCATATGGTGAAATCAACATACAGACACCTTTTCTTTCTTGGAGGAATGGTATTATGTGAATTGGGTTATTAGTAGAAAAATGTTTTAACTTACCTAATAGATTTTTGGGGGCATTAAGTAGAATTTCCTGTGCACCACTTAGCATTCCTCATGGGTAAAACAAACTCATGCCCTAAAGTACGTGTTTGTTAAAGCCTGCTTGGACTCCATTAACTGTAGCAACTCCTGCTTCCCGTTGCTGGCCACCTGCTAGCCCTCAATTAGCCCATCCCCGGGGGGCTGAGCTGCACGGCTGGGCCCCGGCTGGCATGCGCTTATTCCCATGGCTGGTCCTCACCAGGCCGTGAAAGTGCTGCCCACTCCAGCTCTTAGTGGCTCTCCAGAGGGACCAAGTGGATGGACTGTGTTCAAAGCGTTTGGCAGCAGCCATGCCCTCAGTGGAGGCAGCAGCTGTGCCAGGGATCCCTGGGGTGTGACAGAGCAGAGAGGCTGGGTGTCCATACACCCCTACATCCGACAGGAGCTGGGGCAGAATGGCATTCTCTGTTACTCGTCGCTAATTTGCCACTCCTAATGGCTTCTACGGCAGTGTTATATGTCAGAGAAGCTCCTTTGTGACTTTAATGCTACAGTCTTATAAGCCTAAATCAAGGACATGGTCTTAATAGCTTCATCTTCAGCTCAGCTGAGTGGAATTTGAATAAAGACAATAACCTAAACTTTTCCTTTATGAGAAAGCATTATCCTAAAGCACTGCTAGAAATATTGTCTAGAAATATTCTTTTGGAAAACCTCTCAATGCCTGTCCAGCTCAAGAAGTACTTTTACGAGATGGAAATATTGTCATTAGAGAAGTGCTGTCCTGCTGTAATTTGGTTGGTTTTATCCTTCAAATGTTGCTTTTCAAAACCAGACTATCACTGCAGCAGCCTGTTATAGATTCCTCATGCTAAAACAATCTCTTAAGCCATAATTTGCAGCTAAAATAACCAGGTAAAGTTGAAAGTCTTGTTCCTGAATTCTAGGAAGGCGAATGAAGTTTTCCTGCATTTCAGAATAGCAGTATAGTTTATTATTGCCTGTAGTCCTTATGATGAGGTTAACGTGGCCATGCTCATAGGAAGTAACTGAGGAAGTGACCATTTATGCTGTTGCTGCTCAAAAGTCTACAGCATGTGGTTATTTATTTATCCACTGCAACAATTGCTCTATAAACACAGAGTACATTCTTGGAGAGAAACAAGTCAGGATCTCTCAGCAGGGAAGAGAGAGCCCACTTGTGTGTCCCACCCTGCAGAGGCAGCCAGCCATTGTTTGGGGCTGTGCTCGGCTATCGCACGGGGGATCTCGGCCTGGGCTAAACACAACCCACAGACCATTCCCGTGCCAAAAGCCAGCCTCCTCCGAGCCCAGATGAGAAACTTGAACTGAGGCAGGTGATGTTGTCTACAAGGAAGTGTCCCATTTTCATACTGCTGTCCATGTAAAATAAAAACTGTGAGAAATCAGGCATAGGAAATGATACTGAAGTAAAATGGTTACTAAAGGGATACAAATTCCATTATGCACCAGCAGCACTGAGTTCAGTAAATAGAAAGGTCATCTTTCTGTCTCTGCCTCATTCCCAACTGCAGCATGACTCAGAAGAACAAACAATTGAATAGATTTTGTTAGATTGCTTGCATGCATTCTGGGCTTTTTATTACTTGAAATTTAATTTGGTTCCTTGATTGTACCACAACCCAAAAAAATTAATACTTTTAAAAATCAGTTGTAAATCAAATAATTTTTTGCATATGTTTAACAATCAAGTGTCCTGATTGCAGAAAGATTTCAGCCACAGATCATTTTATTACATGTCCCTGTTTTAAGACAAAAAGGGAAGGGAGAAGTGAGAAGAAAAGCCATCTTAGATTTGTACATGGATTGAGAGTTTGAAAGTGCACACACAGCAGGTGTGTGTGTGCTTTTCAGATATTAGTGGTAATGGTTTTCATAATCTGAAGTGACGTGGAATGAAGGGAGAGCTGGACACCACCAAAACTTCACTTAAATCATCAGATTTTGGCTGCGTCTTTCTGCAGGGCTGGCTTCTTTCCATATTTTCTGCCCTCTAGGACAGGGAGAAAAATCTAATCCTTGCAACCTTTTTTTTTTTAAAAAAAAAAAAAAAAAAAAAAAAAAGCAGAAGTAATGTTTGCAGCATGGTATTTGTATGCAGGGATTAGCTCTGGATTTCTTTGCTTAGTACCTTAGGGTATATTTTTAAAGTACTACACAGAATTTTGGTCTCACTCGTCAACTTCTATTGACTTTAAACCTCATGAGTCACTTTGACAATATATCCCAGAGGCTTTCTATCTTACACTGGCTTTAATTTAAATTCCCCTGCTTTTGGGGGGTTGTTTCTGAATTTAGGGTTAGCTCACATGGGAAGCTGGCTTTCAGGAGGATTTTCCTATCTTAGAGAGGTTCTGATTCCAGGTTTTCCCAGTATTATTTTGTTCTCATTTTCTTTGGGAGGAAAGAAAGGACATTTTTGTTAGTATCTGCAATTTCTTTTACTTGGTTTATTCATGCCAGCAATGGCTGCATTACCTCAATGTCAGTATGCACGGCCCCCTTGTGAATGCTATTGTAACTTATGTGTAACTGTAAAAGTATGCACTTGGTAAGACTCACAGCACAACAAAGGCTAAACTCTGCAAGTAAAACTTAGCAAAGCATTTATACATTGTTTTCTTTGCAGAATGGCTATTTTCTTCTCTCTTAAGAAAAAAATCCCAGCTGATTTTCCATATACAAAATTCCAGTGAGTCGGATGTCATAAGGCTCTGTGGAAGGGATATGTTGCTCCATGGCAGCTGGATGCACATTGAGTCCCCTCTTGGTAATCTCTTAAGGTGCCCACGCTGCTGAATTGATCTTTATTTGCAGCTCTCACATAAAAATTAAGTCAAACACAGACATATACAAGGGTAAGAGAGACATTTTGCCAGTCCCTAGAAGGGCTTTCTCACAGTTCGCTCCGTTACTCCTCCAAAATGGTAAATAAATAAATGACATTTAGAAAGGGAGCTCAATGAGAGACAGGTCTGTGTTCTGCTAAGTATGGATGACAGCTCGAGTTACCCTTAACTGCCCTCATTGATTGGTAGCCCCAGGTGAGCTAAAAGGCATGGCAAAGAGCCAGCTTCCTCAGCTGGAGAAATCTGGGGCAGTGTTAACCACCTTTGCCAGGCTGTGCCATCATGTACTCCTGGGTAGAGCATCAAACAAGTGTGTTAACAAAGGCCAAGTATTTCCCCTGAAGTGTTTGACAGAAAATAAACAGCTGGAGCAACTGGCAGTAAGTTCTAGTTTCCTCAATAGCATTCTGGTAACAATGGGAAGAGGAAGGAGAAGCCAAATAAACAGTACCTCTGTTATAATTGGCACAATAGTCTGATTTCTCCTTTTGTGTCTTATGTGGTCATATACAAGTATGCAAACAGCAACAAATACTGCCTTTACTAAAGACAACTGCTGTCTGTCTGGGAATTCAGGTAGCAAGATGGTGAAAATTCAGGCTGAGCATTGCTTTCAAAATGAATTTCTACTTTGCTGTGAATTATGAGCTGATCTTCCATTTTCTCAGTGTCTTTCTCATCTAATGGACAAAACCTTGCTCCAGGATTGGTAAGCATATTGAAAACATTAAACAAGGCCAATGAAATTTGCATTATTATTGGGCAAAGAAAATAAACTCTCAGTCTTTCCTTAGTTCTTGCCAGGGTGATAACTACAACATACATGACATTGCTACCCATCATTATCAACAGTACTAGTTTCATTAAAATAAACATTTTCTTTAGCACCACTAGCCATTTCTCTTTTGATTTTTTTAATCAAATGCTTTACTGACCTCTAATCAGCATAGGTGTACTATATTACCTTTGGCTAGAGTTGTCTGTCTGGGAAAAGGAAAATAAGATTTTGTTAGTATTTAACTATTGAGTAAGCCAGTATTATATTCAATTCTATTTTCCTTGCACCTTCAGGTCTTATTGTTTTTCCCCTTTGAAACTCTTTCTACAGCTTTGCATTTTGTTTCCATCAGTCTAATGGGTCTGTCATGGTCCCAACCTCTCCTTTTCCTCCTTCCCTGCTACTTCACATATACCTATCATATACATGATTTTCTGGTAAATTATTGGCATTCAATTGAATAAATTTATTACTAATATTTGGTATCAGGTCTGGAATTTTCTGCATCTCTCCTTTTGAAATTCAGTTAAAGAGATGACTGAGCCCTTCAGATGTAGACATTGACATACCCTTTTTCTGACCTGTCCTTGCTTGCTTTTAGGAATGTACCTATGTGTCCTTTAATAACTTGGCCTTCATGTATAATCAGCTTAATTTTCTCTTCCCCTGCTTTTCAATTTTATGACTAAAGGGCATGGTTTTAATTTCCTTTGAATATTGAATATATTGACTTTATTCTTACACCTCTTCACCAGCAAAATGTTTGTTTCTTGGCTGACTGATGAGAGGGGTTTTTTTGTCATTTCCTTATATTCAGTGCTGTTTTTGAGCCTTTTCCTACAAACCACTACCTTAGTGTATAAATTCCGGAGAAGATTGGCACCTTTGACTTAATGACACTCCTGCCTTCCTGAAGATAGAGGTGAGCTGTTTTGCCTGGTCGACTTCACTAGTCCCCTCACTTCCTTAAAGCTTGTCCTTCTAAGCCTGGAGCTTTCACTGTTATGAGCATTGCAGCTCTTGCAGTAATAATAGTGTCGTGTAAACATCCACGACAGCTTTGATTTAGGTTACTCTTGCACTGCTCTAACTGCAGCAGTTAGCTTTGCTTGGACTAACTTACTCCATTTCTTAGGTAGGTTTTGCAGCCTGCCCTGAGCTCCAGGGTGCTTTATTTCAACCTCTGATAATGCCCCAGTTTATAACATTTTACTGAGTTACGGCCCATGCCTCTTGTTTGCTCTTCCATTCTATTTAAATGGCATCAGCTTCAGACCATTCAATTAATGGGTTCCTGTGACCAAATTATTTTATGAATGTCTTCACTAATAACAAAACCAAGCTTAAAATAGAATTCTGTGCAGTTGTTTTAACAGTTACTTGGTAAAAAAATATCAGTTGGTTATTGTACTGGGGAATAGCAGGCCTCTGAATTATTAGTGGCATTTCTCTCAATCTCTTTGCTTGGAAAGCTAATGTCACTTACAATTTGTCTCCTTCCAAAGCCACAGATTTTTCTTTATGTACACAGAATTTCCTCTAAATAATTCTTGGTCAGAGGAAAAGTGGTTTTGACTGAATCTCATTTTGTCACTTGTTCCTTAGCTGTAGTCTCTGTTTTGGCTGCTGTTTTTTCTACCATCTGAATCACTGGATATGTTTGCTCTTAAATATCTTCATTTCTCCTATGGTGGAAGTGACATCACTTGTTCCAGATCCAAAACAAAACAATAGATGACAATTTCTTTGATGGACTTTCTGCTGCAGTTTGGTATCCTACTATTATTATCTTTGTGCAGCATCAACCCTGACCTTAATGAGCAAACTTCCTTTTGTATCCTCCTGACTGGCAATGACTCTTTGCAACACTTCTCTGTTTATCTGGCAGAGATATTGGCTGTAGCAGCATCTACAGGCATATGAGGAGTAATTTTTATTGAGTTGTAGTAAAGAGGCATTTCGGGGATGTGCTTTTAAGTATTTCTGAGTTGAAGTGCAACAAAGAAAGGGAGAATTCTCTCAAGGTCACAGGATAAACCACATTCTTGTTCTTATGCATTGTTTCTCTACTGACATCCTTTCAATGAAAATCGGATTTTAAAATTAGTATCTTGAGCAAGTCATGCTTTATTTATGGAATTTGGTTTGCTATTTATTTATTTATTTGGTATTCTCAAAATTTCTGCTGAAAGGGTGCAAAATTGGTTCCTGGAAGCAAAAGTAGAGAAAATGCAAAGCACGAACATAGAAATTCTTCTTGCATATTCATATAGAATAAAAATATTCCATATTTTGTCACTCTATTCAGGATATTTTTTTGCCTAAATTCACAGACATTTTGTGGTTAAGTTTTAGAAAAGATAGTGGATCTTCAGTTACTCTATTTAAATGAACTTCATAATATTAAAAGGTAACTGAGTATATTAATTGTACAATGCAAAGGTTTATGTTCATAGTTGTTTTATTTCAATATCTGTGAGAATTTTAGTTCTTTTTATTACTCTTTCTGAAAGAAGCTAAAAATTACAGTTCAAGTTTCACCCTAATGCGTTTTCATTTAAAATCAAGGTTTGATTACAAATTCCAATGGTAAAATATCCATTCAGAAAATCTAAATCTCCATAAAACTGCCTGCTTTTGAGCAGTGTTCTTCAAAGTTAATACAAGCTATTTACATGCATGCTTGGGCATTTACCTACATATCCAGATTTTTTATTCCTTTTTCCACTTCACGTGTATACAGGGAAAGGCAAAAGAAAAGAGAAGGAGAAATGGAAGACAGTTGAGAAATCTCTGCTTTGATTGCTGATAAAATATTTTCTACAGAAGTCGCTAGTGTTCTTTGAGCTTATGGAGAGGTTTAACTACCACCATCAATAAAATATTTCAGTGGTTTAAAATCTCAAAGAGTGAGATCCTTTCAAATTTGTTGCCTCTTTCTGTTACAGAATCTGCAGCTGGCTCTTCAGTGTGCTTTGCCTGATATATTATGTTAATCAGCTCCCTTATTTTTGCTAGGCAGCAACCACTCCTTCAAAAATCCCACCTAATTGAGTGCTCTATTTTGGGGTGTTTTGTCTTGCAGCTGGAAAGCCACATTTTTTTTTTGCCAGTAATTTGTAGTCTCTGCTTATAAATGAAACAACTTTGTAGCTTCCTCAAGCTGGGTTTTTGGAAGCTATTTGTCAAAGCATTTTTTGTAGTTCAAGGCAGAAGCCTTCACTGCGGAAGTAATGAAAAACATTTGGCAACTAGTGGAATTTGTTGATACTGTTTTTTCTGGTTTTAATCATAGAGGTGGTCTCCTGCTGGGAGTTTCCCCTGTTATATAAATCTGCTGTAGAGAAGACATTTCATGTCTCTCTCTCTCGTGAGACATTTTGGATTCTCCAGATTCTTCCTGAAAAGTCTCTTTCTTCTCCTATGGCCTGCTTTTAATTTTTTTTTCTTTTCCTATAAAAACAATACATATTCAACAATACTTTAAAAAGTTTTAAATATTCTCTCTCAGTTTTCTTGTCTCTTTCAAGGCTTTAATTTTTTTTTTTTAATTTAACAATTTCCATGTTATTAAGGTTTAAATCTTACATTTCCTTGCACTTTCATCTTTATAAGCAGTGGTTCACAGTGTTGGAGAGATATTGCAAGAATATTGACATACTCTCTCTGAAAAACTGCCTGAGACAGATTTTTCTCAAGCCGGTTCCATTTTCAATTTAATCAAGCCACTAGGCTGTATCAGTAATTCTTGCTCAGTTAAGATTGTTTAAAGCAAATACTATATTTTCCTAATTAGGTATCTCCCTACTTCGCTCTGGAGAAGCACAGCCACTACAGACTGCAGGGCTGGCTGCACGGTATTATGAGGTATCAACTTTTCCCTCACCAGCCATGAATATTCCAACTCATTCAGTGGGGTTATGAGTTCTCAGGTGAAGGCTGGCTGAGGGTGGTGGAGCTGTACAAATCCCGGGTGTCGGTGCCCAGGCACTGATGCCAGCGGGGAGTGAAGTGTTTCCTCTCTAAGGAATGACCTTTCCCAGTCTTTTGTTGGCGCTCTCTGCCGCTTTGGCAGATGGGCACAGGGTGGGCAGCATTCTCCTGCCTGAGGAATGGGCTCAGAATCCCCCAGGGATCATCTTCATTGCACCAGAAGTCCCACCCAAGAAGGCAGGATACAGTAGTCAACAACACAATTGCCAAATGTAGCAGGATGGGATTTGGTGCAAATTGAATGCTTAGGAATTCAGTGGGCTGAGAAATTGGAGGTGGTAGAGCTCTAACCAGGGGCAGCAAACTCTAATTATTTTCTCTTTATCTTCTCCTAATGTGTGTTCCATATTTCTCATCAAAATGTGAAATTTTCAAGGGAAATATGGACCTCGTCCCACTCGGAGAGCATGGTGCTTGCTGGAGTGCTGGGGCCACACTACAGAAGGCAGGCAGTTATCTTCTGGGGTGCCTTCTATTTAGATGTTTGCTTACCTCCTACCAATAAATAAGTCTAAGAAGTTTCATTTGTGGTATTTATGCACTCTTCTGTTGAACCAAAAGGTATCTTTCCTATTAAAAAGTGAATGCAGAGCATTTCCAAAGGCTCTTGACTTTAGTGAAAAGACCTTTTACCCAGGAGACAGCCTAATCTTTTAAACTTCTTTCCCATGAGCCTGTTTTTCAGATAATCCATCTTTGCCTGCTAGCATACTACTCTTGATAATGAACCTGTCGTGACATCAGGTTAAAATGTATCACTACAATTAATTTCTGTAAAATATATTGTTCAGAGGATAATGAGAACTTAGTCCTATTTTAAAGCTGATCAGGCGGTGCAAGACAAGAATCTAATTCTTTTAATGAAAACCGACAGACTTTTACTTCAAAGCCAACTATACTTCATTAAAACAGTGAAAAAAGCCTGCAAAGCAGAGCTAAAATATCGCAGCTGGGATTTCTTCAAAGTAAGAGAAGGCTTCTTATATTGTTTCAGTATGACATAATGTGCATGTGATGGATTACCTCTATTTCCAGACACATTTGCACCTGAAGTTTTGATTTTCTTCCTTCCTGTTCATAGAATTAAAGAAATTTGGAGTCAGACCCAAGAAAATACTTCTAGGCAATTTAAGTGAAATTTAGATGACTATATCCAACATTTTAGTGCTTAAAACATTTGCATAATTTGCCAGCTGATCTTGAAGATACCAGAATTCTTATCTTTTGATCTAAAACTTTCCAGGCTTTTTTTTTGGTACAAGCTTCAAACTTGTTTTGGGGTCAGATGTAATGAAAATCACAAACTGGAGAGTAAACACTTCCCTTCTCAAGTCCTTGAGGCTGTAGGCATTTCTGGAATGCATTTAATACTACTGGCCCCTCTAAAAATAAATTTGTGGTAGCTACTGTCTTCTTGTAAGGCACAAGAAGAAGCATATGCCATTTTTTCTAGCCTGGAGCACTGAGGTAACCTGAGAGAACCTGGGTTGACCCCTTCCTTTTGACCATGTGAGGAAATTGGATAGTGTTCTCAATGTATGGCATATTCTGAATGGGGAGAATCAAAGAGGATCAGAAAAGAGATTAACTATTTCACTGAGATAAGGAGGAAGAACAATGAAAGTGGTAGAACTTTGTGACTAGGAAGTTCAGGTAAACCTCACAGATGCTAGGGATGTAAATTCTGCTTTCACGTATATTTTTCAATGTAAGGCACTATTTTATATTATCCAGTTTGGTTGTTTTTGTTTTTTTTTCAAAATAAACTGACTTAAGTCAAAATTATTTTTAAATTAGTATTTCTGGATAATGGTGCTGTCTTTCAATAGAGTGTTGTTCTTTTGTTTGTTTGTTTTAAAATAATTTAATGGTGAAAGGTGCAATAAAAATACAAACCAATATAGGAAGGGTAAAATGAGTACAGAAAGATGTGGGGTACTTCCTATTTCTCACATGTGTGTAGCTTGCAGCTTGCAGCAGTATTTTGCCAGTCAAACTCTTTAGGAAAAATAATGGTACTAGAAATATGATGATCTTATCTGTATGTCATGCAAATAATTTGTGATTCAGGTGACAGCTGAAACACACTATCCTTACTATGAATAAGCAGTTCAAAACACATTGAGCTTTTAGGGATATAATTTTATATATATATTTAATTTTAAAAAATTAAAAGAGATTTTAAAAATATTTTTAATTTTAAAAAATAATTATTTAATTTTTTCACCTTAGAGTGTGATTTCTTATTGTTTAAAATACCAAAACTTAGGATTCTCAGTGAATAATAATTTCCTGTATGTAAGAGGAATCATCCTAAGAGATGTCACAGGCAGCCTGGCTGTGTGTTCCTTTAGAAGCTCTGGGTGGACACTCAGACACAACCAGCACATGCCATTATGGAAAAAGATCTGTTGCTAACAATTCCCTATGTAATTATGATGATATTCCTATCAGCTCATACAGTGAAACCAACTTGTGAGACATGGAGGACGTCACTATAGGGGGAGACATTACAATTGGGAAGCAAGATTATGTTACGTGGATTTTCTTCCCCAGAAGTGCAGATGCTGTGGTGATGATGAGGACTTGGATGCTGGGTGCCAAAGCAGACTGCTAAGAGACATCTCTGGGACAGCATCGCAGCGCCACAGGAGAATGCTTTGAAACATGTGTTGGGTTTTCTCTGAAAAAAACACAACAGTGCAAAGAGAATTGAATTGAATTTAGGAAAGGGGTTGAGAGCAAAACAAAGGTATTATTATAGCATTTTGTGGAAAGATTCCTACATCTTGATTATTGCTTTAAGATTAGTGATTTCATCTCTAAATGAATACAGAAGGACTAGAAAAGAAGAATATAAACCCATATATTTTGCATACCTTCTGAGTGAGGCTAGATGGCAGACAATAGAAGCCCACAATTTCATAAATGATATGGGAAAAGAAAATGGGAAACACTTGAATATGTGTGTTACTATAAAAGGGATGCTCATGAAATAAGGTTTTAAAACAAACTGGAGGAATTTGTGTAATTGTGCAAGTTCAGCTGTGGAATTGAAGGTGGTGTCTAATCCAGAAAAAGACTGGAATAATCTATGAAAAATAAGGAATCTTCTTAACATGATTATGTAAATCTAACATCTATCTTAGGAACTCCTTTTACTCCTGACCTAGGTAAAGTTCATTCAATTTGACTTTACTCTGACCTGATATGGATTTCTCAGGTGGACAGAAGGCTGGTAACATGCAAACTGTAATTGCTAGAACAACCATGCTAACAACGTTCATGGACATAAAATATTGCTCCAAATGTCTTAAAGAAAACTGTGAAAATTAAAATAGAGACCATTTACAAATTTTCTCACCAGCTCAATTGAAATGTGTGAAAACATTTTAAGTCCTAAATCTAAAAAAAGCAGAACTCTTCCAGAGATGCTATCTGTAGCTGGTTTAAAGTTACTTAGGATTGCAAAGCCTGCTACAATACTTTAGGAGTACTGTGACACAGCCTGCAAACTAAGTAGTTGAGAGCATTTTGTAGAAAAAGTAAAGAGGTAGTGGGCAGAGGAGCTTCCTTACTGTCCCACAGTGAGAATTTTGATAACGTCTTTTTTACCTAACTGTAAAGGCAGAAAAATTTTTGTACAGTATTGAGAAGAAATGTTGATTTGCAGAAATAAGTTAGTTCCTTAGAGTATTTTTTAATAAGTGCTGTGAAACATAGAAACCAATGGAAATACCACTCCCAGTGCTACAATGTGCCTATTTCCCCCCAAATACAAGAATTTTGTACAGGTCTGATCGGAATTAGACCATCCTCCGGGGCTATGACTTTAATGATTGGTTTGTGAAAGGATATTAAAAATCATTGAAAATATTACTGAGCTCATTGCCTGATCTGCCAGTAGGCAGGATCTGAACAAAAGCATTATTTCCCCTTGTGAATCATGAGTACTATTGATTGTCTTTCCAGTAAATGTGTTGAGCTATAGAAAGAATATTATAACTTGTCCCTGTAAGTCATATTCTGAGTGAATGAGCTTTTAGAAATGGAAGTTCTGGTGATTTATATTTACGGCAGCTGAGTTTGGATTTCAGGAGAATGCTTGGTAAAATAGGATGAGGACAGAGTCTGGATGCCTAAGCTTGTGCTGAAGGAGTCACAGGATGTAAAACAATTCTTATTATGGTTGTTGCTAATAATGAATAGAGCTTCTCTTTCTCTCTTTCTGTAGATCCTTGAGGCTGCAAACATGTAACTTGACTCACATGCTGTTTGAGAAGAAATAAATATGCATATTTACTAGTAAGAACTGTATATTTGTACTGGCAAGAAATTTCCTCTTATTTTATACAAGCCCAGTGCTGCAACCTGCTAAGCAGTTTTGATATTCGCTTAAGGTGTATGCTCATAATTTTTTTATTAGTCAGTTGTGCTGTTTGAGTTATTTAAAATCTTTTGAGCTTTAATAATCCCATAGGGATGCCAATGCACAAGGTCTTTCTTGTCTTTCATGAAATTTTAGCAATACAGGAAATATTGGAAGACATGCTGAATCATTGACCTGCTAAATAATATCTATCCAGGTTCCACTGCAGCCAACAGGAACTCTCACCTCCTGATGTTAGTGAAATGGGAAATTATTTCAGATGGAACACTAATCATATCACTATAAAGTTCACCTTAATCTGCCTTAGCTTTGGAATTGCTTATTTGGAATGACCACTACACAAATCTAAATCCATGCTCAGCTGGGTATTTTCAGCTTGCTTACATCTATGTATATAATAATACAATGTAGAAAATCAGCAGAATGCTATCCTGGGAGCATTCAAGGTCAGCTTGGATGGGGTTCTGAGCCACCTGACCTAGCTGAAGACCTGTCTGCTCTTTACAGAGGGGTGGGACTTGATGACCTTTAAAGGTCTCCTCTAACCCAAACCATTCTGTGATTCTAATGAAGCTGAATCATTGCTATCTCAGAGATCAGGAAAAGCCCAATTGTGCTTGGTAAGCATAAGAAAATGGGTGGACACAGCCAGTATTTTGGGTTAACCTGACCCCTCTCTCTTCCTCTACACTTTCTTAAGAACAGAGAAGGACGATAAGGATGTTACTTTTTAAAATATCCATGTTGAATTATTCATTGTATCTTAATCGAGAATAATCATATGCAACAGGTGTTTTTCCTCTGGCTTGTTGAATTTCAGTATAACTAGCCTCCAGTTATTTGCCTCAGGGAAGGAAGCAGTAGAACAAATCAGCCTTATTTTAAAATAATTACTGCAATCCTACAGTGCCTGTCAGTTGTTATTTTCCCGTTTTATGTCAATGTACTGTACCGTACATGTGCAAATGGGATCCTGAAACTGGGAGAAAAAAAATGCAACCTATTAAATAAAATAGAGAAAATAACTGGTGGATTTAATAAATATGATTTTAGTGGAAGTGAAGGGACCTTTCTATATGTTGTATTAAAATCCTTTTGAGCAAAGCAATAATGTATTGCTAGCATGATGATAAAAGGAATAAGGATTATTATAATTTTGCTCCAAATAATTGCTATGATATAAAAATGCATTTGGGGGCTCCTTTGGCGGCTTTTACGTCAGCATTTAAACAAGATTAATTTAATTTAAGCAGGATTAAGTAAAATTTCAAAAGGGATAGAAAGTATGTTTCACTAGTCTGATTCTTTTCCGTTTCAAAAATACAATGGCTGTTACTAAGATATTAGTGGGAACTGCATACCTATTTAATTTGACTGGTGCAGCAAGGCCTTTTGATGGATGCTGGGTACTTAGGAAGGGAAAATCCAGCTTGTTCCCTACTCCCACATTTCTGTATTTAAAGCACTGTAGAAAGTCTGCAGGTCAGAGAAGATGGTCAGGCTCCAGCTCTGAATGACCCCTGCCTGATGCCCATGGTCAGGAATGCTCCTTCCTATCCCAGGGCACTGACTCTGCACTGCTCTTGCAGCACGTGCAGATGCCTTAGTAGGGATGGGTTTTGATGTCAAGGAATGACCTCCTGAAGGTCATGGCAGGCTGAACATCTGAGAGCCTTTGAACAACACGGGCCACTTTGCATGGCATTAGGGGTGGTCTTCTCAGAGGTGGGGAATTACTCAGAGAAGGCCTTGGATACACACAGCTGAAAAGTTGCTGTACTTCTCATAATTTTTTCAGTCTCTCACAGCCTAACATATTAGCAGGACTGGGAGACGGGGACTTCTGATGAGCTGCATTGCACTGCAGCAAGATGCTGCTCAAGCATGCAGCCTTGATGGAGCTGGTGCAGTGTGAGGTGGAGTTCTTCCTTGTAGCAGGCTCCGAATATGAAAAATTTATGTCACTGTCCTCAGATCTACCTATTGGAATGAAAAGACAAATTAAGAAGTAGCTTAAGTTTAAACTGGAAGATAGTAAACTTATGTAAATGGGTAGACTGCTGAGAGAACTTTCCCAACCATAAAAAGAATATAAATATTTTTGTTATGCTTTATTCTTGTAAGTTGGTAATTTTTGAATAACTTTATCTCAATGCTAGAAACCCTTGTGCTCCTGAATGAGGCAGGGAAGATTTTGTTTCTACTTTAACGACTAAAGATGCTCTCATAGCACAGGTATAGACATAAATTTTGGTACTTCCTATGCAGTAAATTTTAAAATAATTAAAAAAACCCCCATTCCAGTTAGCTGTTTTACACAGAGAACATTAAAATAATAAAAAATGTAGTATTGTCTGCATTTATTCAGAAATAATAAAAAATATGCATTTAAAATGTTAATGAAAGCTGGTGAGTAATTAAATTTAATGATTTTGTACATTTATTCTTCAAATTCTTCATTAGCCTATATTAGTGAAGTACAAAGATAATGAAAATCAGAAAATGGACTCCACTAGTCAATTACAGATAAAACAGGGGACACTTTCTTCGTTTTCCTTCCTATTCTATTTTCTATCTTGTGTGTCTCTGTGTCTCAGCTTCAGAGTGAGTCAGAAAGTCAAGGAGCTGCTGCGCTAACAAAAAGACACTTCCACAGGTGCATTTCCATTTCTCCCTCTTAGTGCCAGGCAAACATTTATTTCCCTTGTCTTCAGCCAGCCTCTGATTCCTGATCCAGAGGAACTCTCCACACCCTTCAGTGAAGCTATTGGGAATTTACCTTGACCTAATTGAATGGTCACTAAAATCAGAATCCAGCTCTACATCTCCAACAAGAGATGGAACAGCTGAACAAGAGTAGGCATGGAGGAAAGACTCTCCTTTTCTTCCAATTTTCCTCCCTTGGCATCTTCACAATTCCTTCTGAAACCTGGAGACACAGGAGGTGGAAATCCTACTTTTACTCCAACCCTAGGATTCAACAGGGGAAATTAATTATTTTGCAACAAATTTGAGAGACACACATCTTTGATCTTGATGTCTTACTTCTACTGTGTTGCATTAATAAAAGCCCCTATTTTCTCCTATCAAGGAAGATATGGAGCAAGATTATGTAAGAATTATAGAAAAGATTTGATTTATTTTAATACTATTATTTTGAAACTGGAGGTAAATATGAAATGTTTCATACCTTTTAAAGTATTTTTTCGTATGTCATTTATTGTTCTAGTGATGAATGGTTTAAAGTTACTTAGATAAAGTATCAGGCTAAGTGAAGTTAGCTACAGTGAATCTTTCAGTTGTAGATCAAGATTTGTTGTAACTAGCCTGCATTTTGTTTGCACAGTCTAAATGACATGAATCCCAGAATTCCTTCATCTAAGGATGCACACATGTACAGACTAACATAATCTCTTTGGAGGGCTTTTCCTCCAGTAGAAATGGTACAGTTGTGGTCCTTTGGGAAATCTGTACCCTAGTGGGAAACAAAAATGCTCAAGAGATCTGGATAGTTAAAAGCTCAGTAATAGGTGCCCTCATGCATCTTCAGTTAAGTTTAAACATTTTTTAAACATTGGAGAGCTGGAAATTCTGCTCTGAGTCAATTTTCAGATGTTTTCACAACATTTTACTCTACAGCCATTTTTCATGGTTCTGATGTGTTGCTTCTATCAGTTAGAAATTAATTTAATGAACACATAAATACATAAATTAGTCTCAACTCAGAATATAAGTCTTATGTCCCACAAACACTGGTTCTTATATCATCTGTACATGGATTTTTTTCTCATCTTTTACAAGGTAGTAGAAGTAACAAGCACACAAAAGGTATAGTTAGTCTGTTATTTAAACAGTCCTCTGCTTTTTTTTCTTTTGAAAATTTTAATTTTTTAATTTTTTTTTTCTTTTTGATGTTTGAAGCAGTTAGTGACACAGTACCTCAACTCTGTGCATCTCTAGAGAGGAAGATTGGAAGATTCTTGGGAATGAGTCTGTCATCACTGTCACCTGCCATCATTTACAGCATGTTAAGCAGCACAAACAACCTGAGAAGCTTGATTGCATCACACTTTGAGGGAAGGACAGCTAAAGATTTATGTAAATAAAAAATATGACCAATGGTCAACTAAAGAAATAACTTCAGATCTGCTCCTCAGCTCTGTAGGTTCAATAAAAATCCTATGTGATTAGCAAAGGTGATTTGACAAGAAGAGCCATTATAAAAGATAAATAAATAAATCAAGTGAATCACAGGTAAGATTAATTTGAACATATATGGTTCGATTTGATCATGCTCAGTGTTTCTGGTTCATTGTGATTATAGAGTCTGATTTTCCAGCTTTATACACTTGATTTGCACCAAAGAATGAGGTATACCATTGATATCAGACTTCCTGTCTTAATGCTGTGCTAAATTATGGGTTGCATCTCACTACATTTCTGATTCCCAAAATTAAAAGTCTGTTTGAGAAGCAGAGTAGGGGAGAGAGAGAGTACAAAGGAGAGAAAAATACAATGAACTGCCCAGCTGTCTCTAGCAGTCTGATGCTGGGAAGCAATACAGGACACCAGTGTTCCTACTTCTCTTTTTCATTTGTGAATGTTTGCCAGAGATTACTATCACACCACTTCTCATCAGAGCTGGAGTTCTAGTTTATCAAAGTGTCAATTTGAAGTCTAACACTCAGGAAAATTCACTGCACTGTGGCTGGAATATGAGCTCTGGTCTGACAGCTACAACATAGAATCAAATCCATCTCTGTAGGTAAAAGGTTTTCTAAAAATTATTGAGCAGGAAGGGACAGATTTTACAGGTACTTAAGCCTTAAATAGTTTACTGTGGAGTGTACTATTATAGTTTTTAAAGCATTTGCATGTCTGGTACTGTTATTTTACTGGGAAGCAGGCATACAGGCATTTTGTAAAACCATAGTGATATTTGTTTCCTGTGCTATTGCACACCTAACACTATAAAATATATGTAATTTCTCAGTGCTGGGGGTTTCACAGGACAGGAGTTACCATACCTCTCAGAAGGCTCCAAAATTTGTCCTTAGAGCCTATACTCACAGTCACAAGGGAAGTTCCATCTGGGTTTAGATAGTCCTCCACCCCATTCTGTTTTTCAATGATTCTAATAATCAAGGAATTACTCACAAATATTATAGATTTTAAAATTATGATGCATATGACAAATATGGGTGTGCATATTCACTCTTTTTAGAAATGGAACTCATTTAACAACATTGTCTGCACAGATAAACTTAATTATATTTGAGCCTTTAAAAGCTCTCAGACTGTTTGGAGTCCTTTATATGTTTAGTGTGTTCATAATGACAAAAATGCAAAGTTCATGGCTCAAAGACAGTAGGGGACAAAAGGGAGGCAATAAGATCAGGGCTGGAAATACAAAAGAACTGACATTCCTCACTGTATCAGTGGCAGCACTCAGCTCTATGGACACCTGCAGTGAAGGTGCTGCTCTTGGGCAGCCTAACCCCAAAGCAGGACGACACAAGGCTGTCACAGAAAGAGTCTGCAATGCTTCCTTACAGACCCCAGGTGTTATTATGCAGTTCTGAATCACAGTATCCTTTCTACTCACAACACCTGGCCTTGCAGATTAAAGCTGAATGGTTTGGGATCGTAATTCCCAAAAACATACTAATGCACACATGCACTCCTCCTCGAATCAAATCCTCCTCAAAGTCATAAACCCTTGCTGCCTGCTCTGGTGACTAAAACTTAAGCTATGCCTATAAACTGATCCTTTATTTCGGCAAAGTTTTTACTATACACAATTTTTCAAGATGTATTTGGTTAGTAGAACTAGAGTAAGTGTTTCATAGGGCAATAGTAGTAAAACTAAATGGTAAGCAAATACTTTTACTGACCTTGGACTTGCTGACTAGACATCCTAATGAAAGACACACTGGGAACTCGTGAATGGATGACTGGTGTCTCTTCACTGTAGAGCATTATATTGGTATCCAGATCCTGGGCCTGAAGTGCTTATGCAGATAAAACACTGTCCACTGGAAATCTGTGGGAGATTTGCCCAGGTAAAAGTTGATGGACTGGTCTCAAAGAGCAGTCATTTACAGGGGAACTCATGGTGAGTTTCTAACTTTCTCTGACTTTCTATGGGAGATGAGTCAAGGACCTTCTGCCAGGACTGCTTTCCCAGGCCTAGGGACTTGGGCTCCGATGTTGTTGACAATCATAGCGGGCAGCCACTGTGGTGAAAAATTACAAGGGCATCTTTGAAGTGCAATTCGGGGGCAATCTTTGGGATCTAAAGATTTCTTTGTTTAGAAATAAAAGGCAAACCACACATGCTTAAGAGGGTTTCTTTATCCTGCCGCTGAAGGGATGTAAACATGAATTGAAGCAATGTTTTTGTTTGTTTTTCTGTGGCTCTGGAGCTTGTTTCAAATTTCTACAGTTACTTATTTTTATTTTGTTTTAGAAGTATCTTAAAATATTCAGTGTTCGTAGAATATTTTCTCCAGAACAAAGACTGCTCTGAAGGATGATATCAAACGCTAAAAGGTTGCACAATCCAAATTTGTCAGTTTTAGAAGAAAGGTATTTCCTCCCTTTTTGAATGCTTCTGAATTGTTATGTGCTCCTTTCTGTAACAACTCTTTGCTTCTACAAGAAATGTTATTTGAATGACCAAAGAATATAATTTGAATAACCAAAAAGTAAGGAAAAAAAATAGCTAGTGAACAACCTTCTACCAGGTCTGTTTTTAAACTGAACTTTTCTTTTTTCTCCAGGGCTGTGACCAGACTTTTATTGCTAAACTGAGGTGTTTTGTCAAAATTCTGGGTAATATGGTGGGATACATGTGACCCAAAATTGTATATTAGGGATTGAGAGCTTACCTATGTAATCAAGGACCCCAAGAGAGAAGCACCTTGCACTGTGAGTGCTATGTGTAGGTGATGCCACGTTGAAAGAAGCTGTCCTCATACATGCCATTTATCGCTATTTTCAGTCATTCCTTTTAAAATTGATTCACAGACATTAGAATGAGGCAAAAATGTGGTTTGTGTAAATAAATATATGTCACTATACAAATTCACTGGTTCACTCTCTAGGTTGCAACAGATGGTGAAAATTTCAGCATAGTTGGAAGAGGCTGTTTACCAGATTATTTATTAGGTCTACTTCAGCTTTGTCTGAGGGTGAGAGTTTGGCTTTAAATATACTTTATTTATTTAATAAAAGCCTCTGTTGAATTATTCTGATTCTGCTTTTGTTGCTGTGTAAATACAAGTCCCTGGGATATGTATGCTATGTATCTTCTGCATGTAAATTTAAATATATTTTAGAATATAAATACAGTAACACTCTGGGGGGGGCATCAGAATCCAATAAAAACTACAATTAAAAGAAGTGTTCATATGACTAAAATAAGTATTGTGGTTATACAGTAAAGAGAATAAAAATATATATTAGATACTTGGAAATATGCATAGTTTTTATCAGCGCTAGAAAAATACCTGGTGGAAGTCAATGGAGGTAGTTGGTTCCCATTGTCATTAGTGTGAGTATTACCAAAGGAGACAGGTGACTAGAAATAAAATACGGCAAATATTTTTAGAATAAAGGAGCAAATCACTGTGCAGTTGCTTCTTTATCATTCAGAGCACGAGATGCATATTAGTCATAATAGATGTTGTGCTGGGGACTAGATGCTTTAAAAGCTTCTTTCCTCTTCTAGAAACATCTTGAATGAAGAGCTTGGAAAGAGATTCCTATAAGAAAATAAACTATCATGTTTATTAAGAACATCTTATTGATAGATTATTTGTAAGGGTACTAAAAATTTCCCAAGGGAAATATCTGTGACTTTAACAATCCACACTTAGAGCAAAATTTTTATAATGTCATAAGAATCCATTTAAATTGAAAATACTTTGTATCAAACTTTCTAATCTGACCAAAGATAAAATGAAGCATGTGGTAGAGAAAAAAAAACAAACTATCCTGCACAGATAGTGAGGCTTCTAGGTTCAATGGTGCTTTTATACTTAAATTTGTGAGAGTTTATTTCAGTAGAAAATAATCAAATGCTGCATCTGACAACCAAAATGTTTTCCTTAGAAGAAAGAAGATTAATGTCCTCAATCTATGATGCCCTATCCAAAAGATTGGTCTCTGCTCTGCATTTCATTTTCATGCTACCTTCTATCACAACAAAAGTACTGCAAATGAAATCAGAACGACATTACTAAGGAAGAGTCTGCAAGCAGAAGCTATGGGGGTTTCTGTCTTTGCAATAGAAAGCATGGGCAAACTTGGGGGATTTTCAGGGAAAAGGTAGGAATCAAGCACAGGAGCAGGTCAGTGAATCCAGCATTTAACTCTTCTGGAGGATTCCTGCACCAACCTTCACTCAACTTACATTTAGTTTCTGATCTCTAGCCCCTCTCTGAACCCTCTATTTCTTTCAATTTTTTTCTCTCTCTGATAGAGCCAACTTCAAGGAAATTTCAAGATCATCTTCGAGAGTTTACTGTGTCAATTGCCAGCTATTTAGAGCTAGCCTACAAAAAGTACTACTTACACTGTTATAAATATGTTACCTGATTATAACAGTACCTGAAGAACCAGCTCCCCACCCCCCAACCATAACTGTTACTAACTGGATTGTCATACAGCTGAGCCATATCAGTTTTTGGAATGTCCAGAAAATTATTCATATGCTTTTTAAAAAAACTTTGGTGAAAATTGATAATGATGAACTTGAAAAAGGTATGATTTTGTTCCATACTTTTCTTAACTTCAAAGCTGTATTTGTAAGACATGTTACAATTTTGTTTCCAGTATCTTTACAGTGGACATATCTTACACAAATATTTATGAGCTCACAAGTCTGAAAAGCAAAATTCAGTTTATAGATTCAGTATGCTCTACCTGTCTGCTAGTGAATAAATATAAAAGAATATTCAATTCAGCAATGCATTAGACATAGCACATATCCTTTTTATTCATCCCAGGGAGGATATATACAATATAAAAGATTTATATGGATTGGTTTCACATAATACCATGATTTTCTTGGTATTGGGTTTTTGATACCTTGTTTATATAACATCAGCAGAGACTAGAAATTTATTTTTATCTGGAGCTCTGCTACAGTTCTGCCTGTCATGTAGACAAGAAACTAACATGGCTTTCTTCAAACAAAATGCAGTTTTTCTGAAGGTCTTTCTGGTTCCAATTGGGATTGAACAGCATTCTGCTACAGGTTCCTGTACTATTTCACTTCAAGCTAACATTTCATTACCTTTGTGGGTTCTTTCTGGCAAACACAAATCATTTCCATGATGAGGAATGAGAGCAGAAAAGCAAAATAATCTTGTCCTTTCTCAGGATCAGATGTGCTCTCTTCCTACTGTCCAGCACACATCCATAACCTAAAGCTCAGTTCTAACAGGTATCAGCAGGCACGTGGCAAGAGATAGACAAGTCTTACCTGAAGTTTGTGGTCAGACTTGCTTTGCAATCATGCAAAAATCATGGTACTTTTTTAGCAGCAATTTTTAAAAAATTTTTCCTAATTACCTCCATGATGTTCCTTGTATGCTCCCTCTCTAGACTCTTCACCATCTTTGTAGCCCTCATTTAGATGCTCTCAAATATATTTTTATCCTATCCTATTTATCTATATCTACAATCCATATCTATATCTAATCTATAGCCATATTTTTTTATCCTCTCATATCTATATATCTATACTGTTGCACCCCAAAACTGCAAACAATATTCAAGATGAGCCTGCCCCAGCTCAGAGCAGAGCAGGACAATCCCCTCCCTTGCCCTGCTGGCCATGCTGTGCCTGATGCTCCCCAGGACAGGGTTGGCCCTCCTGGCTGCCGAAACACTGCTGGCTCAGATTCAATTTGTCATCAGCCAGAGCCCTCCAGATCCCCTTCTGTGGAGCTGCTCTCCAGTCTCTCCTTTCCCAGTCTGTTTGTACTACCAGAATTGTCCCATCCCAGGCGCAGAATCTAGCACTTGCCAGTGTTAAATTTCATATGATTGATGATTGCCCAGCCCTCTGTTTTATTTAGATCTCACTGCAGAGACCCCTTGCCTTTAAGGGAGTTAATAGCTTCTCTGAACTTTGTTTCATCAGCAAAGTTAGCATACCTTTGAGTTCTGTGTCCAGTTAGTTTATGAAGACAGTGTTGGAAGGCATTTCTTTCTCAAGGCAGACAGACATCTCCAGGCATCTGCAAGATCTACACCCAACCTTCCTTCCCCTTTCTATACCAGCCTGGATTAGCTGCCATGGCAGCACATTCAAGATGTTCTACGTAACTGCTGACAGCAAACAAACCATTCAGATTGGTAAACAATTACCTGGCAGAACTCTGTTATGATTATATGGTGTGATCTGGTTCTGATCAGGCCCTCCCCACCCTAAGCTGACAACCTCTCAGGCATCACTCCCTTCTGGCCTGGGCTCGACTCATGGACTTGTTGAAGCAAAAGTCAGTATCATTCCCCTTGAGGATTATCTTCTCATGATTCTGGTCCCTTCTCCTCTGCATCGACAGCTTCATAGTCAAATAAGGTACGGCTCTGTGCAACATCTAATAACTCTAGGAAGGAAAAGGGTTTTCCTGCCACTCATTGGAACAGCAGGACAAATTGGCAACTGCTGCATTCTTTCTGTGGAAAAGATCTCAGGCAAAGGGACAACAGCAGGGTTATGTGCCAGGCTTAGATAAGGGCTCTGTCCCACCCACTTGTCTCCTAGCTACTCCATGCTGCCAGGTAAAGCACTCAATTAATACACTAATGTGTATCCTCTGAGTATAAGGACGTTTGGGAGGGCAGTGTTACTAGTAACTTGGTTTGTGGACCCTGACTGACTAGTTAGAGTCATACAGTCCATAGTTCAAGAAATGTACTGTCTGCAGGGCAAGCAGGTAACTTGAAATCAGGAATGTCTTTCTGCTGTCATGAAAGAAGTGTGGGGAAAATGAGTGGAATATCTGGACAGGAGAAGGTGAACTTGTCTAGTATAGCTGCTCATGGCACTTGAGCCACTTGAAAGTGAGAAAACACTGCAGCACCCTGTGCAGACATCCTATACTGGCTTGCTAACTTGGCTGTAGGTGTACCTTTTAATAGTGGTGTTCCTCAGTTTTTCTGCAGAGAGAAAGTTTAACCCTTAAACTCAGCACTAGCTAACAAAGACCTCTGGCCATGGCAAGGCTGGAGTGTTGTATGTTTCATGCTATTTTTTTGTGTTTGTGTCTGGCCCCCTGCAAAGGTGAGACTACTTTGGACTATAGCTAAAGCCTGGTATACAGAGAGACGCGGGTCTGCTATTCTCCTGTGCATGGGTATGGATCAGGTGGGGCATGCTAGATCCCCCTCTTTGCCCAGACATCTGATGGAGATAGAATGGCCCTAATGTGGGTTGGCTGCCCCTCAGTTTCAGGATGGAGCCTGAAGGACAGCAAAAAAAAAAAAAAAAAAAAAAAAAAAAAAAAAAAAAAAAAAAAAGAAAAAAAAAGAAATCTAGATTATATAAAGCATACTGGGGTGATCACAGGAGATATCTGTTGGGAAAATACCAAATAACAAAGTTTGGCAGGAAGGAGTGTATGGGCTGGTTATAGTTTGCCAGGGACAAACTGCACACTTTAGGGGCAGGAACACTGAAGGAGAAGAAGCATGAAATAAAAGGTGGATCAGCATGGTGGTGTTGCAGTCATTCTCTGTTTAAAACAGTGCAGGTAATGACATCAAACAAATGACCAAACAGTGAATTTTGCTTCAATAACTCAAAAATGCATGTTACTTTTCATGCCTGCTTCTGCTAATGGAGTAAAAACTCATAATGCTTTTTTATGTGTGACTAAAGTCACTAAAATTCCACCTAAACATGAAGTTACATCAATTGTAACTTTACATTTTCTCCGCCCTCAAAGAAAACAATATAAGTATAGTTTCCATGGGGAAGTGGAACAGAGGGGGCTCCACCTTTGTGTCCTGGGACAGTTGATGGGCTGTGCCTGTCTCCTTTCCATAGGGACACCTGTGCTCACTGGCTGGGACCTGAACACTTGGTTATACTGAGTGCTTCTTCAGGAAATTCAGAAGGCAAGCTTGTGTTTGTGGTCAAACTTGCAATACTATATAGACATCTTACAATTTAATGTATTTGTCACTGGCTCTATTACTTCTATTTCATGCATTCATGTGAGCTTCTGCAGAGAGTATATCACCACCAATACATTAAGAACCTGCATTTCTGTTGCTCAATAAACTAGGCTATTTTGCACCTGGATGTGAGAGATAGTGAATGTGACTGGACTTCTAGTCTGGCTGTGAGAGTCCTTTGAGCACCGCCAGGCTTAGAGTGCATCGCAGTATTTGTGAATCCATAATCGTGGTAGTTCTTATTGAATATGACCAGACTCACAGTGCCATGCTGGCACTCCATTTCTGTTGCTTAGTGTTGAATTTGCTATCACTCAGAATATAAGGCCAGTGACCCGCAGCCACTCTGACTGATCTGAGGAATGCAAGGGGGTTTATTTTGTGTCAAATTTTCTTCCTCTTAACACAAAATAAAAGTTATCCTTACTCTTTACATGACATCTGTGGCAGCAGAGTTTACTGAACCTTGCATAGCATAAAAGCCTGTGTTTGTAGATTGCAAAGACCTGTGGGATAGTTCCTGGTGCTCCTTCCAAAGCATGAGATGGACATCATTATGGGCTTTGCCAAGGCCAGAGCACTGGACTGAGTCTGGCAAATGATATGTTCATCTGTGTGCTGTTAAAAGCGATAGAATGGGTATAGCCAGAGTAATCAGTTTAATTAAATTCTTTGTATCTATAATTTGTCTGATTTTAGAGCATATTAAACTGAAATTAAACTTCCAATACATTATTACAGGAACATATTCTCTTTCCTTTATGTCCCATTACAGCTGTGATTAATATATTCAAAAGTATACATTACACTGTCACAATAATGAACAAAGCTAAATGAATATAAATATCTGCAGTAAAATACAATGAAGTCCTGTGGTGCAATGGTAATGTTAGTCATTTTTGCATGAATAAATCGAAGTAGAGTGTGAAATTCCATAACTCACTGTGAGGCAAAGTCTCCAGCTGGCATGGACTGCTAAGTCTTTGCAGGACTAGTCTGTTGTAAATATTTATTGCCACTATTTTAATGCTTAGTCAAAAAATAAACCTTTTTTTCTTCTGGGTGATTTCCTATCTGCACTGTATTCCATTTTTGTTCTTTTCTGGAAATGAAAGCTTGAGATGTGATTCTGACAGGGGGAACTTAAGATGTAAAAATCAAGAGAGAAACTTGCTCTACTCTCCTGCAACAACTGATTCAGCACTTGTGGCTGATTGCTGAGAATCTTTTGACGTTGAATTGTATTGGCCAGATTCATTGACTTTTTAAAACCAGAGAACAGTATTATTTGGTTTCAGCTCCTTTCATAGCACAGACACCACATCAAATGAATTGATTACTAAAATAAAAACATCAGCAACCTGTAATCAGAATTCTCTTGATTACTTGAGAATTCTCTTAATTACTTGACTAAGGGGTCCTTTACTACATGAGTCTTCTCCAGTGCAAACAAATAGAGAGCATATGCAAGACAGCTCTTATTCTGATAGAGAAGTAAAACATACAGGGCAAGACAGGCTTTTCAAACTTTTGTCCAGGCTTGCAATGAATTTCCAAAGTCTTTCTGATTTAGAATGCAAATTCTGAACAGCTATATAGTTTTCCAGTACTTTCATTCCAACATGAGTTCAGATGAGCTAGCAATGTTACTATACTGATGGGCATTTGTAAAATTGGAGAATCATGCCGTTTGGAAGGGATGTCTAGACCTTGTCTGGAACAATGTCCTGCTTAAAGCAGGGTCAGCTAGAGTGGATAATTGAGGGTAGTTTCCTGCCTGTACAAAGATTACCTTAGACCAGTGCACTGAAGCTTGTACTCAGACGTTATTTGCCGTGAACCTTGATCCTTTTTCTAAGTCACCTCTTTCCAGGTAAGGAAGTCCTGATTGAAAAAGAAGAATGGTTTAGGTCTGTTGACCTTTCAGATGAAATCCCCACATCTTCCTGACAGATTCCTAGTGCATGTTAAAATGACATAAAGTATCTCCAATGCATTTCTAAAAGTGCTATTAAGGGCACCTCTGGCATGAAGGAATCCTGAGGTACCCCAGAGGCAACTTTGTACCTCTCTTTGCTGTCTCTGCCACAGGGACTTGTCAAGATTACTTTGGGGATGAAAGAGTAAACCGGGAGTGTCATTCACTCCATGAGCAGTTGCAAGATTTGTAGTTTTTCTGCTTTTGTGGAAGAGTTCTAGCTTGTGCAGGGACTTGTTTGACCTCAGGTAGCTTCTGGAAGAAGGGGAAGCCATTGGTTGCTGCCTTCCAGGGAGTTCCTGGAACAAGGCCAGAAAGTCTCCTTAGCCTCATCAACTGTGCACCTTGAGATCCCCTTCAATCCAGGCCCAGTAGACTGAAGAATTCAACATGACAAATATTACTGTGACAGTAGGTCATGGACAGAGCTCTACTGCCAGGCCATGGGGCCACACGAAAAAATTATTTAAACTTAAAAATGCCCAAATGCCTGAATCCTAGGTGAAATGCTCTCTAAAACACCAACTGAGCATTTTGTACTGATAGGAGGCTTTAACAATGCTTGGATAAAAACCATAAGTAGAAGAAAAAAGGTCAGGTTTTTACATCATGGCTGTAAAGTCCTCATACAAAAGGAATACACACATTCTTCTAGGAATCTGGAGATGGTAGAAAATGTTTCTTGCTATTTACCTTGCATATTATGAGGAGGAGATAGTAAGTTCCTGTGCTATCCACTTTTTTGACAAATAAAAGGACATTGTCCTACTTAGAGTTCAAATAAAGTTTCAGTTAAGTGTTTTGCTCATTTCTGTGTGCTTCTGTGCTGCCATCTTTGGCAGGTTATGCTTGAGCCAGTTTTTTTTTTCTCTCTTTTTTGAGACATTCACTATTGCTATTTTTGAAAATAAAGTTGTGAAAACTATGTCAATGTCAAATACTGGGTAAAACCTGCTAGAAGTGACAGTATCAGAATGTGGTTTTACAGGCTTTTATAATTTTTGGAGGTGATAAAAAACAAGAATAAAATTATTCTTGTGAAATGTTTATTCTTTATAAAGCTAAGATTTGTTTGTTCAGCATTGATCCTTGAAGGACTTAAGTATCCCACTAGAAATCTGATTTTTATTAGCATTTTAGAAGAAATTATTCTTGAAAAATCTTTAAAATTTATTTGGAGAATTTTGGAAATAACTTTCCTTTACTCATCCACAGTAATGTCTGAGCTTTTAAAATGAAATTATAATTTAGCCCATATTTTCTAAGCATTATGACAGGGATGGTCTTGTCATAATTTGTAAGCTCATGTCTGATGGTAAACATCAGACTGGTCTGTTAAAATACTTAAAACTTAGCTTTAAGTCATGGATCCTTTGTAATATATGGTTTTATCCATGCATTTAATAGTTTTGGTCCTAAGACCTGGATTTGACAATCAGAGGGTTTTGGTCTATATTGTGATCAGTGCAACTACTGTTTCTGTTTTCAGAAAAATGGAAGTTTAATTTACAGCAAAAGCAGGTTTCTTTACATTACTTGGTGCTGGCTTCCCTAGTACCACTTCTGCAATTTCTGCTGACTCTGCCAACATATAAAAGTGCAAGAGCAGCAAGCAATCAGAAGACCCTCAGTGTATGGGGATGAACTGAAGAAAACTTCACAGTCAAGCAGTTCTTCACAATTGTTTTTCTGTTACCTGTCCATTAATTTATTTCCAAAATGCACCATATATTAAAAAAAAAACCCAAACCCTTACTATTTTCAGGGTATATCTAAAGTGACATCAACTCCCTAAAAATCTTAATTGTGGGGAGAAGCAAAGCATTTTAAACAGCTGAACTACCTCACTTTAAAATCTCAGCAACAGGAAACGTTCTTATAAAACAATGCTTTGTCTTATCTCCCAATAATTTACAATGTTACTTGTGCCACTATCAGAATGGCATACTGATGAGAATTCTGCACCATTTTGAGTCCTGAAGAAATGCTAGTGAGTTTTTGCAGAAATTTTGCAGATTGTGTCTAGATCTGAGCTTACACGTTTTAATGCCAGGCTTGGACCTAATTCTTCAATCTCAGGGAGTATCTATTGGGGAGTTTTAATTAGAAGATTGGGAAGAAAGTATTGCATGTCAAAGAAATAAATGAAAATTGGATGTCCATATCAAGGTAGTGCTCTATTTGTAGTATGAAGAGTCAAGGAATTTGAATGAGAAGAAATGGAGAATGCTCAGTTAGATCACAGCATAGAAATAGTAATTTAAAAAAAAATCTGAACTGAGTTAAACACAGACATATAGATTAAAATGTAAAAGACTATAAGAACAGTACATATGTTAGTGAAATGCCCTAAGATCTTCATGCTGCAAAATGCACCACAGATTTATTAAAAGCGCATTTTTAAAATAATTAAGAAGATGACAACGGTATTTTTGAAAACTAACAAGAACCAAGGGGAAACCTAGCCTGACACAGGAGAACATATAGCAAACACTTCACAGAATCACAAAATATGCCAAGGTGGAAGGGACTCAAAAAGATCCTCAAATCCAACTCTTAGCCCTGCACAAGACACCCCAAGAGTCACACACTGGGTCTGAGAGCATTGTCCAAACACTTCCTGAACTCTGCCAGGCTGAGGCTGTCACCACTTCCCTTGAGAGCCTGTTCCAGTGCCCAATCACCCTCTGGAGGAAGAATCTTTTGGTAATATCCAACATAAACCTCTGCTGGAACAATTTCAGGCCATTCGTTCAGGTCCTGCTACTGATCACCACAGAGAAGAGATCAGTGCCTGCCGCTCCTCTTCCCCTCAGAGGAATTGTAACTGCAGTGAGGTCTCCCCTCAGCATCTTTTTCTCCAGACTGAACAGACCAAAGAGTCCAAAGAGCTGAGTGCTGGGGAAAGTAATCAAGGAGAAGAGACAAGTGGATATGTTCAATGTGCTCTTCACCTTTTCTTTTCAGATGGTGAAAATTCAAGCTTCTTTTGTTACCATGGAAAGACCAAACCATTGAAATGGAGGAAAATGTTTCTGATGAAGCTGTGCCACTGGGCAGAATGGAGGGAAAGATTCATGTGATTAACTGAGAGCGTAAAAAAGAGCTTGACGCTGTAGTTGGAACACTAGCTGGCTGAAGGATGCTGAAACACTGTTTTTTCTATCATTCATATGATAGACAATTGCTGGAGAAAAATAAAAGGACTGGAATAGTTTACAGCACTGAAACAGAGGGCCAGGATTCTTTACTCCTAAGGAAATTCCCTGGCCAATAAAACACAGAGTGATCTGACAACAGTGGGTTGGGAGGGGTTTTCTGCATGTATTTGTGTCCTGCTTTGTATATATACTCATATTTTTTGTATCTGGCCCTGAGCAATTTGTTGATTCCACAAAGCAATTAAATGGGAAAACTAATAGAAGCTTCCATTTCATGACCAGAAACTGTAACTTCTGCAGAGCACTCTTGGTAGGAATTTTAAAAGCCTGAGGCAGATTCAGTAATTTGTGTGATGTATAAAGGTGCAAATGCCAGAGAATCTGGTTACCTCTCCTAATGCAGAAAGGGTTTTTGACCATAGAAAAAGAGTTGATTTTTTTCCTTGTTGGCCACAATGAGTTGCACACCCCAATGGAAGGGGTGTGGGGAAACCTTGTAAGCACCAGGGAAAGAGATCTTCTTCTATCTGCATTCTAAATTCAGGTTTGGCTTGGCTCTGCTGGGAATTATGTGCCACACACTGCTTGCATCTTATTATATTAATGAATCATATATGTGCATCATGGGAGAAATTTGGATCTTAGAGGAGATATTGGCAAACATCCCACTGACTTAACAGCAGACTTAGTTGAACCCAGTTGAGACTAAGGACACTAATGGATTCCTGTAGGGTATTTCTCAGCAAAAATGGCCTGACCTGCTTCAAGCTTCTGAAACAAGGCAGCCATTGGCTGTCCCATCACCTCTTTATGGCCTTCAGGTAATGCATTTAACTTGAAATAGAAATTACTCATTACTTTTATTTTTTCAGACAAAACTGATACCTTTAGAAAAGTGAGAATAAATGTTCTTTTTTAAAGCAAAGAGCAAAGGCAACCAGTCAATTTTCTGAATGCAATCTGTGTGATTAATGTGTCTCGAAATACAGACATTTCTATAAAATATTAATCATTTCACTTCTGGACTCTATTAAATTACATTTAGCAATTCTGAAATTCCTTCCATATATTTTATGAGAAAATAATATTTATTAAAATTTTTCATCTTGTAAACCACTTCCTGCATAATTTTACTCTTTTTGTTTAAAAAATTTGATTTGTTTGCCAGGCAAAACAGAAGTTCAAGGAGCATCCGAGGAAAATTTTTGTGAGCAGGAATTCAAGGAATTTACTTACTTTTCCTTACAGCTATGGTGCACAAAATTTCAGACATGTGAATGTAGAAGAGTTACTGATATTTTAAAAGTATTTTTCTTTTTAAAAGAGGATATAGTCATAGTAGCCTCTTTAATTTAAATTATTTACATAGGAAAGTCTATATTTAAGTTATGAATACAGTTTAAATGCTTGACATATCTCATAGCATCCAAAATGATTGGAATGTGTTTAATTTTCTGTTTTACTAAAAAGAAAAATTCCCCTAATTGCGAAAGTAATGTGTGTATTAGTTGTTTAATGTAATAAGGTGTATAGTTCACAAATACATCTATCACTTGACATGATGGTTTTCCTTTCAGTCTTATTAAGACGAAACTCGGTAAAGAAGGATTAGACTATAAGAAAACAAAATGGCAATAATGATACCTAGTGTTTGCATACGCCGTATTTTCTCTTATTCACGTGTTCAGAGATAGAGGAGTGCCACACCTCTTTCATGTGCACAACAGATTCACTGTCAGACCAGGAAGAAGTTGGCAGGCTCATGAATACACTGAAGGAGGAGAGCAGCTGTTCAGCAAGAAAACCTTCCTAGCAGAGCCTTTCAGCCACTTGCTGGACCATTTGATGTGCTGCTTGTGAGAGTGGGCGCACGTGTATGGAACGGGGAAGGTGGGAAGGCAGGGAAAAAAGCTTACCGTGGAAGCTCTGATTGCCAGGTTAGCCAGGTAAACATGGAGCTTTTATAAGTGATAAGTATTTTAAGATCTTATACATGAAAGAACCACTTTCATGCTTTTCAGCCACCAAATGAGAAAAATGTCTATGTTTTTGTTTATTGGGGCAGTTCCTATAAAAGTATTTGTACTGAAGTTGCTTCTACTCTGTAGAGTAGTTATCTTGACTGCAGTGTGCAGAATCTACAGATGTAGAATGGGAAGAATAGGTCTATTATCCTGAATTGATACCAAAAAAGGGCAACAGGAGAGAACTGTGTATCTATTCAAGGCAATTATCATCTATTATGAAGACATGGCTGTTCTGCATTCTTTACTCAGGCTAAAGAGCCACGTAGACTTTTGGTGAAAAAATAGAACACATGTGCAGGAACAATGGGCTTCTAGAAGATATATTCTATAGTTGTATTTCCTCACTGTTGTCCAACTTCAAAGCACATTCTTCACACCAAGGATTTAAATCCAAAGGCTTTTGCATTTTTTTCTTCAAAATTTGGGGAAAAAATACCTTAAAAAAAAGAGATGTGTATGCCAAAATGTCAAAAATTCTATTACATGAATAAATTTTGATTTGCATTTAAATGTGTTTCTGTGAATCCATTAACTCATCTTACAATGACAACAAAAGATCTTTTTCTTGTTTATTGTAGGTGGATAATAACTTGGGCTTTTATTTGGCAACACATTTTAAGACATGTTTTCTCAGTGACTATTTTAATGCATACATGTTTTAATGTAGCATGTAAAGTGTTTGTCATAGGCATATAGAATGCATTTCAGAGTCATAGCTTAGAATCCATGTTCTAGAAGTAAATGTTTACTTTTAAATTAACTTACTACCAGCTGAACTCTCCTAACTAGTCTATTTAGTCTCACCTGACTAAACACTGGATTCATAACACTGGGCAAAAGAATATAGATCTGTATCTATTGAAGGTAATTAGCACCTATTAGGAAAATAATGGCTGTTCTGTCTTCTTCCCAGTGGAAAAAAAAATTGAAGAGCCATATACAATTTTGGTGAAAAAAAACAAACACATATGCACAAACAATAGATTTTCAGAAGATATATTTGTTTGCCTTTGCCCACGATTCTGATACATATACATATATATATACACATATATAAAAGAAAAGCTTATTCTGTCTCTCCAACCTTTAGGGCAAGATTCAGCTGCTTTTTCCAGCATACTTCTTTCCTAGCTTTCCCTTTACATGGAGGGAGGGAAGACCCAAGCACATTCAGTCCCATAATTGTAATTTGTCTCGGAACTATTGCAGCTTGGTAGTTGGTGAATACTCTTTCTGTGTATTAGATTAGCCATTTAAGATAATTTCTCTATAAGGATAGTTGCAATAGCAGAAATCAGTATGATCAATGGTGTGATCACTTTGTAACTGTAATCTGTTCCTAAAATGAACGTCTTCCCTGCTCCTTCCCTTGGCAGTTGTTACCTTTAAATCTCCTCTGATGTTTGGAATTTGGAGGTATCTTCTCTTTTTGTGAAATCAAAAAAAACCTACAGTCTCTGACATTTTATTAGTGAAGGAAAGGTGCTTGTCCTAAAAGAAAGAATGCTCTAAACCACAATGCTTAGTACTGTTTCTTTAGAAATGTTTTAGCATATTTTTCTCATAACACCTAAACTGTTACTATCTGACAGTACAATAACTTGGTTATTGAAATCACCTTGTTATGTTCAGAATTTGACCAGAAATATTGTAGTCAAATGAAGCAATGTATTATTCATGCTTAGTTAGGTCAGCTGAACACATTTCAGCCTCACCGTGTTTGCAATCATCTTGACTAGTGTCATAATATTTTCTATCACCTCTCCTGAGGCACATTTAGCACCTTCTTCCCCCCCCTTTTTAGAAAAAGAAATTCTCAATTATAGCTGTAAAGCAAACAGGCAACTGAAATCCACCCATTTCCTAAAGCTCTATTATCCCTGAGGCATCTGAAACAAAAACATATCAATACTAATTACTTAGCAGAAAGCAATCAAGAAAACCTTCTCACTCACAAATCTCTCTTCTCCCTGTATTCCTATAACCAACATGCCTATAAACAGAAAAAAACTGAGCTGTCTGAAAGCACGCAGGGAGACATGGTGATAGCAGAAGCAAGCCTTCTTTATGACCTTGACCCCACGAGTCTTTTCTGGTATCTTCTTCTCACAGCCCTCTCCTGGTTCACCTGTGATAAGTGTAATCTCTTCTCAGCAGCTCCCAGTGCTTCAACTCACTGATTTCAACAAGCAAGCAAGCAACAGAAGAGGTGTTGTTCATACAAATCTATCCTCTGCCTTCATCAGACTGATGGCTGTACTGAAATGAGGTATCATCAGTAAGTCCATAGGAACTGGCACCCAGCCTCACCCAGCAGTGGCCTCTGGGGATGGAGGATGGACAGGATGCTGGGGTGGGCCTGCTGGAAGGCTCCAGCAAAGGGTGTAGGGTGCTGTGGGTGTCTCGGTGTTCTGCTGTGGTCAAGGCTTCCGTAGGGCTGGGCTAGAGCAGCCAGGGGCTTGGAGTTAAAAGCAACTCATTATAAATAAAATAACAAACTGAAACAGTCCTCAATTTCCTTCTCTATGTTGAGCTAGGCATGTTTAGTTTTCATTTATATATATATATAAAGTGCTAAACCTACTCTGGAAGTTTCGGGGTATTTTTTCCCTTTCTTTTCCTGAACTAATAATAAGTATACGAAAGGCTAATTGTTTTTTTCCAGTCAATTTTTAAAAGAAGAATTAAGGATTCCATACTTTTTCTCCATCTCCCTCTCATGCTCTGTTAGATGTTTCTGTGCTCTTTTGGGATTTTCCAGTCCCTGGAAGTCATGGGGTTCATACCAGCAGAGTAGAACATGGCAAGGCTTAGAAAAAAGCAGGCCTGCATAGCACAAAATACTAAATGTGTGAATTATCTGAATGCTTGATTTTGCAAAAGCCAAATTCATTGCAATCAATGATCATGCTGTTGATGTTTCTTTTGAAATGGTAGATGATGCAAATTAATCAAAACCAGCAATCAATATAATATCTAGTTTTAAAAATGAATAAAAATTTTTTTAAAAAACTACAAACCTAAAACCTGAACCCCCAAACTAGAACGAGGGTGGAGAAGGAGAAAGGTTAAAAAAAGGTGAGTTTTCTACCTGCTCTTTGTTTTGTCAAGTGTACTGATGATCAGAAAACCAGTAATGCTGCTGAGCTTTCCCCTCAATGCCTTGGAATTATGCAGGGGTGTGGGTCTCTTAGTAAGTAAATGCATTTATCTAAATGATTTCTATTAGAGACCAAACAGACTCCCCTTAATAATTTGTATGATAGTGTGAATATTTATGCTTCTATTTTGCCCTGTCTTCCTTTATACAAATGATTTTACATGGAGTACAATGAATTAACATGAGCATAGATAGTAGAGCAATTTCAAAGTGTGTGAAGATTTTCTCACAAAGAAGATGCTGTAACATTGATTCTTAAACTTTATGCAAAATAATGCCTTTCCCTTGAAGTGAGACAGACCTGGCAGTTCTCCTGTTTAATGAGGGCTGTTGGGGAAGAGGTCTGAAAAGCAGCTTGTAGTAAAATATCATGTGCAGATTTCATGTTCTGCAACCACCAACAGCACATTGATTTTTGGTTCAGTACACTGGTAAGATTACTTGTTTTGTACTTCCAACTGCTGCAATGAAAGCAGTGATGGGGGAGCGAGGGCAATTAAGAAAATGCTGCACCTATGAGAAGTATGTGCACTGCTCATCAGATTTGTGGTCTGAAATCCACCAATTCCAGAAGCACTAAGAGATGTGCACTTGCTTCTCATCTGGCTTCAGATCACCAGAATCAGAGGAAATTGATGTGCAGGCTACTAGAAATATACCAAGTGCTTACTTTCTTTGTGTTTATAATCAGCCCTTGAAGGATGTGAGGATATTTCTAAAGGGAAATCTGCTACAGGGAAAGGCTCAAGTAACAATAATCATTATAAATAACGAATGTTGCAAATCATTAATGACTTTCTTCTGAGTTTCTGAAGGTTTACTAAAACGTTTCTTTGAACTGCCTTTCTGTATAATTTACAAAACACTAACCTACCTAAATTATTAATAGTTTTTCATTATTGTAGTTTATTTTTTGCCTTCTCTGAGTTACTGTGCTCCCTGTACTCTACTCAGTCATTTAAAGGGCTTTTTGAAAGATTTTTTTTGACAAATATTCACAAATATTTCTGAACAATGTTAATAATTTTTATATTAAAACACCTTGATGGAGTTGCTTTCATTTATCTTACTATTTCATTAGTGACTTAAAATCTTTATCTAGCTCTAAATATCTAAATATTATGCTCTCATATGGGCCTAAAACTACGTGTTTTCTCACAGATTGGCAATTTCCTCACCACTTTCCCTTTAAAACTTCGTAAACCTTGCATGTCTTTTTAATATGCATCTGAAATGATCGAGGGTGTATCTCTACCCAATAGTTAGCATTAAACTGCTAAGTCCTAAGTTTTCATAGAGTCTATGAAAAACATTGTGTCACTAATCTACTTAGAACTCTGCTTGTTCTTGGACATAATTATTGACTTTTTGTAACTTTATGCAAAATCAAGGGTTTTAATCAAGGGGTTTAATAAGCAAAATCAAGGGCTAAAATCAAGGGGTTTAAAAAGCTCTGCAGTACCATAGCAAGACGCCTACTGCAGCCTGACAGAACTTTTGCATGCTTCCTGGAAGGCCACAAAGCAAAGTGAGTTTCTGCACAGCAGTCTCCTCTGATTGTGGTGATCTGATGTGAGGAAATCTATATGAAAATCAATTTCTGGCTTTACAGTCTTCCTGTGTTATATTAATTTTTGCAGGACTATTTATAATCAGAGGAAGAAGAATTAGCTGATCTAATTCTGCCTGGAAACCTGTTGTTTTCAACAAGGAGTGCTTTTGGAGCTGGTGGTGTGTCTTACCAGGGACCACTGGTGCCTGTTGCCTTTTGTCTGGCTGCTGTGCACCCACGTGAAGGGGGTCCCTCCACACTCCTTGCAGCCAGCTGTTTTCAACTGCTTCAGAGTTGAAATTACTGGGAAAAACTTCTTGCTATTCCCAAGCCTATTTACTCACTGAGCTTTTGGGGTTTTGTTTGTTTGTTTGTTTGTTTGTTTTGTTTTGTTTTTTAAACTAAAATCAGGATCAAAGCAATTTCTACAATCAATTCCTACATGGGAGATCTCCTACATAATGGAGCTTTACCAAAATTCTCGAATATTAACTGTTTATGGTAATTAATACCTAAGTGGAGTTTCAGAAGGATACAGATTTCCTTTAAAGTTGTGTTAAGCTGAGAAATATCAAAATCTTTTTTTTGTTGTATGCCTATAAGCTTCTGATTCTGGTAATATGAAACAGGACTTTAATACTCCAAGGTATCTATTTTCAACACCCTCCCAAAAAAACCCCTCAAAATCAGGTAATTCAAATTAAAATTAAGTTCTGGTTTTATGCTTGTTTAGCTTGCTTTTTTTTTTTCCCTTTATTTCTTTATTTCTTTATTTAAACTAGGATGTGATTGCAAAAAATCTTGTGCCACAACTCTTGAGCAGATGTTGCGATGACAATGTCAAATAATTTAACATTTTAAAAAATGTGGACCTACCTAAAATGAGTATTTCTACAAATATTC
Source organism: Regulus satrapa (assembly GCA_013396955.1). Classification (NCBI taxonomy): domain Eukaryota; kingdom Metazoa; phylum Chordata; class Aves; order Passeriformes; family Regulidae; genus Regulus; species Regulus satrapa. The sequence continues at coordinate 164,114 of VWZN01020027.1, read as the reverse complement.
TTGTGTAAGGCAGTGTCCATTGTAGGCTGCTCAGTCAAATTTAACACAAAAAGGTTTAGCTAGTTAAAATTTTCTCAGAAATTTAAGTTTACAGGCAATGTGTCTTTAGAAAGGATCTGATGTTGTAAATATTTTAATTTCCTAATTTTCAGATGTAAAATTTTAAGATGTGCATGCAGTATGTAAAATTGCACAGAATGAACCATATTGTTATTAAATATTATGATTACAAATATAACAGTCAAAACTTGGACTTGCCAAGAATGAGGTTGCTAGTAAGATATTAATTTGTTCCTTTGTATGCATACAGATAAACCATCTTTAGTAATAAATGGTGCACAGAATATGCATTTCTGCGGGCACAGAAATAAGGTGGATGTGCATGATGACCACAGATGTCCTGTTCCCTGTGGTGGATAGAATAATTTATCACTTACTCACTAGCTCTTTTATGCCTGAGGAGACCCAGCTCCAGAGGCAGCAGCACGAAGCTCCTTGGCCCCATCCCCGTGGGTTGGGGTTTGTGTACAACCCTGGAGGGCTCTGAGAGTGGGAGAGGGATTTCACCTCCTGCAAGCCATGTGGGGACCCCTCCGAGTGCCGGGGTTGCCTTGGGTTGCTTCACCTGACTGCCAAGCCGTCCAGGGCCTGCAGTGCCCGGCGAGGGACAGTCCTACAGTGATTCCCGGCCGTCCAGGGCCTGCAGTGCCCAGCGAGGGACTGTCCTACAGTGATTCCCGGCCGTCCAGGGCCTGCAGTGCCCAGCGAGGGACTGTCCTACAGTGATTCCCGGCCATCCAGGGCCTGCTGTGCCCAGCGAGGGACTGTCCTACAGTGATTCCCGGCCATCCAGGGCCATCCAGGGCCTGCAGTGCCCTGCGAGGGAATGTCCTACCCATTGTCCCACAGAGGTGAGCGTCCCACCTTGCCGGTTGCCAGCGGCTCCACGGCAGCGCTCTTTCTCTTTTTAATGATTAACAAACGAAAGTGTTACTGTGTTACACCGGCCAAACCCGGGAAATGTCGTGAAAAGTTACAGGAGGCCGGGCAGGAGAGGAGCTGGGGGCACAGGGCTGACGAAAACAGCATTTTGGCATCTTTTAGTTCTGTCCCAGTCAACCGCCAATTTTCTTCTTTGGAGGCATCGGTGCTGGCTGTAGGCTTAGCGTAGGCCCCAGCCGAGGCTGGACGCCACCCGACAGAGCCGGGGGCGCGGGATCAAGCCCGTGGCCGGCCGCACACCTGGGAGCCACGCTCACGCTGGGGCGGCGCGGCGCGCCGGCCTGCGCCGCTGCCCGAGGCGGGACTCGA